>CAMTDV010000023.1:88471828-88894551 GCA_947069175.1 Scalesia atractyloides
GTCCCTATCAAAAACTGTAGTAGAGTATGGTCACGCAACACTCACTAATCAAGAGGTATCACTGTAGCATCTGGTTCCTCAATACCCTACCCGTGAAATGTAGGAAGCATGTTCAGAATGTGCGGTTTTGCTTCAAAAGAACGATCCCTATTTATTACTAGAATGACGATCGGGGAAGAATTTTCCGCAACTTGCGGTCGAAAATGACTCTCGACCCCTCAGATATTTGAGTCCGAAAATTGAGGATCTCTTTGCCTTTGACAGGGTATTGCCGGTGTCTGATGAACCTGTGGTGGGGTTTGGTAACCATCTCCCTCACGCGGCTGTCTCTGTTCATACGCTGGTTGGTTACGATTTAATGCCAAATTTTGCGGAACCCGTCGATAACCAAAGTAACCATCATTCACCCCCAATCTTCTTCATCTTCATACCCATCATCCCACTCCTCGGCTCTAGCCCAGTTTTCTTCTACATCAAACATATTACTCGATCGATTCGGGTGATTCACAGCCCGCAACAGATTGGGCGGTGGTGGTAATCGGATTTCTAACGGGTAATACATTCCACAGACCGAACAAAACTCTCCAATTGGGGCAGGCAATTGTTGGGTGGTTGTGTTTTACTAAGAATTTAATGCGGTAAAATATCGGATACCGGTCAAGTACCAATATTTGAGATATCGGTTATTGCGATGGGATATCAATGGGAAATTGGTAATTTTAATATTATGCTAAATTTATATATATAGAAATTTAATGCTAACAATTCAGTATACTCTCATACCATTAACAAATTAACATTTTGCAACTTGCAAAACACTAACAATTCTAGCAAGTAGAAACTCACTAAGACTTAAAACACTAACATTTAACACTAACAAACTAACAATTAAGACTTAAAATACTAATAGCAACAATAAGAAGACAGGTGAATGGTAGAAGTAAGAAGAAAGTAAAGTGGTTCTTCTTGTGGTGGTTGTTGATTTATCAGTCAAATATTGTTTAAATATCATTCAATATCACTGGTATTATTGGTACAGATATTCTGACTGATATTTTGTACTAATATCTTGGCAGGGGACCGATAACTGATATATCACTGATATAGGTGATATATTGGTATATTAACTAAATAGGTGTTTTGAAGTGGTGGCGTTATTGGTGGAGTTTGTTGATTTTGCGGTTCGGTTGGAAACGGAGGTGTTGGCATATCAGAAAGTGGTTCTTCTTGTGGTGGTTGTTGATTCGGATTCGGTTGATTTTTTGGAGGATTCATGTTTGAAACTATCCATTTTCCTATTAAAGCAGAAAGAAGGAGTAAGTTCTATCTGGTGGTCTTTTCGATTTTGGGGTCGAAAAGAAGTGGTGATGACTTTCCTGAAAACCTGGTATGCATGCAATAAGAAATCACCTACACACAAGTAAACAAGAAATTGTTCATAATATGGGCTATAATTAGAATATAGAAAGCAAGCAAATGGGGCCTTATCTCTTACGAGATAGAAAGAACCTCAGCTCCCAATCCGCTTTTTCTCATCTTGAACCTCCACTCTAGGCAAAGGAGAAAGAGAGGCATCAACGAAACAAAAAGAAAATAAATAGAAATATTTTTGGGTTTTTTATGATTTTTAGAAAACAAGAAAAACAACTAATTCTAATCTAACACTAAGCGTACGAATTCCCCGGCAACAGCGCCATTTTGATGACTGACGTAAGGGCCAATCAAAAAACCTATTTAAACTACGTAGATAGCATAAGTAGGGTATCGTATCCACGGGGAATTTGTGGTCAGTAGAGATTTTAACTAGAAACTAAATTATCTAAGTTAGGGGGTTTGATGAATTGATTGCAAAAACACAAAAACTAATTAAGAAAGTTGTGATCAAGATGAGAAAAAGCAACCTCCACCCTGAATCCCGATTACCCATTTAACACAAAAACCAGTTACCGATTCATAACACCACATAGACATGGCCATGGGATTAATGATTTTAATTAATTATTAGGGATAGTTTTTTAAGATTCACCGTACAACCTAATAATGTGTTTGTTTATATCAACTACCAACCAATTTACCAACGCGCTAACGATGCAAGTATATCGCCAATACGCTTGATAAATGACAAATAATTCAAATATAAAAAACGTTTACCTAGAAATCAACACAAGTGGTCGATATTTACCGGTTAAAAAGAATTCGCAAAAAAAGTTTAATGAGAGACAAAGTAATCGTGCATCCGGGGGAAGCCACAAGTGTTTTAGCCACGCATAGAAGTCATCGAATCTTCAGTTGTCATTGAAAGTTGATCCAACATGAAAGAATAGCTTGAAAGATGAAAGAATACTAAGGAAATCACCTAAAATCGCCCTCTGGTTTGTCTCTGATGACTGGGAATGGAATGAGAAAAGTTTCCATGCAAAACTAGGTTTTAAACACAAAAAATACCGCCACACGCTGTAGCGCCACGCGCCAGAACAACACACTCCCTCGCGTGGCGCGAGGGAGCCAAATTTGACTTTTATTGACTTTGTGTCTGTCATGCCACGCGTCGGATCTAGTGTGCTCCCTCGCGTAGCATGAGGGAGTCAGGTTTCCAGAACTTGTGCTGTAGGTCCCATGTTGACCCGTTAAACCCATTTTCTAGCGTGGGTGCTCATTTTTCCTTATTTAGTCCCCGTTAATCCTGAAAAAAACCCAACGCGTGATAAGCACATATATCAATACAAATAAACACATTTAAACACTAAAAAACGACACAAAAGTATACAAATTACAACGTCACCGCACGTCATGGTGCCTAGGAGAAGAATTTTGCTTGTTCACCAAGTTCTGCCATCTATACCCGTCTTCTGCCACCTAGCCCCGAATTTGCCACAGCATAAGTGGGTATCTTATCCACGGGGAATTTTGTGGTCATAGAGACTTTTAACTAGAAACTAAATTATCTAAGTTAGGGGGTTTGATGAATTGATTGCAAAAACACAAAAACTAATTAAGAAAGTTGTGATCAAGATGAGAAAAAGCAACCTCCACCCTGAATCCCGATTACCATTTAACACAAAAACCAGTTACCGATTCATAACACCACATAGACATGGCCATGGGATTAATGATTTTAATTAATTATTAGGGATAGTTTTTTAAGATTTCACCGTACAACCTAATAATGTGTTTGGAATTTGTGGTCAGTAGAGATTTTAACTAGAAACTAAATTATCTAAGTTAGGGGTTTGATGAATTGATTGCAAAAACACAAAAACTAATTAGAAAGTTGTGATCAAGATGAGAAAAAGCAACTCCACCCTGAATCCCGATTACCCATTTAACACCAAAAACCAGTTACCGATTCATAACACCACATAGACATGGCCATGGGATTAATGATTTTAATTAATTATTAGGGATAGTTTTTTAAGATTCACCGTACAACCTAATAATGTGTTTGTTTATATCAACTACCAACCAATTTACCAACGCGCTAACGATGCAAGTATATCGCCAATACGCTTGATAAATGACAAATAATTCAAATATAAAAAACGTTTACCTAGAAATCAACACAAGTGGTCGATATTTACCGGTTAAAAAGAATTCGCAAAAAAAGTTTAATGAGAGACAAAGTAATCGTGCATCCGGGGGAAGCCACAAGTGTTTTAGCCACGCATAGAAGTCATCGAATCTTCAGTTGTCATTGAAAGTTGATCCAACATGAAAGAATAGCTTGAAAGATGAAAGAATACTAAGGAAATCACCTAAAATCGCCCTCTGGTTTGTCTCTGATGACTGGGAATGGAATGAGAAAAGTTTCCATGCAAAACTAGGTTTTAAACACAAAAAATACCGCCACACGCTGTAGCGCCACGCGCCAGAACAACACACTCCCTCGCGTGGCGCGAGGGAGCCAAATTTGACTTTTATTGACTTTGTGTCTGTCATGCCAGTGTCGGATCTAGTGTGCTCCCTCGCGTAGCATGAGGGAGTCAGGTTTCCAGAACTTGTGCTGTAGGTCCCATGTTGACCCGTTAAACCCATTTTCTAGCGTGGGTGCTCATTTTTCCTTATTTAGTCCCCGTTAATCCTGAAAAAAACCCAACGCGTGATAAGCACATATATCAAATACAAATAAACACATTTAAACACTAAAAAACGACACAAAAGTATACAAATTACAACGTCACCCGCACGTCATGGTGCCTAGAGAAGAATTTTGCTTGTTCACCAAGTTCTGCCATCTATACCCGTCTTCTGCCACCTAGCCCCGAATTTGCCACCATTTCTCTAGTTCAAACACCTCATTAGACACTTGTGACCATTTCTCTAGTTCAAACACCTCATTAGACACTTGTGAACTTCTAAGAATCAGTGACAACATTTGGGATGATCTCATGAACTTGATGCAAGTATAAATAGAGGTGATCTTAAGCCATTTCAACTTGCACCTTCAATCTTTCTTTTGCTCTTCTCTTTGGAGCTTATTTCCAGCAATTGGAAACCTCCTACTGAGTTTTGGTAGTGTTCTTAAACACAAGTAAGTGCTCTCTCTAGTTCTTTTCATTATTTTGGCTAGTTATGAGCCAAAAGTCAAGTAGTTTGACTTTTGGTTCTAGCCGTTTCGGTTAAGTCAAAGTTCAAATGGAACTTTTCTACGTGATCGTAATAATGAAGGTGTTAATCCCTTGTGACTACACCTTTTGATCATCACATTTAATAGGCAAAATGACGAGTCAAACTTTTATGAAATAAAAGTCAAAAGTGCATAAAAATGGATTTTACGTCGAAAGTGTTTTCGAGTATTAAAATTTAAATTTTTGACACCAAATCAGTTTTATAACATTATTAGACATGTTTGAACATGTCTAAGTTGTCATTTCTAGTTTAGTGCTTTTTCCTTACTCGAAAGTCGAGCGGTTTGACTTCTACTTTGACTTTAGAATCTAAGCTGTTTCATCAACTTTAGGATCTGACCACACTCATTTATATGACCATAATAATATAGGGAATAATCCTCTGAGGTTATACCCTATGGTCATGTCGTTTGGTTAGTCAAATGATTAGTCAACTATATATACTTTTAAAATGTCGGAAATGCCCTTGTAGGCACAAAAATAGTTTTAAACATGTATGGTCCATTATTTTTAAATTATAAAATGATCATACAATGTAATTAAACTAGTTTTGACATGTTAGGACTCGTCATAGGACTTATTTAACTATACGAAACCATAGTTACGCATACGACCCGTTAAAGTGCCATAAACCACTTTAAGAAGTCGTAACAAGTCAAAACACTCCTAGATATTTCCAAATCAGAATGTAAGGTATTATGAACCATATTACACGAGATCTTCCACTCGTTCGATTTATGAACTTATTCTATTTGTTCCTCTGATTAAGTCACATTATACACTAAACCCTAAATTATCCGACATATTAGGAAACACTTGCAACATTGAGCTTTGCTTAATCATGTGAACAAGACATATACACAATACATGTAAGTACATAGTTCTTCTCTTTTACAATTTTAAAATGTTTTGGAGTGATTCATATGTGCCTATCACTATTTTTATGATTTCAAACACTATACATGGTTTAAATACCTAGTATACATAGTACATGGTTTATATACATAACATGCTTACATTGTACTAAGCTTGATCGTGCGTTGAATATTATAATGATACATTCATTAACATTGATTACACTGACTGGTAGTATCTTATGGTACCATAGGATTGATAACCCCATTCCCACTTCTAGGTCTGTTTGGAAGTTACCTCTGGGAACGACAGAAACTGAGTGACATAATTGATATACCATTTATTTTTATAAAGGTTTGTTCGACAGTCAACAAGGCTGAAATGGTATTCGCTAACAATCGATACTTGTTTTATACAATAAGGCAATCGTTTTATACAAGGCAAAACTATTTGGTTGTAACAAGACATTTTGTTTACCAAAGACATTTGGTTTTTACAATTCAAGTCATATGTTTAGTTTATACAAGATAAGTCATATGTTTGGTTATACAAAACAAGCCCTTTTGATGGTTTATACAAGACAAGACATTTTGGATTAGTTATTACAAAGATATAATTGGTTATTTAGTTAACCATTCACTATTTCCTTTAAAATCGAATGTTTTCTCATGCGGTTTTACAAAAGAAACACTTTTTGTCAAAGATTCATGGCTACTCTTGAAATTGCTTAACATTTTCTTTTAAACTCAAAGCCATGAGTTTTGACCACAAAACCTATGTTACTTACCACGTTCAATGTTGATATTATTTTCGCATATGTTTCAAGTACTAATGTATGATTGCTAAAGCATGCTACACGTAGGATGGACTCGGGCCTTAATTTACTTTAAAACTTAAAGACAATTGTTTGTATTTGGTTTGTGTTATCCAAAGACAATGTAAATTGTTAATTCAATAAAACAAAACCTTGAATACATGTGTATCAAACAATTCCTGTAAGTGACTCCCTGACATTTCCGTCACGGTTTGTTGTTTTACGCGGTCGGGGGTGTTAAAGAGATTGGTATAAGAGCCATGGTTATAGGGAATAAGGTTATTAGTAATGCTTTTGATCTAGACTAGACCTTCCTAGAAGCATGAAGTAACTCGCGTATAGATTCTTAGTACAATACCATCACCTATCCTTAGGTGATTACAAGACAATGCAAAATCATTAATCAATCTTAAAAGTCAAAATTTTTCCAAGACTTTTTACAAGAAATCATCATCTAACATTAGATGATTTGTTTTTAGGCTTTTAAGCCTTTGATGTTTTGAAAATCTCGTCAATGTTTTAATAATGTGAACACGTGCAATCTGGAGGGTGGATGCCTGTACCCTCAGTTTTCTGTCTAAGGCTAGAGTGTTTGTACATTTTCCACTTAATCGGACCAGCCACTCTTACCTGGCAACTCTTGGGGTAAGTGTCCACTTATAGGCTAAATCATGTCTTCGCGATACATTATAAAGACCCATTTACTTTGAACAGTCACCGTGTCGTATGCTCGTTTTAAGTAATGAATAAATGATCACAATCCTTATGTTTCATCGATATTTGTAAACGTTTCTTTTTAACTATCCAATATCAATCTCACTCGTTTCCTCTCATAATTTCCTCTCTTTTAGAATGCCTACTTGTCGCAATGCTACCCAAGACGTCGAAATGGCGGCTTTGACCGAACAGCAAATGGTTGCGATACTTCCAAACCTTGTGACCCAACTCAATCAAGCCAACAATAACAACAATCCACCTACTCCTTGTAACTACAAACAGTTTGAGAACATCGAGAGCACCTTTCGCCATGTTCAGTTCCTAACGAACGCAAGGTAGAGTTTGCTTCAAGTCTTTTCCAAAGGATCACGTGGTGGAATGGAGTTATGAGAGATCAAGGAGCGGATGTAGCCATGGCACAAACATGAGAAGAACTTAGAGCTCTTATAATGTAAGAGTTATGCCCAAGCAACGAATTAAGGGCACTCGAGAATAAGTGGAGAGTATAGT
Source organism: Scalesia atractyloides (assembly GCA_947069175.1). Taxonomy (NCBI): domain Eukaryota; kingdom Viridiplantae; phylum Streptophyta; class Magnoliopsida; order Asterales; family Asteraceae; genus Scalesia; species Scalesia atractyloides. The sequence goes on from CAMTDV010000023.1 coordinate 88,479,350, forward strand.
GGGGTGTAATAAAAGTAAAAAAAGTCAACAGGTGTTCCCCCACACAACGTGATGGGGTATTAGTGTCCTGGTGCGGCACGTGGGTGGACACCAACGCGTAAAATATTGTTTAGTGACCTAAAAAGCATGTATCACCTCTCATTCAGCCTCTAACCTGAAAATACAAATCTAGAACTAGGAAAAAAGGCGATTTCGGGTACTCTGCACCAAAATCTTCCGATTCTTCCATGTTTTCACGTTCTTATTCAATATCTGAAGTTGTTATGACTACCATGCGTGGCTAAATCCCTTGTGACTTCCCTTAGATGAATCATTGCTAGGTTTTGCACAATGACTTTGTCTTTTTTTTCTTGTAACTAATGCATTTTAATCAATTGTGTTGAATTTGGTAAACATTATTTATATTTGAACCATCTGTCTTTATCAAGCATATTGATGATTTTCTTGCATTGCTAGCGGGTTGGTAATTCGGTGAGTAGCTGATATAGCTTAACGTATTATTAGGTTGTACATTAGTATTAAAAGTTTCCCTAATCGTTAATCAAATTCATTAATCCTAAGGCCATGTATATATCGTGTATGAATCTATAATAACCTGTTATTCTAGAACGTAACCTATCAGTATCTCTAGTTTATAGCCTTGATTTGTTTAGAGAGATATGTGCCATACTTGCGAGACATGCTATCAGGAACTTGATTGTTTAAAATTTCGGGGACATAATTTATTTAACGGGGTAGTGTTGAAATAATCCGGAAAATAATAATAGTAATAGCAATAGTAATAAATAGTAATAATAATAGTAATCTAATAGTAATAGTAGTAGCAGTAGCGGTAACCTAGCAGCAGCAGTAGTAACCCAATTCCCTTCTTCTTATCTCCACGTAGCCCTCATCTGGTTGCTCGCAAACGAATCGGAGGAACCTGTTATCTTGTGTTAACTAAGCCTTTTGAGAATGGAACCGACTTCAATTTCATCACAACTACTTCTACTTGATCACATTCACGTCCCTTCAGTTTTCGCTTTTTCATCTTATCTTAAGGTAAACCACTAAACTTCCTTTTTCCGTTATTAGCCCTATTTTGATTACACCCTTGATGTTGATGTTGAAACTTAGATGACAGTAATAGATCACTAACTAAAATTTATACATGATGAATCTAGGTCGAACTATATTTATTTTCTTAATTACTTTATGTTTTTGCTCGCACCAGATCGATTTCTAACGGATCAATTGTTCCTTCTTTAACCTGCTAGTAGCCACCAAATTCAATTATTTATCATACATAGCTCCTGCAACTTGCCCCTTCTTGTTTCCAGCCACTATACTTCTTTTGATGAATAAAATAACCAATTTTTGATCACATAAATGTGAGTAAATGGGTTAAAACTCCGTTGCTTTTCTTTTATTAGCCGGTACATTTTCTAAAGTTAGCACTATGTGCAATTTAGGTGGAAGGTATCACTTGAACCAAGTTAATTTTTGGATGTATTTCTTAAATCAAACAGTGTGTCTTTAATATGTTTTAGTGACCTGTATACTTACATTAAAATCAATTAGCCTATGATGCCATCAAATATTTGTTTAAGTACAATAAAAAATATTAACACAACAGAGAAAATTAATTATTTACGGGCTTGGATTTTAGAAAACGAATAACAGGTGGCTAATTAATATTCTTAATTTAGAGGTATAATTACTTGTTGTAGATTTTGTTGAGCATGTCGGTGGATCTTTGACTTGAGATATTAGAAGTTCTAGACACTCGTTCAGGTACGGATGTTCCGCGTTATTATTATTTACATGCGGAATGTTATGCTACTTTTGAAAACTCGAACTGCTGATCCATGACTAATTCATATGATTCATTTCCATCTGTTGAGCCAACTTGTTGTGTGCTATTGAAACGTCATGAAAACCTTTGCGAAGAACTTTATTTGTGATAAATTGATTTTCAAAACTTTTGGAGGAAAAACTTTGTTTTGATATGCTTTCCGAAAATGTAAGTCGCTTGTGTGCTATCATTACAATGATCTTAGGATCTCTATGATGGTGAACATACTTCGGGTGTGGGTTGGATTATGTGTTCACTTGTGAGACCATAGAACTCTAGATTTGTAGATAGGAGATAGGGATACCAAGTCAACTACCTATGGAGGTACCATAGGCATGTTGTTGTTGCGTAAATAGCATGACACTATCCGTGATGATGTGAGTAGACGTCGTCTCCATTTTGTAATCTGATTATGTTTGTGAATTATTAATGCTTGCGAGAGACCCTTTGGAAATTATTTGGGAGGCGTATGGACGCACCTAGGATTTGATATGAGATATGATTATTTTGTGGTTGAGTGAGTGTAGTGCCATACACACCTTCCGATTTCGGGTGCACTGGAGTCGCGACCAGTGTATTATTATGTGTATGAGATGTGAATTATAATATGTTTGACACCATGGGAGTACATTTTAAATATTTGTTTCCTAGGGTATCTAATCCTAACCCTTATTTTATCAGATTATATCTTTGTATATATTCTGGTGTGGTGGAGTTATTGACAGGGGAATTTTTAACTCAAAAATATGATTCTTTAAATTGGTTTTCTTTATTATTTGAAATATTGTTTTTGCCTATTGTATTCTGCATCTGCGCACTGGGTCATGAGCTCCGCTGCATTTTTCTTTTCGCAGCAGGTAATCAGGGTTGATCGGGGTTGTATGTAGAGGGCAACTAGGCTTTGGATCTATGAGATGAAGACTTTATTTATTTTTTCGTGAACTTTTAGACTTTTAAATTAGTACTTATTTCCTAGTTGGTTTTAGAACGTTGTAAGTTAGACGCTTTTTTTTTGTACTTTGGTAATTTAAGTGTTTCTTTGACGTGACCTCTTGTTCCGTATTGGGGTGGGGTGTTACAGAATTAGTAAACATTTTTTTTGTGTTAAACATGTAATCGGGATTTGAGGTGGGGGTTACTTATTCTTAATCAGATAATACTTTCTCAACAATTTGTGTGTTCTTTTAATCAATCAACAAACCCCGACGTGACCTCTTGTTCCGTATTGGGGCGGGGGTGTTACAGAATTAGTAAACATTTTTTTTTGTGTTAAACATGTATCGGGATTTGAGGTGGGGGTTACTTATTCTTAATCAGATAATACTTTCTCAACAATTTGTGTGTTCTTTTAATCAATCAACAAATCCCAAGTTAATTTAACAATAGTTAATTAGTTTAATTGCTAAACACTAATCCAAATTCTCTGTGAATACGACCTTACTTATCTGTACTCTTATAGGTATTTAAGTAAAAATACTTGTTTTTTATTAGTACACGACAGCTACATCAATATCTGAACTGGAGTTTGTTTTCCATTCACAGATTCGTCTATTCTTTTATAATACTTCTGCTTAGCTACTTTCCTTTCTAATTCCTTCTGTTAAGTGACAGCTTCCAATTCGATCCTATCTCAAATACAGATTAAGGAACAATTAGGAACAAGTGAGATACATTAACCATGAAAGGAAGACTACAAAAAGTCATTCTTCCACACTAATAACTTGTTTTCATATAAGAATTAATTTTTGTAGCATCCATGATTTGCATTTTTATTGAGTGATAACCCACTAGTTGAGTGATAATCCACTAGTTCTTAACAAGACAGGAATTTACTTCGAATCATAATATTAATAAAACATATTGAAATTCAAATAACAAACTAGTTTATCTATGACTCAAATAAATTAACGCAATGCTTTGCTTTATCTTATTGATCCTTCTACCCTTTTTATTGATAGACTATATAAATGCAGGCTAAGAAGAACTTTGATATATTGTAATAATTTTTTCTCTTTTAAATTTTGTCGAAGTGTTTGCCAAAATATATTGTCATTTTCGTTTTTACATTAAATGTTGCTATACACTACAACTTGCAATACGGTCCTACGTCAAAATTGTCTACACATATTTTTCTTTAGAAGAATATGCGACTTTTCTTTTCTAACTGACAGATCAAGTAGCAGCGCACTTTCAACTATGAAATTGGTTAGCAATAACTGAATGATTTCACCATCAAGGAAGACTCATAAAAATCATTCTTCCGCACGACACACTAACGAATTATCCATAAAAACAAAACAAAACAAAACGGACTGGGCTGAATGAATCAAACAAACTCCTCTTACCCGTTCAATTCATATCTTCTTAATCTCACTTTCCATACAGTTCATAGATCTACAAACTTGTACATCTATATCCCATCAATCAAAATGGAGGGCTCACCAAACGTTGATATAGTGCTTTAGCACGAATACAGGACTTTGAGTACTTAAATGCATCAAATACTAATGTATCCAACTTTGTATTCGTGAAACCGTCAGGCAACTACGATGTTTGGAGGTCGCAAATGCTTTGGCTGTTGAAGCAACAATATAGTACCATTCATGTGTTATGTGTTGTTTTATATATATATATATATATATAATATGTTATTTTATAATATATATCGTTTAAATATATTCGAAACTTAATTTATTATTTAGTTTTCTTTTTTTTTTTTTGAAAGGCAATTATTTTAACACTTTAATTCTGTCTTTACCTTTCACTTGCAATGATTTAAACCCATGACTTCACATTTGTAAGAAGGGACACTATACCACTAGACCAATATATCACCGGGTTAATTTATATCTAATTACTAAAAAAAATAAAAAGAAATTCACATTCATATATATTAGTCTTGTGTTCTGCTTTCACTTGGCACGTCCCACATGGAAGGCATTAAATGCTAGCGTTTTAAACATTTGTAATTGGTTCTATGATATCATTACACGACGATATGTCATGGGAGACAGAATCATTTAAAATCCTTATTCCTTGATATTACGCATTCGATTATAGGATTTTCATTTTAAGTTATAACACTGGGTTTCATATAAAAAAGTCGATTCCACTGAGTTGAAATGAATTTTGCAATATAGCTTAGAAGCAGCGCTCTTGATTTCTATTAGAAATATGGTCAAACAATGGCACACATCTTAGTTAAAAGATTGATAAAGAGCACTGTAATAAATAAGTTTAGTTTACCCTTTAGCCTTTGACCCGTTAGCTAATAACCATATAGCTCGGTTATATAATATGTGATTCTCTCTCATTTGCATCTTAATAATTTCTGTTCAGTTAAACCCTAGCCATTTTTCCTTTGAATATGTTTATCAATTTTCTTTTTCCTTAAACCCTAGCCGTTTTTCATTTGAACATGTTTATCAATTAACCCAGCCGTTTTTTCTTTATGTTTATCAACTAGTTTTTGTACCGTTAGTGTTGTGGGGCAATAAGCCCAATATTTATCTCTCATAATATGTATGTTTATGTTTGGTTATTTGTACATACGAATCATAACACGATCTCAAAAAAAATTATATCGAGTTAACAAATTAAAACAAAACACTACCATATTTTTGCTAAAATAATTAAAACGATGGAAAGACTATAATTTTAAACTTGGAGAAAAATTGTAATTTTTCAGGACAAATAAACATGTGTCAGGCATGCCTAACGAATAAAAATTACACTTATGCTCGCCCGAGTTGCGGGACAATAAATCACATATTTCTTAGTTTCATAACATGTATGCATGTCTTTAGGTTACTTATACATACTACTTATAACACGATCTAAAAAAATACACCAAGACAAACAATTAAACCAAAACACTAGCATAGTTTTGCTAAAAAAAGACTAAAACAACAACAGGTATGTAATTTTGAACCGGTGTAAAATACTAATTTGTGAGGACCAATAACCGGAATGATAGACAACTGCTTAACACAATAAAAGTTACATTGAGTAAACCAAGTAAAATAAAACACTATTATAATTTTGTAAAACAAAAAAGAAAAAAAAAACTAAATTGATGGTAAATCACAATTTTTAACTGGGAGAAATCATAATTTTTCAAATAGGGGCAAAAATATAATTTTAAAATGGGGAAAATCACAATTTTATTTTGAACTGGAGCAAGATAATAATTTTGAACAGAGCGCAAAACCGTAATTTTGAGCTAGGGAGAAAAACATAATTTTATTTTGAACGGAGACAAAAACGTAATTTTGAGCTGAAGGCAAAATCATAATTTTGAACTGATGACAATATCGTAATTTTTGAGCTAAGGGCAAAAACATAATTTTGTTTTGAACCGGAGGCAAAAGGGTAATTTTAAACTGAGGGTGAAATGGTAATTTTAAACTAAGTATAAAATAATAAACTGGTTGGTTCAATAGGGAACCTGGTACTATTCCTCAAGCTGTAAATGTATATGTTTATATGCAAATGTAAATTAACATGTTGAGCTTATTCTATTCCAGTTTTATTGATTGATTATAGAAGATTGTAGCAAGTATTGGTTTCGTGGATCAAACTCCGCTCGGGTACGGTGTTAAGTTTTTTCATCGATTTTCTTCATTTTTTTGGTGAAATAACGTTGCGTGGCCAAGTTCTCCTCTTCACATAGGTGCATGCAATCAATTTTAAAAATTACTATTTTTTTTCTTTCTTTCTTTTGAAGATATATTTAGTTGAAGCAATATTGTGAATGTAACATGTGTAGTGGGAATATTCTTTGATTATCATTAGCATGATTATCGTGTTCATTACTTGAATTTAGCTGAAATACTTGTAACTTGTACATCGTGTTCATTATTGAATTTCAGTTGATGGGCATGTGCTTAAGCATATCATAAAAATAATAGATTTATAGCAACAATCATAAACATATAGTTATAATCTTTCTTAAAGCATCAAGTAATCACCGTGTACTGTTTGTTAAAATGTTTAAAAACCTAATTTAACCCTAACTTTATCTCAAAGGACTTACTATAAATATCACCTCCAATCTCACCTATAAGCCTAATTCTTTTATTTTCCTAGCAATTCTTTGATATAAACCTCCCTCCCACTCCGTTTTATTGCCAACATTAGAAGGATCTAGAGTTTTGCTTTTAAGTTGCAAGATTCACCTTAAAACATTGAACACTCTCCAAGAAATCAAGAACTTCATAAAAAACTCAGAGGTACAAAGATTGAGCTAGGATCATGGATTGTTACACAATACTTGGCTTAGATATAAAAAATCATGACTTTTGTTATCTTCCCTATTCGGTGTAATTTGTTATTTGATCTTAAAGCAATGTAATTTAACTATTTCAATTTAATAGTAAGTTTCATTATGCCTTGGTTCTTGTAACAATTGGTCACACACCGTGGATTCCGCACACGGTGTGGGTGTAACGATAAACTATATTGAAAAGTTTCTTTGTTATGCTAATTCCTAAAAGGTGAAGAATAAATTTTGGTGGTATAATTAATTTCCATCTATTCATAATTGATTTTTGTTTCTTTTGGGTTCAAAGTTGGTTCGTCTGTAATTTATATACCGGGGTTCTGTTTGCTTTTGTTGTTGGGTTCGTATTTGGTGTTGTTGTCACTTCCACTGGAAATTGTATATTGTGATCCACTCGTTTGTGGCGTTTCAAGTTAGATTTCTCTCGTAAAGCTATTCTGAAGGATTTGGCGTTGTTGACATCGGAGAATTGTTAGGTTTGGCCAACTGTTTGACTTTGGCGCTTTGTTGGGTTTGGTGAAAAGTTGGTCTCTAGTGAATTGTTGGGTTTTGGTCAAAAGTTTGTTTTGTAATGGAAAGTAGTTATGTGGTGAAAAGTTAGTTTGGATGAAATGTTTGGCTTTGTTCGACTTGATTGGTTTGATTTGAATTCAAATTTCGTTGCACTTATTTGAGTCATTATTCTGATTGGGTATCACCTATTCTCATCATGGATGATTTTCTTTCTTCGAAACATGGCTTTAAAGTTTCTTTCAATCAATGTGCATATTGCAAACAGAAAAACCATTGGAAGTTCGGTGTTCATTGTTGCCTAACAAGACAACACAACAGCAATGGCATGTTTCAAATCCGAGTGCACCCTTTGGTCAGGTCCCAATGTCTACTTCAGATCCTCACATTTTTAGCAATTCATATTGTTTCTAATTTCAGGCATGTCTTCATCTAGTACCTTAGGTATTCCTTCATCCTTTAGGATGTTGGATTCTAGTGCATCATACCATATGTCACTCTACGTGTCATCTTTTGTATCTTTGACATCTAGTTCATCTACATATGTTATGTATGCTAATGCTACATCAATGCCAGTTGAGGGTGTTGGATATGTTGTTACCCTCATATTTTTCTCACTCTGTCTCTAATTTTCCAAGTATTTCTTTAAACCTTGTTTCGGTTAGCCAAGTGTGCAAATCTGATCATTGGGTTTTCTTTTATGGCTATATTTATTGTGTACTAGATTCATGTTCTATAAGGGTGATTAGGACTAGTCGTAGGGTAGATAAACTTTATTTCTTGGATGGTCCAAAGAAATTGGTGTGGTTGCCTCTAGTGTTGACTTGTCTTCCTTTCACTTGACTCATTCATCTCTAGATTTTTATCAAAGGCATTCCCATTTGGGACATGTGTTTGCATCACGTTTAAAGCTTTTGGTTTTTACAGGTTCTTGGAGTTAACTGAACACTTCTGATATAATTGATTGTAGTGGTTGCAAAGTTGCCAAGTTATCTGCTTTGCCATTTGTAATTTTACTCAACTTATATGATCAGGGCTTCACTCAAGCTACTGATAAACAAGTCAGCGTTCAATCTACATGAAATTGAGTGGGATTCAAGCATTTTTAGAGGTCAATCGTGAAGGATGCTTACAATAGGATGGGAGATATGTATTCCTTAGGTACTATTTGTAGTTTAATCATCTTTGTTGCTATTTGTTGTATTTTGAAAAGTTTAAAGAGCTTTTACTAATATATATTATGGTACACACACATATGGGATAAATCAATTCAAAATATCGAAATTCAAATTTGAAATCCTATCAAAGTTGTTGTATTTGTAATTATATTATTAGCATAATTAGCTCCTTTATTTACGTATATAATTCTATTAATATGGAATGAGAATTATAGTGCATTCAAGCAAAAATACCTTCTATAACTTTATGTGTCAGAGTTTCATAAAGTTCACGGGTTCACCGATCCTCACCTTTTTTTCTAGAGCTTTCGTAAAGCTTTGCGGGTTCACTGATCCTCACCTTTTTTTCCCTTCCTCTGTCATCTTCATCCTCACAAATCATTCCATGGAAACCTCAAAAGTCCTTAATTCAAATTACTGCCACAAACCACTTTCCAATCAAACTCACACCTACGAACTTTTCCATTTGGCGCACACATGTTCAATCCACCCTCATCGGATTTGAACTCAATAACCACATCACAGGCGATGACGGTCCACCGCCAAAAACCATCGTTGACAAAGAAACAACCATTGCAAGCCTGCGCACACCGCTTGGTTTCGCCAGGACCAAATCGTTTTTTCTGCTATTCTCGGTTCATGTATCGACGCAATTCAACCCCTCAAAGCATCTGCCTCCACCGTAAAAGAGGTGTGGGATCGTCTCACGGCAGCCTATGCTAGCTCTTCTCGATCAAGGATCATTTACTTCAAATTGAAACTTGCAACAAAACCCGAAAGGAAACCGATCGATTGTCGAGTTTTTGATTGACATGCGTTCCATAGCCAACAAGCTCACCCTTGTTCAGAGTCCGGTTCTTGTGGAAGTGTCACACCCCGGATTTCCAACCAATCTAAACACTGGTGGGTCCAGGTGGGGAATATCGTGATGTAAGTTGATATCATCATAGTCAATTAAACACAACACAGCGAAATCTTGGAGTTAAATTACTATTACAAACCAAATGTTCAACGTATAAAAATAATATATACATACGGCTTGTAATAGAAGATCCACAGGCGGATCGTAAAATGTACAAAATGTATAACAGACTTTAGGGCAGATCTAAGGATTTGCAAGATCCTGTTATATCACTACCGAGTAGCTTCCAGTCTATTTCGTATTGTACCTACAAGCTTAGACTTTTGAAAATACGTAAGCTTTCGCTGGTAAATACACCCAAATACTTATTTTGAAAACATTTGAAAATGATTTTAAGTGCACATGGCACAAAATCTTTTATAACATGGGAAAGTTACTTTGTAACCTTGTTAACAGATTCACATGTTTGTCCATACATGCAGGGCCCAGTACGGAGACCGAGACATGATTAACGTACACACCACTTAATAACTCACGAAGGATTATCCCTAACTTTGTGGGTAAAAATAATTTAACATGAGCGTCTGTTAGGTGTATGCCTACACCCGCGCTTTGGTCGTGGTCATTATCTATTGTAATGAGCCGATGATATCAAGGACACGGTAGTTAACCCCAATGTTTAAGTTATCAAATAAAACTATCAAAACGAATATGGATTTACTAGCCACAATCCGGCATTCGATTGATCATTTCCTGACCAAGCGGTAATAATTTACCGTAACCCAAGCCCGTATAGGGGAAATAAGTCGAGAGTATTTACCTGAGCTAGTCTTGATTTTTAATATGCAAGATTTAATATCTCAGCCGTATCCAAAAACGAACTAAGTGCAGATAGCATTTACCGGAAGGCTCTAGTCTGGATTATGGCATAAGCTAACCAATTAAATGCTAATGGTCTTATTTAAGTCATAGACTTAAACCAACTAGCATACAAGATCAAGACATATAATACCTAGATTAAGCGATAATTGATAGAATATAGTTTAAATCAAACAAGTACTTTGACTTGCATAATACGGGTAAACCATAAGCATTCTGGATTTAGAGATTTAATTGACAAGGTTAAACCTGTTTCGGTTAATTTTCGTAAACTAGTTACATATACTTAACCGTGCGCATAAAAGCGATATCGGGTAACCGGATAAGTCATGGATCATTTCTATATGCCATTGTATTTTAAATAAGTTGTAATATCAATAGGATATCAACTTATATGACGTTAAGGTTTTAAAACGAAACTATGCCTCATAAGGGCGTTTCAGTAATTATATATCGTATAAAAGGAACTCAATATATTTTAAGGTTATGATCATAATTATTCTGGATAAATAATTAATTTATGATATAATATTTGTCGGATATTGATTATATGTGTAATTTATTATTTATAACCAAACTATGCACCGAAGGGCATTTTGGTCATTTTACATATAGTACGATAGTTTATTTGGGATTCTGAGTTTAATCATATACCTACTGTAAAAATATTTTAACTAAGTTTTAAAGTCAGTAGGTAACAAGTCTTGGTTGATAAATATGGTTTGAAAACCATATTATGCGCCGAAACGGCGCTTATGTCTAAAATGACAATTTGTGCGAAGTTTAGTTAAAAACTGATGTTAAGATCAGGTTTATATGTCCTAAATATGTTATTTAATATAACATAACAGTAGGTAAAAGTTTTGATATGAAAAGTATGATTAAAACTATTTTACGGCCCAAGGGCTTTATCGTCATTTGTCGGCATAATACAAGCACTTTTTTATAAACTAAGTTTATAATATGATCTGACATCCCAAATAATCTTTACTTTGATATTACATCAGTAGGTAGTTCATTTTCAAGCTTGTTATCGTTTAAAACTTATTTTACGTAAAAAAGGCATTTTTGTCATAATGGTATAATAACGGAATTGTGCATAAACTCAGATTCTGATTATGATCATGTAATATAACCTCAGGGGGTTATGCAACATTATATTACAATCATAATGCAACCTTAGATTAGTAGCTAACTTAATCTAAATCGGGTCATAATCTGAAAGTTAAAGCAGAAGTCAACCTTTGCGACTTTCGGTTGCGAACCGACCCTAGAACTGAAATTGATGAGCCGAACATGTTCTCACATGTTCTAATAATTATTATCAACTTGTTTAAGTGTCAAAACGTGTTTCGTAACATATATAAACTCAATTATAAATTTCCGAAAAACGGCCTGTTTGCATTTTTAATATTAATACTTTGACCCGTCAATTGGTCTAGCAAACTTGATCTTTAGGAGGTACCCTTAATAGGGATTAACACCTACCTTATTACGATCACTTGGCCATGTTCGTTACGAATAATGGCTGGACCATAATGGTCTTAACCTAAATTCAAGCCGTTTTCCGTTAAAACGCTTGACTTTTGGCTATGAAAGTCTATTAACGAAAATGTAAAAGAAAGGAACACTTACAAGTGATTCCTAGGATGAAATAAAACTAAGTTGGATGCTCCTTTCAGTTAGGAACTTCCAGAGGAGGAGATAAGTGAAGAATGAGAAAGGTGCAAGTTCAAATGGTGAACCTTGGCACTTATTTATAGTTGGAGAGATTGAAGGAGGTGATGCCAGGGTTGTTAAGGGGTGTTAGAGGGTGCCTACAAGTGTCCTAAAACTTGGCATAGCAGTTTGAAAGTCCATGGTTTCGAATCAAATGGTTTTTGGCAACATGTGTGGAGGCCAAGGCAATTTTCTTTAGACACATGCCTCTGACGGGCGCGAGAGTCTAGGCATGTGCCTCTCGCGCCCCGCGAGCGCCCCATGGTAACTTTCCAAACTTGTCACATTTAGCCTCTCAACTTATAAAACCTCTTAAAACATATTTTTTGCATATTTTGCCTTCGTAGCTAACATTTGGCGTACGTTTGTCGAACATTGTCAAGCTCTCGGTTCATTTAAAAGGTCACTCAGAGTATAAATTAACATGTTGACACTTTTAACCCCTATATTGTCCAACTTTTCATATTTATAGATTTAATCACTCTCGTCCAAAAGTGGACTCATTTGGGAGTTAGGACTTCATAAAGGGTCATAAGCTTAAAGCATGTTGACTCCCATATCACTCAGAGGCTGGGTATGTTGACTCTAATGGTCACTAGAGACCAAGTTTAAGCATGTTGACATGGTCACCAGAGGCAAAGTTTAAGCATGTTGACACTAATGGCTAAGTTTAAGCATGTTGTCACTAATGGCTAATTGGTTCCACTCAGAGGCTAAGTTTATGCATTTGACATTAGAAGGTTAAATCAGAGACTTAGTTTGTGCATGTTGTTACTTTTAGTCCTTATTAATCTTTTAATAGACTTATATAAAAATAATGACAAGTGTCACTATCTTATTGGACACGATTTTACGTGGTGTTACATCCTCACCCCCTTAAAAGAAATCTCGACCTGGGATTGCATTCAAAAATAGGGGTACTTTTGTCGCATAGTGGACTCAACCTCCCATGTATACTTGGGACCTCGAAAGGCATCCCACTAAACCTTTACTATAGGTATCTTTTTCTTTGGAGCTTCTTAACTTGTCGATCCTCTATCGAAATCGGTTTCTCAACAAACCTCAGGTTTTCATCAATTTGCACATCATGAAGTGATATTGCTAGTGACTCATCGGCTAGACATTTCTTAAGATTACAGATGTGGAACACATCATGAATCCTACCAAGTTCCTCTTGCAGCTTAAGTTTATAAGCTACAGCGCCGACACATTCGATTATTTCGAATGGTCCTATATATCTTGGGCTTAACTTGCCATTCCTTCCATATCTCATTACACCTTTCCAAGGTGATACCTTTAGCATGATTTTGTCCCCTATTTGGAACTTAAGAGGTTTACGCCTCTTTTCAGCATAGCTCTTCTACCTATCTCGGGCAGCTTTGAGTCTATCATGGATTTGTATAATCTTATATGTGGTTTCCAAGACAATTTATGGTCCTGATAGTTGGGCTTCCCAACTTCTGCCCAACATACGAGCGTTCGACATTTTCTCCCATATAAGGCCTCATAAGGAGCAGCCTTGATGCTAGTGTGATAACTATTATTATAGGAGAATTCTATTAGGGGTAAGTTGTAACATCTGACGAAAAACGGGTTTTAAAACCCGTTCCGTTTTGTAATCAAGTTTTAATGAAATCTTTTCATTTCGAAATTTAATTTAATCGTTTAAGAGTTCGTTATGTTAATATATATATATATATATATATATATATATAAAGAATGGTTGTAAAAAATAAAAAAGAATTAAAGGGTAGACATGGGGATCGAACCCGGGTCTTAGCCAAACCACACACACAGCACACCAATGCAGCACCCACTTCACATCTGAAATGTTTAAGTCCAATAAACTGTTATAAACATTTTTTTCTTTTATCTGGATTCAAAAGAGGCCGCGAGTAACGGCTGTAACCACCGGCAATCATCAAATTGCCGTTTTTCCTTTCAATTAACTGCAGAAACCGTTTCTAAACGTGCATCTAGATTCAAAAACTGAGTCAAACACATTCAATTTTGTCTTACAATCAACTCGCCCGTAATTGTTTGACCGAAACTGAAGCTAAGTATGTGCGACCCTCTCTGGCTATAAATAGGGATCTCTAAAACCCATTTAGAGTACACACACTCACCCTAAACTCTTTCCAATCTTCTGTTCTTCAATAACACCTCCCTGGAAGTCTGAAATTTGCCGGAATCCTGCGGAGATTTAGAGTGTCTTCGTTTCGGTATATATTTTTACTCTATCTTTCAATCCTTATAAATCTTTTATATAATTGACTAGTATCTAATAAAAGAAGAGTTAATCAAATATAGTTGGGTTTATCAGTTCTGTGTCTTTTTGAAATAAAGAAGACGAATTGACCCTTTGGTTAAAAAAATTAAAATACGGTTTAAACCGGGTTAGACACATAGTCTAGTTGGTGGGACTGTGTGTACATGAAGTCAAGGTCACGGTTCGATTTGTACACGTTATGATTCGTTACAATAAATCAAACCCTTTTTATAAAACTCAAACATGAAACCGGCAGAAAGTATATAAAATATATAAAAATCTTATATCCAATGGTTAGACACACAACCCAATTGGTCGGGCGGTGTGCTCACGAAGCAAAGAGTGCGGGTTTGAAACAGGTTCAATACGCGGTCCCTGTAATTTATCAAACCTTTTTACTAAGATAGAATTTTTGTTAGAACTAACAAGTATATAAATATAATAAAAATCCAATATATTTCAGGTTAGACACGCAGCCCAGTTGGCCGGGCTGCGTGCACGTAAACAGGTCACGAGTTCAAACCCTACACGTTGCCTAGTCCGACCGGTTTTATCCGATTATTCTGGAAAAATAGAACATTTTTTAAATCAAGTAAACCCTTAATTTTACTCCAAATATATATTATTTTAAAATATGGTCAATTAATAAATGCAAGTTACATCAAATTAGTAAATAATAATATTATCTAATCTAATAAAATAAGGAAAATAAAATGTTAAATAAAAATATTAAATTTCAACCAAAGGAATATTTTTTTTGCTAAATCGTTGTGTAAATATTTAGGTTAGCCGTTTCATCGTTTGGTATCTCAACCACTCAATCGTGCGCAATCTCCATCAAATCGTAAACGCACACACTGTGAGTGAATCTTACGACTCCCCTTTTTATCCACGTTTTTGGGGTGTATCATGTGTCGTTTTTATTATATTGTTATTATAAGTCTCGTGCTATTACCATTTTGTGATCTAACGTGCTACGTGATATTGTTGTTTATGGTGATTTTTTGTTTATATTTCTCATTTCAGTCATTCTCTCACATTAGGCCCATTTGTTCCCCGTTACTTACGGGTGGAGCGTCGCGTTGCCTAATATACTAGATCGGCTCTGTTTGATTGAGCCTTAATCTCATAGCACATCAATTATCGTGCTCCTATGTGCATTATTAGTTGAAGATGTGATTTGTGATTTAGATTACATACACGATGTTTCTCATATTTGGTTAATGCACATTTTTATAAAATACCAAATATATCTTTTTGCTCAATGATAAAATGGATTCCCTCGCCAACTCATGTTACCCAAAACTCTATTTTTACACATGATACAGGTTAACAGGTTTGAAGCGTGGATCACATAGGGCATGGGCCTAAGAAGAAAATAAAATGTTATTTGCAAGATTGTTTGGAACATTATAGTGGTTGTTTGAATTACATGTTGTTGGAATGCTTTATTTAAATTTGGAATAATAAATATTAAACTTTTATAATACTAAATGTCATGAGCTTTGATGAAAACTCAATCATGCCCCGACTACCTTATCCGCTACTGGTCAGGGTGTGACAGATTGGTATCAGAGCAATTGACTATAGGGATATAAGATAGGTTACTAGACCCTTAGAGCCTATACTATAGTCAATTAGAATTTATTGCTTACGTGTTAAGTTGGTTACATGCAAACTTATGACATTTACTTGTTTTACACTTCTCTCAACACGATTACATGCAAGCACTTTAATTGCTCTTTTTTTTGTGTGATATTCAATGTGTTAGAAATTTTGTCAATATAACAGCTAAATATATACGCATATGTTACCGTCATAACGCACGTCTTGATTCTCACAAATTTAAACATTTTTACTTTTCTCTTCAAAATTTGTGATGTTTTTATTTTCAAATCTCATCAAAGTGAGTCTTACGACGGGCATGTAGTAATTGAAGGGTACAAGAACCGGTAGTTGGAACGTCCTGTCTAGGATTGACATTCATATAAATCCAAAGTAACGGACCATTTGCCTACCTGGGGACTAACAATGAGAGTACAAAGGACCTATTAGGCCAAAGCATGCCACAACAAACTCATGTGAACTAACCCACTTTGAGTTGTCATATGTCTTACACCAGGACACCTTCCAACCTTACATCTCGCAATCATGTTTTACGATTTTCATTCGGGTTGGCGTGGTTGATTGATTAGAGAGAGACAAATCATGTGAATGGCTTGGAGATGTATGTGATGTAGTGGAAGGAATTTGGTGGGAGTCAACAGGTGGAGGTTGATGTTGTGTTGATATATTGCATGGGAATGGTGGGATTCGGCATGGGTTTCAGGCAACGTAGAATAGTGATGTTTAGTAAAGATAAAAAATTATCTACTATGGGAATAATAGGCATGGAATTTGAAGATTGGTTTTTAGATGGAAAAATTATCTTCTACAAACTTCATATGTCTAGAGTGGTACATACGATGCGTGTGTAGGTCAAAACATTTGTATGAGGATTTAACCGATGAGTAGCCTAAAAAGATGCAAGGTTTAGAACGATGTTGAAGTTTTGACGTGGAGTAGGGTTCTAAGCCATGGGTAACGTAGACACCCGAAGGGTTTAAGTTGGTGTAGTTTGGTTGGTGAGATAAAGATAATGAAAAGGACTCTTGGTGCAAGAACGGAGGTCAGTAGACGATTGATGTAATAGATGGCGGTTTGAAAAGTGTGAGACCAAACCTTGAGAGGAAGTCCCGCATAGTGAAGTAGGGCAAGGCCGGTCTCAATAATGTGTCTATGACGATGCTCGGCAACGTCGTTTTGTTCAGGTGTAGTGGGGGTGTAGTATAATGAGAAATTCCCATAATTGTAGAAATGGAGCAAGTCCTTGGTATTCTCCACCATTATCGGAGAAGATAGAGATACTCGGAGTTTAAAGTATTTTTCCACTAAAAGTTTGAATTGTGGAAAAAATTTTAGAGATGTCGGACTTGTACTTCAAGGGAAATAACCAAACATATTTAGAGAAGTAATCAACAAACACTACATACTAAATAACCATCAACCAATTTTGAACCGGTCCCACACATCCAGTAAAGAAGTTGTAATGGTTTCGAAGTAGTAAAAGTGTTTTCACCAAATGGCAACTTGTGACTTCTATTGATGGTGCATGATTCACAATGCAAAGATGAACTAGACAACGATTTAAAGGGAAGACCTAAGTCTTTAAAAATATACTTAAAAGTTCATAAACAAGGATGTCCAAGTTTGTGATGCCATTGGATTGGTGAAGTCGAAACTGTAGAATTGACTTGAGACTAGGATTCAGGGGTTGATGTAGTAAACATCATTTATGTTCTCCCCGCGCATGAAAGACCCCCTGTTTTGAGATCCTTCACAAGAAAATGAAACGGAAAGAATTCAACGGAAACATTATTAGTACGACATACTTTTGCAACTAAAAAATATTTTTTGTAATTTAGGAACACAAAGTATATTAGGTAAGTGTAATGTGTGAGAAGAGTTAGTAATATTGGTTGAGCCAATGTGTGAGATGGAAAGAGTTGTACCGTCGCCGAGTGGGATCTCGTCCGGGCCACCATACTCAGAAACCGAGTGAAGTGAAGACGGACATAAGAGAGATGGCGGGAAGCACCACTGTTGAACATCCAAGATTGAAACGTTGTGATGATTGAGATTCCGAGAAGGTTGCATTCGCAATAGGACTTGTGGGAGATGTTTTGAAGGTGATATGGTTCTCTGTTAGAAACTTTTCGAGTTTCTGACACTCGCTGTGTCATGACCCGGAATGGAGCAGAATTGACAAAAATGATTAGACCTGTTGTTGCAGCCAAAGAAACCTGATTGAGAGTGGGAGGGTCAATGTCCCCTTGTTACTTGCAGATTCGATGAAGCCCGAGTGTTCCGGTTGGAGTCCGATGAGAATCGGGATTGATGGCGACCGGTTTCTCTTACGAGAAGTTGGTCGGTAGCCATTAAAGGAGTAGCAGTAGTTTCAGATTCTTTGAGTGATCTTTCAAAATCAACTAATATGTCAAAGAGCCCCGGGTAAGTGATTGGATGTTGTCGATTTTTAAGTGACACATTGGGTTGACTGTATTCTTCACCAAGTTGGTGAGGATTATAAATTGAACATAAAATCATGTCCAATAATATAGTGACACGTGTCATTATTTTTTATAATAGACTATTAAAGACTAATAAGGACTAAAAGTGTCAACATGCTCAATACTTTGCCTCTGGTGAACCATTAGTGTCAACATGCTTAAACTTAGCCTCTGAGTGACCATTAGTGTCAACATGCTTAAACTTGTCCTCTGAGTGACCATTAGCTCAACATGCCCAGCCTCTGAGTGACATGAAAGTCAACATGCTTATACTGAGCCTCTGAGTGACCCTTTATGAAGTCATAACTCTCAAATGAGCCACTTGTTGGACGAGAGAGATTAAATTTGTAAATATGTAAAAGTTGGACATTGGAGGGGTTAAAAGTGTCAAAATGTTAATTTATACCTCTGAGTGACGTTTTAAATGAACCGAGAGCTCGACAATGTCCAGGTATAATCCCGGGTATGCCAAATGTTGGCTACGGAAGGCTAAATAGGCTAATAAAAGATGTTTTAAGAGGTTTTATAAGTTGAGGGGCTAAATGTGACAAGTTTGGAAAGTTACCATGGGCGCTCGCGGGGCGCGAGAGGCACAGGCCTGGCCTCTTGCGGCCTGCTAGAGGCCTGTGTTATAGAAAATCACCTTGGCCTCCACACATGTTGCAAAAAACAATTTGGTTCGAAGCCATGGACTTCCAAACTGCTATATCACGTTTTAGGACACTTGTAGGGACCCTCTAACACCCCTTAACACCTGGCATCACCTCCTTCAAGCTCTCCAACTATAAATAGGTGCCAAGGTTTACCATTTGAACTTGCACCTTTCTCATTCTTCACTCTATCTCCCTCCTCTGGAAGTTTCTAACTGAAAGGAGGATATAATTTAGTTCTATTTCATCCTAGGAATCACTTGTAATGTTCCTTTCTCTTACATTTTCCTTTATAGGCTTTTATAGCCAAAAGTCAAGCGTTTTACAGAAAATGCTTTGACTTCTGGTTAAGACCATTATGGTCCAGCCATTGTTCATACGAACATGGCCAAGTGATTGTAATAAGGTAGGTTTTAATCCTATTAAGGGCACCTCCTAAAGATCAAGTTTGCTAGACCAATTGACGGGTCAAAGTATTAATATTAAAAAAAACAGACCATTTTTCAGAAATATTATAATCTGAGTTTATATATGTTATGAAACATGTTTTGATACTTAAACAAGTTGGTAATACTTATTAGAACATGTGAGAACATGTTCGGCTCGTCAATTTCAGTTCTGGGGTCGGTTCGCAACCGAAAGTCGAAAGTTTGACTTCTGCTTTGACTTTCGATTCTGACCCGATTTAGATTAGTTAGCTACTGATCTAAGGTTGCATTATGATCATAATATAATGTTGCATAACCCCCTGAGGTTATACTACATGATCATAATCAGAATCTGATTTTATAACAAGTTCGTTATTATGCCTTTATGACAAAAATGTCCTTTTTATGTAAAATAAGTTTTAAACAATAACGAACTTGAAAATGAACTACCTACTGATGTAATATCATAAGTAAGATTATTTGGGATGTTAAATCAGATTATAAACTGAGTTTATAAAAAAAGTCCTTGTATTATGCCAACAAATGACGATAAAGCCCATGTGGCTGTTTTTTAATCATACTTTTTCATATCAAAACTTTTACCTACTGATATCTTATTTATATAATATATCTAGGACATATAAACTTGCACAAATCGTCATTTTACGACATAATCATTTTAATAAACTTCGCACAAATCGTCATTTTACGACATAAGCGCTATTTCGGCGCATAATATGGTTTTAAACCATATTTATCGACCAAGACTTGTTACCTACTGACTTTAAAACTTACTTAAATAATTTTTACAATAGGTACATGATATAAACCCAGAATCCCAAATAAACTATCGTACTATGTGTAAAATGACCAAAATGCTCATTCGGTGCATAGTTTGGTTATTAATGATAAATTATACATATAATCAATATCCTACTGATATTCTATCATAAATTAATAATTTATCCATAATACTTATGATCATAACCTTAAAATATATTCAAGTTCCTTGTATACGGTATATAATTACTGAAACCCTTTGGCATAGTTTCGTTTTAAAACCTTAACGGGCATATAAGTTGATATCCTACTGATATTACAACTTATTTAAAATAAATGGCATATAGAACTGGTCATGACTTATCCGGTTACCCGATATCGCTTTTATATGCACGGTTAAGTATATGTAACTAGTTTACCAAAATTTACCGAAACAGGTTTAACCTTGTCAATTAAATCTCAAAATCCAGAATGCTTATGGTTTACCCATATTATGCAAGTCAAAGTACTTGTTGGGTTTAAACTACATTCTATCCGGTCATCGCTTAATCTAGCGTATTATATGTCTTGATCATGTATGCTAGTAGGTCTAAGTCTATGACTTCAATAAGACAGTTAGCATTTAATTGGTTACTTATACCATAATCCAGACTAGAGCCTTCCGGTAAATGCTATCTGCACTTAGTTTGTTTTTTGATACGGCTAGATTTTAAATCTTCCATATTACAGATCAAGACTAGCTCAGGTAAATACTCTCGACTTATTTCCCCTATACGGGCTTGGGTTACAGTATTACCGCTTGTTCGGAAATGGGATCAACCGAATGCCTTGTGGCTAGTAAATCTGTATATTCCGTTTTGATTAGTTATGTTTGATAACTTAAACATTGGGGGTTAACTACCGTGTACTGGATATCCTCGGCTCATTACATTGGATAATGGCCATGACCAAAGCGCGGGGTGTAGGCATACACCTGACAGATGCTCATGCTAAATTAGTTTTACCCACAAAATTGGGGATAAGTCTTTCGTGAGTTCTTAAGTGGTGTGTACATTAATCATGTCTCGGTCTCCATACTAGGCCCTGTACATGTCACACCCCGATAATCCATCACACAGAGTTAGGCGTGAACTAAACTGGCATCTTCATTGCACAACGGAAGTAAACGTGAGTGCTAAGACTTTTAGTAAGTGAATGCCAGCTAATTACTCGGATCCCTATAGGCTCCACTATTTCAACCGTGCCATACTTGAAATTGTAACCTGAGAAAGAACATGCAAAAGTCAACATGAAGTTGGCGAGTTCATAGTTTGTCTGTTTTTGTTTCAAATGAATCATAAAACATTTGAAAATCTTGTATTCGAAAACCGGTTTGTGAGATCATTGTATCCCAAAGTGTTTGAAATGTCATGTCTATATAACAGTATTGAAATGTTTTCTATGTTGTTTGTAAACCGATGCATATAACTGTTATGTTTGTAAACCGGTGATAAAATGTTTTCAATCGTATCAGTAAACCGATATTGCAATGTTTGTTGTTATATTTGTGAACCGGTATTGAAATCTTAGTATATAGGACTCCTATGGAATCTAAGGATCAATCAGCGTGTAGCTAATACACTGACTTATGTGCCATAAGTAAGTAACCAAACCGAGACAACTCTGACATCATTGGGATCACAAAAGCACTCCTAAAGGGTTAACGAACCAGGAGTGGAGCGCGCCTCAAACTCGATAGATCTATACCTTTTGTACCTTGGTCACTACGTGATTAATGGTTACTATTGTCATCATCCTACTTACGCACAGTGATCTGTCATCATCTAATCCCATAGCTACATACCAATTGTTAAAAATCTTTGTTTTCGATGTGTTTGAACGGGCTCGCCCTTCATATGATTTTCGTTCCTCATACTTTTGATATTGGGCCTAGCCCATGTCATTTATGTTATTGGCCTAGCCAATGTCATTCGGGTTATTGGGCCTTGTCCATGTCATCCGTGTTATTGGGCCTAGCCCATGTTATTCATGTCATTGGGCCTAGCCCATGTTATTCATGTTATTGGACCTAGCCCATGTTATTAATATAAATCGGGGCCTAGCCCTTAGTCATGACTAAGACAATCCCGTCACTAGTCATAATACTCATGCATGTTTCGAAAAAACTTTTTTGCTGTGAAAACTGGTAAATTTAGACTAAACCATTCATTAACCGTCGGGTTTGTTGAAATCTATTTGTAACATTATTTAGAATTATATGATTTTCATTTATCGAAACATTTTGTGCTTTTGCAAAACTTGCATGTCTTTCCACCCCGAAAACATTTATAAAAACGTAAAACGGTAAAAAAGTGGGGGTTATGAACTCACCTTGATATCCTTGTGCAAAGCTAGCTTAATGTGATTCCATAATGTCATCTCCACAACGTGGCTTGCTAGCATGCAATCTAAGACATTCCTAAAACTGAATAACTCATAACTTTCAAATATAACGTAGCTAAATTACGTGTCACCGAGCTCTACCGAATCGTTAACCATATGATTCTATGAAAGTGTATGGTCTTGTCTCGGAATAAACAATCTATGGTTTTCTTGGAAACGACTTAGTTTTCCATGAGATTTGAAATATAGTTTATATATAAACATAATTAATTTCATGAAATCGTATTAGTCGTTATATACATTGACCGGTAATAGTACGACTCTTCGTAGTTTTCGTAAGATGTAATACATATATCCTTGTAAATATACTCATATATGTAAAGCATTTCGTATCCGAGCGATAGTCTTGCGTATCATTTATAATTAATAAAATAATTATATAGTCATATGCTTGGTATAAACCTACGGTGTTGCGTCGCACTTCGTTTAGGCGTTTGTGTCGAATATTCCGAGTATCTTATTGTTATAAAAGCATTCGAAAGTATTCGAGTCGTCGATGCTTGAAAAGGTATCGATGATTATATTTACGTTATATGTTTTCCGAATACTCATGTCCGAATTTGTCTTTTGAAATAAACATACACATTATATTTATCTTGTAAAAGTGTTCGGAATTCTTGACGTTCAAAATAAATCTAAACATTATATTTATTTTTATAACGGTATTCCAAGGTATTATGGACTTGAAAACTACTTTCCGAATTTCCGACTTTTGAAGTAAATATAAATAATTATATTTATTTTATAACCGATTGCCAAATTCTGTTATCTTGTAGTTACGCTCGTTGAAACGTTATCAGCTTGATTTTGTAAGTCATAACAGTGTCGGCAAAATAAAAATGCATCTATATTTATTTTATAAAACACGTTTCTCTTTACGAATTTTGACGAAAAACGGGCAGAGCTTCCTCTGTTTTTAGAATATCCCGACAATACAAGTTGTCGATATTTTTGTCAAAGCGCAACAATTCACGTAACCCAATATGTATACAATTTTTGTTGTGATCTTTAACACGTTGAATAATTATCGCGACCAATTTAGTAGATGCATGAAATTACATATCTATATTTTTATTTATTGTATAATGACGTCAGTTTGGTTTTTAACTACCACATACACAGGTTATATACGAAAACTCAGTTGTTATTATATGATCTTGTTAATTGGTCGGGTCGAGCTCGGTTTCGGAATAATAAACATTAATATTTATATAAAATAATATCATTAAAGTTTCACGTCATTAAATTTTACCGAGTCTTGGGTTGACCCATTGACTGAGTTGACCGTGTTGACTTGTGTTGACCGTAGTTGACAAGTTTGACCAGTTGACCGGGTTGACCGAGTCGACCCGGTTGGACCCAGTCGGCTCGGACCTCAAATCTGACAGAACCAACTTGACTAAACCGAAACTGATCCAACTTGAACTAAACCACATCTTGTAACGAGTGAACCAAGGTGAACCGGAGACCCAAGACGCCTCCACCGCTACCCGGAACAAACCAAAACTTGAACCGAGAAGCTGAACCGAAATATTGTTGAGCCGACTCAAAACTCGAGCACCCAAACCGTCCCCCACCACTGCCGCACCGGTTGGCCGTGGAGCCGCGGGCTACGGCGTCACTACCATCACCAGTCACCACACCACCATCTCCACCTGAAACATCAAGAAACTTGCCGGAGAAACATGGATCTAGAAGGATCTAAAAGAAAATGAGAGATCTATGGACTTACAGGAGGCTCAAGGCTGTCGGGATTAAAACCGCCACCGTCGTTGCTCAACCAGAAAAACAAGGGCCGGAATCGTGTTCAGATGGTGAGGTTTAAGGGGGTGGCGGCACCGACGTGACTCCGCCGGACAGTCGCCAGCTCCGCCGGCCTCGCCGACCGGAGTTTGGTCGCCGACTTTTTAGAGAGAGAAAGCTGGAGAGAGAGGTAAGGTTAGAGAGAAAAAGAGTGTGTGTGAAATGAGGGTTTAGTGTGTGTAACTAGCTATTCATAGCTAGTGTTTGTGGTGGGTTGGACCCAAGGCCCAAAAGCCCGTTTCTACTGTTTTGAGCGGCCCGATTGCGTCTACGAGGCCCGTTTTCGAACCCAAACTTCATGGAAAATCGTGTAGTATCATTTTAGGTTCAAAAATATGTAAAAGGTGTCGGTATTCGATATTAATAGCGTGCATTCGTAGGTTCCGTTAAAATGCGTAAAATGCTCCGGTTGTCGTTTCTTGTCGTTTTTCAATCCGATTTCGACCACGAATAACAAAATTGATTTCGAAGCTAAGTATATCATAAATATTGGTATCAAGGCGTAATTCGAGTCCGTTGCTTCCGTTTTGTTACCAATGAGTTCCTACGAACGCGTTTTTCGTTCACGTAAGTGTTTTGTGACGTTCGAAAGCATGATAATTCATAAAAACCAAATTCTTATGCATAATTGTACATGTAAATTCCGTATTTTTCAGCGTTATCAGTATTTTGCCTGTGTCAGTTTGTTACCGTTTGACATTCACCAGTTTTCCCGCAAATCACCATTCGCGTACCGAAAAGTCAGATAGACGTTCCTAGGCATTCCAAAGGCCTGACCAAATTAATTTATGTCTAATTACACTTCTTATGATGGTATTAATGTTCGTTATGCACATAATTACGACCGAAAATGCCGGTAATCACAGTATGTATGGACAAACATGTGAATCTATTAACAAGGATACAAAGTAACTTTCCCACGTTATAAAAGATTTTGTGCCATGCGCACTTAAAATCGTTTTCATTTTTTTCAGAATGAGTCAGTTGGGTGTATTTACCAGCGAAAGCTGACGTATTTTCAAAAGACTAAGCTTGCAGGTACAATACGAAATAGGCTGGAAGCTGCTCGGTAGTGATATAAGAGGATCTTGCAAATCCTTAGAAGTGCCCAAAAGTCTATTATACACTTTTGAAAATTTTACGATTCGCCTATAGATCTTCTATTACAAGTCGTCCGTATATTAATTTTGTACTTTGAACATTTGGTTTGTAATAGTAATTTAACTCCAAGACTTCTTCTACTGTGCTTTGTTTAATTGACTATGATGATATCAACTTACGTCACGATATTCCCTACCCGGGCCCACCAGTGTTTGGATTGGTTGGAAATCTGGGGTGTGACAGCTTGTTATCAGAGCCAACGTGATGCGGGCCCAAGTGTGGAGGAGCGGGCCATGTTATATTGGAGGCCCAAGATCGGGTGACAAATGGGCTTCACTAAAATGGCTTTAACTTGGGCTACGGGGGTCCGTTTTGGGCGTGCGACCAGTCAAAACGATCGTGAGGAAAAATCTCATTTTTCTGCAAACGCCTTAGGCGGTTGGGTGGACATTCGGGCCAAAAAAAAGGCTTATTTATATGAGTATTTTTCATTTTTATGTTTTTTGGGCTTTTTGCCAACTTTTGTTTTGTTTTAGTTTTTGGCCCGAGTGTATTTTGGGGCCCGTTTCGAATTTGTAACTCTATTAATATGTTGGTTATGAGGGGATAATGATCAGATTTCAGTTTCGAAAAAAAAAACAGTTTTTCACTTCAAATTCCGTGCCCTTTGGGTTGAATTTTGGGGTTGGGACAAGTTCATCACGGGTATTCGTAGAATCAACGTGATTTATCTTACTTATCGTTTCTACTCTACA
This sequence comes from Scalesia atractyloides, assembly GCA_947069175.1. Classification (NCBI taxonomy): domain Eukaryota; kingdom Viridiplantae; phylum Streptophyta; class Magnoliopsida; order Asterales; family Asteraceae; genus Scalesia; species Scalesia atractyloides. The sequence continues at coordinate 88,505,950 of CAMTDV010000023.1, forward strand.
TCACAACGTTTGAGAGAATTAAACACTAGCCTTCTTAATTTTAATCTTGAACTTACACAAAAGCACATTCCATAGACTTCCAAGTCTAGGCTTTGACCTAGGATTACTCAACTCAGTATTAAGTTATTAGTATTATTTTTTATTTGATTTTAACAGGAAAATGCCACCAAGAGTAGGAGGAAGAAGTTAAGGACCAATGAGCGGAGGACCATCTGGACATATCCCTTCACAACCCATCACCCAAATCCTTATGAGGATTCGGGCGATTCTTAGCCAGTAGCGAGACATTCTAACTCATAAGAACATTCGCCTACACATACACAAAACTCGTACCATTCCTACCATTCAACCATTCTTATCACTCTCATCATTCGTATCATGATGAGTTTAACCCTAACCACTACTTCAACACACCCCCAGCTGATCAGAATCAGTTGGATGAACCCAAACCCATGGATGAAGACTCCGATCCAGAAATACCGCCGTCAGGATCGCACACACATCCCATCGAAATATCTAGCGATTCAAACTCTTATGCTGGATCGCCATATCAAGGTCCTAATGAATGGGACCAATATTGGAACCAATTCACTTTTGCTAACACTCCTTCCTATCACCACCCAACACCTCCTGTACAAGAAGATGTTCACATGGAAATGGTGGAACAACATCAGCCACCACCTAAGCCACCGAGGAGGAAACTGGAGCACGTATGTCGGTACGTGCAGGTCAACGATTGGGTTCGCTACCACCGTTACCCAAAACTTACCCTACAATTCACGAGGACCCACAAATGGGTGAACCCTCCGATGCTTCACCTGTGGTGGAACCAACACCATCACTAGTGGTCTAACCACCACCATCGGGTTTTAATAACCCTATCCTAACATATCCGGATACACCTGGATATGTTCCTTTTAACCCATCTATGCCGGTAAATTATCAGGCACCTTCGCATGACCCTTATATGCAAGCGGTCTTGCATAACGCACTTTACCCGTCTCCTTTCCCACCTGCTTATCCACCTACTGGATATCCAAGTTATGGGTACCAGTATCCTATTATGCCACAACCACAACCCCAACCTCCGCCGCCACTTGAGGCTATCAATGTGGCCTTGGAATGAATGAAGGAAATGCAACAACAAGCGGAGAAAAACGGAGAAGAAGACGAATAAGTTCTTCAAAAAGCTCTCCAAGTTGGTTAAGGGAAAGAAGGACGAGTGAAGACTCTTCTATTATTATATTTAATCCCTGCGAGGACATTGTTATTTCCTTTAAGTCCCTGTGTGGACAATTGTTATTTTCTTTAAGTCCTTGCATGGACAATTTGTTTCAATTATTTCTAGTATTGTAATTTCTATCATCATTTAATGAAATATTTTGTAATTATATATATGTATTATCCTCTTCAAGCGAACGTCTCGATTTTACTCGAAATTTATGCTCTGCTATATAACTCCAAAAGATCTTAATGGTTTTGATTAGCCAAGTGGCACAGACCACATATTTGGCCAGCTTATAAATGATAGTTAAGGATAAAAGGGCCTTCTATCATGATAGTTAAGGGGAGTTATCCTTCTATCCAGAGGTGGTGGACTAGGTTCAAGCCTCCAAGTCATTAAGGTCAATGAGACCGGGATTATTAATCAACCATTAAGGTATTCTTATGTTAACATTCAGGAATGTTCATACTCCTGGTAGTGTGACTTGAGGAACCACACTAATAGTCTAGGTGATGGACTACGTCCTAAAACTTTTTAGATAGCCTATTTGATCAATATGATCCCGGCTAATATCATCAGTGTGATGATAATATTGACGTCCATTAATGATAGGCCAAAGTGTCGTATTATGTCCAGTAGTGATAGGCCAAAGTGCCATATTTTATTCATTAGTGACAGGCCAAAGTGCCATATTTTATCCATTAGTGACAGGCCAACGTGTCATATTTTGTCCATTAGTGACAGGCCGACGTGCCATATTTTATGTCCATTAGTGACACGCCTACATGCCATATTTTATGTCCTTTAGTGACAGGCCAACATGCCATATTTTATGGCCATTAGTGACAGGCCAACGTGCCATATTTTAGGTCCATTAGTGACAGACCAACGTGCCATAACTATATGTCGATTAGTGACAGGCCTGTGAGCCATATTTTAACGTCCTTCGTGACAAGCCTATGAGCTACATATAATTGTCTAATGACAATGATAGTTGTGACATTACGATCCACTGTCTAATAATATATGGAGTACGTCCAAATTGTAATTTGCCTCTGATGGTCCTTTTGAGACCTAGGCCAAATATAGATAACATTCATAGAATATTAAGCCTAAGAGTTGTGATTATATTCACACTAGTTTGAATAGGAAATGGATTTATATATCCAAATTTTTAAAGCCAATATGGTTATTAATACCATGGCTAAGAGAAGTTTAATTTGGTGTTTAGAACCAAAAGCTTCAACAATGGCTAACTCGGACGAGGCGCAAAGTAGCCACCGGGATATTAACTCTAACGACGCCAAAAACATAGCCATTAATAATGATGATTTCCAAGCTCGCATTGATGCAGCTGTTGGAAAGGCCATGGAAAAGGCCATCGAAAAACTTAAGGAGTCGAGCGCTACTCGCTCCAGACCTTTATCTATTCCGCCATCCTCAGCTCATAAGGAGAGCTCTGTTCATGCTTCATATGCGAAAAGTGAACCAGAAAATTAGAATTTAATAATAGGTCCCGCGCTTCTGAAGACGGATGTACCTATAAATACTTCGTCTCCTGTAAACCCCTATATTTCAATGGAGAGAAGGGAGCGGTTGAAGCCTTGAAATGGCTTGATGAAATGGAGACAATAGTGAATATCAGCGGTTGTGCTTATAAGGATGTTGTAAAGTATGTATCACAGTCCTTCAAGGGCGATGCCCTGATTTGGTGGAAGGCAATGGTCCAATCAACAGGTAAGGTACACCTGTACAACTTGGGATGGTCCAAGTTTGTTGATCTTGTAAAGGAAACTTACTGCCAACCTCATGAGGTGGAGAAGATAGATTCATATTTTCTAACTCTCACCATGAGGAATATAGACTGTAGAAAGTATGTTTCTGAGTTCAATTCCCTTCTAGATTAGTTTCCTACCAAATCACCCATGAACCCAAACGCAATGCGCGTTTCATTAATGGGTTAGCGCCCAAGATAAAGGGCATGATAAAGGCTGCACAACCTAGTACCTACAGGTCTGCTGTTGACCTATCTCTCTCCCTCACCTTATATTTGGTGAGGCAAAAGTCAGTTAAAGCTGAGACTGACAGGAAAAGGAAGAGAGAGAATGGTAACTGTAACATTTGTCAAAAACGGGTTTTCAAAACCCGCTCCGTTTTGTAATCAAATATCAAGTTATAAATGTCACGTTGAATATTTATGATTATTTTGATTTAAAATGATACATAATTAATAAATAAACTAAACTATAAAAATTATATTTGATAAAAAGTTAAAACAAAATAAATAAAAAGGATATGTTGCTGCCGGGACTCGAACCCGGGTCAGCCAGATCTGAAATCCAACGACTTAACATACACTCGCATCACCACTCCGCCACTTGTTATTTTCTGTTATCCCTAGGAAACAAATAACATTTATACACAAACTCGGTTAAACCGGTTGCGCCAACTGAGAAACGGAAATCGGCAATTCAATCGTCAAATCGTTTGATTACTCGCACATTCACGTTTATAACCGATGAACCGATGATGTTAATCAATTCAGAAGTGATTGAACATCAATTTTCATTATTACCGGTTTTTATAACCGAAAAGAATCAAGTCCAGATTACTTCAACTCCAGACCCCTCTCGCGACTCAGAAACATCATACCAACACTCCATTTCACTTTCGTCACACTTTCAGTTCGTCAGAACGCTTAAATCAACTCGCCGGAGTTCTGTAAAATTCGCCGGAAAACCGTATTCGTCCTCAAACGGTAAATCTTTCAATATCATTGTAGTTCAACAATTGTTAGGCTATTTCTAACTTAAACCTCTCAATTAAAATCGAATTCAGGCACTGTATTCAGCTAATTTCAGTTCACCGGAAATATTCTGAAAATCTCTATATTCATCTGAGAATCGGTAAGGGCATTCAAACCCTCTGTTAACATTTGCTGATCACTTCAATTTTACGATTAGCTAATAAAAACGGTTAATTGTCTTGTTCAGTTGAAGAGCATAAAAACAGGGACCGACACATTGCCGGAATTCTGAAATAAACCGTTCATCGGTATGTTCACCCCTAATTACCGTCTCTGTCATTTCATTTTAGCATTAAGAATGTTTGGTAATCATAAAAACAAGAAACGGATCAGTGATTCAGTCGACTGAAATTTGAATGAAGAAGACGAAGTTATAAGTTTATTTAAAACCAGTAAAATGAACGAGTTAGACACACAGTCCAGCGGTGGACTGTGTGCAAATTATACACGCACGTCACAAGTTCGATTCCTGATACACGCACTCCTTATGTAATAAAATGCCTTTTTGTTTAAAACTGAACCGGGTTAACTCCGTTAGTTGTTAAGTATAATAAAAACCGAGATAATAACCAGGTTAGACACACAGTCCAGCGGTGGACTGTGTGCAACACTAAGTCACACGTCGCGAGTTCGAAACCTGATACTGGCACCGGTTCGTTGAATTAAAATGTTTTTGAAATTAAAAGAATTTTGGTTAAACCGAATTAGTATATAAATATAACTAAAAACAAGATTATTTCGGGTTAGACACGTAGCTCAGTTGGTAGAGCTGCGTGCACGCGTACGGGAGGTCTCGGGTTCGAGCCTCACCCGGCGCAAACAATTTCGCTGACCGAACCGGTCAACAAGTCAACGGTCAACGGTCAACGCAAAATAAACAATTTTTTATATTTTTATTTATTTAATTTAATTTAAAAATCAATTAAAAATACTTAAAAATAACATTTTTAAAGATAGAAAATAGCCTTAAACTCACAAAAATATATCTAAAAATTTCATTAAAATCCTTAATAAAATCCACTCATTTACTATATTTTTCCGTTATTATTTAGGTTAGAAATTCTCGTTGTTCAATTCTCCCGATTCGTGCGCATCTCATTATCTCCATTCAAACGCACCCAATGTGAGTGAATCTTTACAAATTCCCCGTTTTAATCACGTTTTGGGGTGTATCATGTGTCTTGTTATATATATTATAATTAAACCATTGTGCATACATCATATCATGAACATGTGTATTCAGTTTGTTTCAACTGTTGTGTAGTTATTGTTGGATGCAATTTATTATTTTCAGTACATGCAATTTCATAGGCCGCCGCTCCCCATTACATTATGAGCGTTGAGCATGTTCCCCATTTCATTATAAGGTTGAACCTGGCGTGCCCACATACGATCGGCTCCGTTTGATTGAGCCTTGATCGCACGGACATTTTACATTTTCAGTACATGCAATACGATCGGCTCCGTTTGATTGAGCCTTGATCGCATGGACATTTTACATTTTCAGTACATGCAATACGATCGGCTCCGTTTGATTGAGCCTTGATCGCACAGTTCCAATTATGTTATTTATCGTATGATGTTGGTATGTTAATGTATGTTATCATATGTTATTGTATGTTATAGTTGTGATTGCTATTTGCCACTGCTTGATTATTTACATTTGCTCATTTATGTTTATGCACAATTTTTCATTGATAAATTAACAAGTAAATCTTTAATAAATGTTTATCTAATAAGGTTCACTCGCCAACTTATGTTGACCCAAAAACCCCCATTTTTACACATGATACAGGTGAACCAGCAGCAGCCAGAAACACATAGGATTGGATTAGAAGAATAAAATGATTTAGAATTTGGGATTGTTATGTTTGATTTATTTTCTTTGTATTGTATGAACATGTTTGGATTATTTGGAATGTAACTTTGACTTTAATAAATATGAAACATATTAGTAAATGTCATGAGCTTTGGTGATAACCCAATTATGCCCCGATTCTTATTCCGCTGCGGGTCGGGGTGTGACAGATTGGTATCAGAGCCATGACTATAGGGATATAAGATAGGTTATTAGACCCTTAGAGCCTATACTATAGTTGATTAGAAACTTATAAGATTTTTGTGTGTTACATGCCAAATTTCATGATGTTTATATGTTTTATGTTAAATGTTACATTCAATGTTATGCAAGCATGTTCATAAGTATGTATTATCATATAATGCCTATTCTGAATCATATACTCATAACATATCACATCCATCAAAGCACACACCACATCATGATTGCTTTTACAATGATTTTTGTGTTTTTAAATCTCATCAAAGTGAGTTCGCATGACGGGCATGTAGTAACTGGAAGGGTACCAGTACCGGTAGTCGGAACGTCCTGTCTAGGCTGGCATTCGTATAAATCCAAAATAAAGGACCAGTTTGCCTACCCGGGGACCAACGATGAGAGTACGAAGTACCTATTAGGCCAAAGCATGCTATACCAAACGTCGTGTGAGCTAACCCCACTTTGAGTTGTCATTGTGTCTACACCTGGACACGTTCCGACCAAACATCTCAAGAACATATTTTGTGGTTTGCATTCGGGTGATGTGAGTGTTAAATTGCCAATACTAATGTGAATCCTACCAAGCCAATAGCCATGGGGGCCCACATGACTATATAGGTGAAGGTATGGGAGACATTTGAGGCCCAACATGAGCAAACCCAAGACATAGTATGGATGTAGTTGCATTATTGATATTTATGTTATTTTCATTTTCTTAAAGACACATGACACCTAAAAGGACTCCATAAACTCACAATCTTCTTATGTACGTTCCTGTAGATGTCTTCTAGACAACAACGAAGGGGTAAAAGATCAGGAAGGTCTCAGGAACGCTTGGCCACACAAATCGCGAAACAAATGGCCACGATATTGCCTGACATTGTGGTCCAAGTACAACAAGCCCTCGCTACAAATCCTACTAACCTTCCCCAACAACATGACCAGGACATCGACAACCTTCCTACCAGCAAGTGCTTAGATAAACATTTCAAGTCTTGTGATCCTCCTAAATTTGAAGGGACCGAAGGTGTCACTGCTCTTCTCCACTGGTTTGAGGAGATGGAAAACACTTTTCTCAACTGCGATTGACCTGAGGATCGCAAGGTTCAATACGCCACCGGGAGACTATTTGGGGTAGCTCTCACCTGGGGGAATACTGAAAAGGGGAAGAGGGGAATTGATGATGCAATGGCCTTAACGTGGGAGGAGTTAAGGGAAATCATGACTAGGCGTTTCTGTCCTAGGAGTTGTCACACCCCGACCCGCAGCGGAAATAAGAGTCGGGGCATAATTGGGTTATCACCAAAGCACATGACATTTACTATTATGTTTCATAATTAAATGAAGTCAAAATTACATTTCTCAAACATGCAAGCATGTTCATTCATTACAAGGGAAAATAACCAAACATAATAATCCAAATACTAAATCGTTTTATTTCTTCTAATCCAAGCCCTATGTGTTCCTAGCTGCTGCTGGTTCACCTGTATCATGTGTAAAATAGGAGGTTTTTGGGTCAACATAAGTTGGCGAGTGAACCTTATAGATAAACATTTGATAATGAATTCATGGTTAGTTTATCAATAAAATATTGTGCATAATCATAAAAGAGCACATGTATGTAATCACACATTGGCAAATATCAATTACAATTATATCATACATTAACAATCGATTTCATACATGAACATACCAACATCATATAACAATTAACATAAATAAACTGTGCGATCAAGGCTCAATCAAACGGAGCCGATCGTATTGCATGAACTGGAAGTGTAAATTGAACTGTGCGCTCAAGGCTCAATCAAACGGAGCCGAACGTATTGCATGAACTGGAAATGTAAATTGAACTGTGCACTCAAGGCTCAATCAAACGAAGCCGAGCGTATTGCATGTATTGAAATGTAAAATGAAATGACCGATCAAGGCTCAATCAAACGGAGCCGATCGTGCGGGCACGCCAAGATCAACCGCATAATTAAATGGGGATCCAACTCAACCTCGATGGATGGGGAGCCACGGCCTCGGCAATTGCATGTATTGAACAAATAATTTGCATACAATAATAACTACTTAACAGCAACAAACTAATACACGTGTCATGATATGATATATGCACAATAACTTGATTATAATATGTAAATGAACAAGACACATGATACACCCCAAAATCGTGATTAAAACGGGGAATTTTGAAGGTTCATTCACATTGGGTGCGTTGAATTTGGGATGGTGAGATGCGCACGATTTAGACAAAGCGAGTCAACGAGGAATCACTAACCTAAATAATAATGGAAAAATAAATTAAATAGATGGATTTTATTAAAGATTTTTATGGAATTTTTAGATATATTTTTGTGAGTCTATGGCTATTTTCTATCCTTAAAAATGTTATTTTTAAGTATTTTTAATTGATTTTTAAATTAAAATAAACAAATAAATATATAAAAAAATATTATTATTTTACTGTTTGACCGTTGACCGGTTCGGTCAGCGGTAAATGTGTGCGCCAAGCGGGATTCGAACCGGTGACCTTCGGTTCACGTGCACGTAGCTCTACCAACTGAGCTACGTGACTAACCCGTTAGAAACCCAGTTTTAATTATATTTATATACTTATTCGAATTTACCGAAAATTCCTTTCTTTTGCAAAATGTTTTAATCTCATGGACCGGTGCTTATGACGGGACTCGAACGCGCGACGTGAAGTTTATTTTGCACACAGTCCACCGCTGGACTGTGTGTCTAACCCGGTTATATTCTTGATTTATATTATACTTAACAACTACTCGCTCTAACCCGGTTAGTTCATGAATAAAAAGAAATGTTATTACGTAGAGCGTGCGTGTAGTAAGGATCGAACTCGGGACTTGTATATAAACTTTGCACACAGTCCACCGCTGGACTGTGTGTCTAACCCGTTTATTATCCGAATTTTATTTACTCTTATCCTGTTTTTAAGTTCGTCTTCTTCACTACAATTATCGACTTTACTCAAACAACTGGTTCGTGATTTAACTACTTAAATAACATGACTACTAGCTTGAATGTACAAAACTGAACCGTTTGGGGAAAGGAAATACCGGACAGGTCGTCTTCTTTAAAGAGTCCGGCGACAATCAGATAGCCCTGTTTTTGAACCTCCGATTGAGAGAGTCTATCAACAGAATTAAGGAATTAGATTTGAAATTGAACCAGAGTACATGGTTTATTAGCACGATTGAATGTGTTTACCGTTAACTAGCGAGTTTCCGGCAAATTCCAGAATTTCTCCGGCGAACCCAGAGAATCCAGTAAAGTCTTCTATGACTGATTTTTAGTGATGGATTAATGTTAGTAGAGTCCTAACAATAGATTGAAACCACAAAGGAGGAAAATCTTACCGGTTTATGTTGAACACGGTTTTCCGGCGAGTTCTGCAGAGAATTCCGGCGAACAGTTTTTGGTGCTCAAAAGGCTTGAAAACGCGACGAAAAGGAAAGGGAGTGTTGTTGTGACAGTTCTGAATCGCACAAATGATTGGAACTTGAATTATTCAGAGTTTGATAACTTTTCGGTTTCAAAAACCGAAACTTTAAGTTCATTCAATTTAGTCTTAATTAGAAACCGATATTGATCGGTTATAAGCTAGCTAAACGAGTTTGAACTGATTTGGCGATTCGGTTTACCGATTTCCGTTATGCAGATGGCATTAACGGTTGATTGAGTTTGCGTATAAGATCCAATTGTCTTCCTAAAGTTAACAGAAAACACTTGATGGCGGAGTGGTTTGGGAAGTGGATGTTAAGTTGTTGGAGGCAGTTGACCCGGGTTCGAGTCCGGTCAGCTACAAATGTTTTTATTTATTTTATTTTAACTTTTTATCAAACATAATTTTTATGGTTTAGTTTATTTATTAATTGTGTAATGTTTAAACCCAAAATAATCATAAATAATTAATGAAATTTCATAACTTGGTACAAGATTACAAAACGGAGCGGGTTTTGGAGACCCGATTTTTTTTGCAAATGTTACAGGAGTGAGATTAAAAAGTTGGAGGACGGATTTCATTCTTTAAAGCAAAAGGAGGGAGATCATACCATCTACAACAAGAGGTTCTTAGAGTTGAACCAAATGGTCCCTAACTTGTTCACCCCAACTTATCGCTTGGTTGAGCATTATATTCGAGGTCTTCCCTCGAAAATTCAAGATTCAGTTCTCAGCACTTCACCAGCAACACTTGAAGCTGCTATGGAACTAGCCACTGAACTGACCGAAAATCGCATTCGAAACGGTAAATTCAAAGAGGAGAAGAAGAAAGCCCCCATTGAGGCTCAAACTTCAAACCATTCTGGTTCCTCCTCGAAGTTTACTGGTAAAAGGAATCGAAGCACAAGAAACTTCGCCGTCACACAAACCAATTACCCTATTCCTGCTGCACCCATTACCCAAGTCGCCCCTTCACCTGCACCATACAAAAGACCATACTCTGGCACGTTACCAAAATGCAACCGTTGCCAATACCACCATTCTCCTGATCATCCTTGCCAATATTACACCGGCTGTGGTCGCACAGGTCATACTGTTCAAACCTGTCGCATACCTCAGCGAACGAACCGTCACCAGCCTTCAACCCAAACCCACCAACAAATAATGGGTCAAGCCCAACAACCCCTACTACTACCACCTACCCAACATTTAGCCCAAACATACTATCAACCCAACTATCCCATGATACAACCTATGCGGGCTTGCTACAATTGTGGAGATCCAAGCCATTTTAGAAACACTTGTCCACATTTGGTGAACATCATTCATGCCCAAGCTCAAGCAAATCCGGTGAATCAAGCTAACCAAGCTCCACCACCTGCAAGAGGAAGAGCTTTTAACATAAACACCAATACTGTTGAAAATAATAACGGCCCAAACGAATCACCCAACTAATTTTTCCTCGCCAAGAATCAAGACTCAACTCTAATCGTCTAGTTTTAATGTTTTTCTTTATGTTATCTCCATCTTTCCATATTCCAGTTGTAAAATTTGGAAATTATGTATCCAAGAATTTTAATGCGATTTGATATTACAGTTTTGTTCTATACTCATTGATTTAACATTTATATCATCATACATCACGACGTATCTCAATCTCATCATTTGAAGAAGTTGGGTTGTGTCACACTTTTACATAGACTGACCCCTTCATCAGAACCAACGAGAGAGGTACTGTCAACATTTAGTCATATATCATTTCGGAATTGAGACTCAAGTTTTGTTTGTTGTGTTGTTTATGTTTTAGAGTCACATAGAACTGATCATGATTTACTGATAAAGCCAACGAAAATTTGACAAGAATATGGTGGATACGCCGCTGGTACTTCCTATATATAAGTATTCTTGGTAAAGGATCAAAAGCATTACCAGGAGGTTATGAAAAGTTCCGTGTAGGTTTAAATATCGTCATGGTTGAAGTTTTTGTTTATGATGCATACCTTATCATTACAAATGTATCGGTTCCCTCAAAACTGTTATAAATAAAATCGTAAGCGACATCAAAGATCAAAATCCGAGAAGCCCAGCATTTTTCAGTAACAGAAAGGAGACGTACGCAAGGAGCTGTCTTGTGGAGCTGAACTTAAAATTGAAACTAAATCCGACGGTATTCTATACTGTCTAGATCGCATATAGATTCCTGACCACAATAATCTTCGTGATATTTTTCTTATGAATGAGACGCACAAAACACGATATTCTATACACCCAGGAGCCGACAAGATGTATCAGGACCTTTAATACACCTACTAGTGGCCTGGAATGAAAAAGGATATTGCTGATTTTGTTTCCAAGTGCTTTTCATGTTCCAAAATAAAAGCTGAACATCAAAGACCCTCAGGACTTCTGTGAAATACCTATATGGAAGTGGGAAAATATAACCATGGATTTCATTACCAGGTTACCTCGCACTTCTGGTGGGTATGACACTATATGGGTAATAATTGACCGACTTACAAAACCAGCTCACTTTATTCCTATCGGCGAAGATTTCAAGAACGAAAAGCTAGCTCGTATTTATATCAGCGAAATCGTAAGCCGACATGGAGTACCGTTAAGCATTATTCCTGATCGTGATGGTCGTTTCACTTCACGAACATGGCAAGCAGTACAAGCCGCTATGGGCACGCGATTAGATCTCAGTACCGCCTATCACCCTCAAACTGATGGTCAATCTGAACGCACCATTCAAACTCTTGAAGATATGCTTCGAGCATGTGTTTTAGACTTCAAGGGAAATTGGGACGCTCATCTACCCTTAGTTGAATTTTCGTACAACAACAGCTATCACTCAAGCATCGGCATGGCAACTTTTGAAGCCTTATATGGTCGTAAGTGCCGATCTCCTGTATGTTGGCACGAAATTGGGGAAGCTCAAATCACTGGTTCAGAATTGACCCAAGAAACCACAGACAAGATCCATCAAATTCGAAACAATCTTCTAGCGGCTCAAAGTGGTCAAAAGAGTTATGCAGATAAACGACGGAAGCCTTTAGAGTTTAACATTGGTGATCATGTACTTCTAAAAGTATCACCGTGGAAGGGAGTAGTTCGATTTGGTCAAAAGGGCAAGCTAGCACCACGCTACGTAGGACCTTTCAAGATACTCGAAAGAGTCGGACCTGTAGCATACAAGCTTGATCTACCAGAAGAACTCAACAGGATTCATCTCACATTCCACGTGTCGAACTTGAAAAAGTGCCTCGCTGATGAAAACCTCCACATTCCTCTGGAAGATATTCAGGTTGATGAATCTATGCATTTTATTGAAAGACCAGTAGAGATCATGGACTTCGGAGAGAAACGTCTACGACGAAGTCGCATTCCAATTGTTAGGGTACGCTGGGAGTGGAAAGGGGATCTGAGTTTACTTGGGAACGTGAAGACTCAATGCGTGAAAAATACCCGCATCTTTTTCCTACTACTTCAACTACTTAAATTTCGGGACGAAATTCCTAAAAGTAGGGGATACTGTTACATTTGTCAAAAACGGGTTTTCAAAACCCGCTCCGTTTTGTAATCGAATATCAAGTTATAAATGTCACGTTGAATATTTATGATTATTTTGATTTAAAATGATACATAATTAATAAATAAACTAAACTATAAAAATTATATTTGATAAAAAGTTAAAACAAAATAAATAAAAAGGATATGTTGCTGCCGGGACTCGAACCCGGGTCTGCCAGATCTGAAATCCAACGACTTAACACACACTCGCATCACCACTCCGCCACTTGTTATTTTCTGTTATCCCTAGGAAACAAATAACATTTATACACAAACTCGGTTAAACCGGTTGCGCCAACTGAGAAACGGAAATCGGCAATTCAAACGTCAAATCGTTTGATTACTCGCACATTCACGTTTATAACCGATGAACCGATGATGTTAATCAATTCGGAAGTGATTGAACATCAATTTTCATTATTACCGGTTTTTATAACCGAAAAGAATCAAGTCCAGATTACTTCAACTCCAGACCCCTCTCGCGACTCAGAAACATCATACCAACACTCCATTTCACTTTCTTCACACTTTCAGTTCGTCAGAACGCTTAAATCAACTCGCCGGAATTTTCTGCAAAATTCGCAGGAAAATCGTATTCGTCCTAAAACGGTAAATCTTTCAATATCATTGTAGTTCAACAATTGTTAGGCTATTTCTAACTTAAACCTCTCAATTGAAATCGAATTCAGGCACTGTATTCAGCTAATTTCAGTTCGCCGGAAAGATTCTGAAAATCTCTATATTCATCTGAGAATCGGTAAGGGCATTCAAACCCTCTGTTAACATTTGCTGATCACTTCAATTTCAAGATTAGCTAATAAAAACGGTTAATTGTCTTGTTCAGTTGAAGAGCATAAAAACAAGGACCGACACATTGCCGGAATTCTGAAATAAACCGTTCATCGGTATGTTCACCCCTAATTACCGTCTCTGCAATTTCATTTTAGCATTAAGAATGTTTGGTAATCATAAAAACAAGAAACGGATCAGTGATTCAGTCGACTGAAATTTGAATGAAGAAGACGAAGTTAGTTAAGTTATAAGTTCATTTAAAACCAGTAAAATGAACGGGTTAGACACACAGTCCAGCGGTGGACTGTCTGCAAATTATACACGCACGTCACAAGTTTGATTCCTGATACACGCACTCCTTATGTAATAAAATGCCTTTTTGTTTAAAACTGAACCGGGTTAACTCCGTTAGTTGTTAAGTATAATAAAAACCGAGATAATAACCAGGTTAGACACACAATCCAGCGGTGGACTGTGTGCAACACTAAGTCACACGTCGCGAGTTCGAAACCTGATACTGGCACTGGTTCGTTGAATTAAAATGTTTTTTAAATTAAAAGAATTTTGGTTAAACCGAATTAGTATATAAATATAATTAAAAACAAGATTATTTCGGGTTAGACACGTAGCTCAGTTGGTAGAGTTGCGTGCACGCGTACGGGAGGTCTCGGGTTCGAGCTTCACCCGACGCAAACAATTTCGCTGACCGAACCGGTCAACAAGTCAACGGTCAACGGTCAACGGTCAACGCAAAATAAACAATTTTTTTATATTTTTATTTATTTAATTTAATTTAAAAATCAATTAAAAATACTTAAAAATAACATTTTTAAAGATAGAAAATAGCCTTAAACTCACAAAAATATATCTAAAAATTTCATTAAAATCCTTAATAAAATCCACTCATTTACTTATATTTTTCCGTTATTATTTAGGTTAGAAATTCTCGTTGTTCAATTCTCCCGATTCGTGCGCATCTCATTATCTCCATTCAAATGCTCCCAATGTGAGTGAATCTTTACAAATTCCCCGTTTTAATCACGTTTTGGGGTGTATCATGTGTCTTGTTATATATATTATAATTAAACCATTGTGCATACATCATATCATGAACATGTGTATTCAGTTTGTTTCAACTGTTGTGTAGTTATTGTTGGATGCAATTTATTATTTTCAGTACATGCAATTTCATAGGCTGCCGCTCCCCATTACATTATGAGCGTTGAGCATGTTCCCCATTTCATTATAAGGTTGAACCTGGCGTGCCCACATACCATCGGCTCCGTTTGATTGAGCCTTGATCGCATGGACATTTTACATTTTCAGTACATGCAATACGATCGGCTCCGTTTGATTGAGCCTTGATCGCACAGACATTTTACATTTTCAGTACATGCAATATAATCGGCTCCGTTTGATTGAGCCTTGATCGCACAGTTCCAATTATGTTATTTATTGTATGATGTTGGTATGTTAATGTATGTTATCATATGTTATTGTATGTTATAGTTGTGATTGCTATTTGCCACTGCTTGATTATTTACATTTGCTCATTTATGTTTATGCACAATTTTTCATTGATAAATTAACAAGTAAATCTTTAATAAATGTTTATCTAATAAGGTTCACTCGCCAACTTATGTTGACCCAAAAACCCCCATTTTTACACATGATACAGGTGAACCAGCAGCAGCCAGAAACACATAGGATTGGATTAGAAGAATAAAATGATTTAGAGTTTGGGATTGTTATGTTTGGTTTATTTTCTTTGTATTGTATGAACATGTTTGGATTATTTGGAATGTAACTTTGACTTTAATAAATATGAAACATATTAGTAAATGTCATGAGCTTTGGTGATAACCCAATTATGCCCCGATTCTTATTCCGCTGCGGGTCGGGGTGTGACAGTAACTCCCAAAGATTTAATAAAATGAATAAAGGGAGATATGGGGTTTAGAAGGAACTAAGATAAGTCGGGCGTAATGCCGACTTGTAAATATTGCAACCGTAGGCATTGGGGGCAGTGTCGTATTGATCCACAGGCTAACCCTTGCGGTATCAGTAAGAAAAAGGGGCATAAGACCCTAGAGTGCAAGGATCTTAAGAATTTCGTCTACTACGGTTGTAATGAGAAGGGGTATATTAAGTTTAACTGCCCTAAGAACCCTAGAAATAACGATGCAAAGCCTGGAGAGGCTAAGAAAGGGAATGCTCGTGCCTTCCAGATGAATGCCAGGGAGGCCGTTAATGACAATAATGTCATAACAGGTACATTCCTCATTAATAATGTATATGCTAGAGTTCTTTTTGATTCGGGTGCAGATAATCTTTTGTAGACCATAAGTTTAGTAAACTATTAAACTTACCCATAAGAACTCTAGACATAACCTATGAGGTAGAACTTGCTGATGGAACTTCAGAAACAGCGTCATCCATTCTTGATGGATGTTTTATATCTATTAAGAATCATTCTTTCCTATCTCTCTTCTGCCAATGAAATTGGCGGGGTTCAATGTAGTCTTAGGCATGGATTGGTTATCCCATAACCAAGCCCGCATTTCCTGTGATAAGAAACTCATCGAGATTAAAACCCCCATCTGGTGAAATGATCACCATACTAGGAGATTCACACTATGGATGGGCAGACAAGGAGTCGTTATTTAAAGCATCCAATTGTTTTGGGAAAGGTTGTGTCATTTACATGGCACAAGTTACTATCAACAAGCCCAAGCCAAATATTGAAGACCTTCTAGTTATCTTGGAGTATTGCGATGTTTTCCCCGAAGAATTACCAGGCCTACCTCTAGATAGGCAAGTAGAGTTTAGGATTGATATCCTACCTGGATCAGCACCTGTAGCTAGCGTTCCATATCGGTTAGCACCGACGAAAATGAGGGAATTGAGAATTCAATTAGATGAACTTTTAGAGAAAGGTTTCATATAACCTAGTTCCTTACCTTAGGGAGCTCCTATTCTTTTCGTTAAGAAGAAGGATGATTCAAGTGGATGTGCATTGATTACCGTGAGCTAAATAAGATAACGATCAAGAATCGTTACCCTTTGCCAGGATCGACGACTTATTCGATCAACTTCAAGGTGCTAGCTATTTCTCTAAGATTGATTTAAGATCAGGATATCATCAGAATAAGGTTAGGGACGTCGATGTTCCTAAGACTGCCTTCACGACCCGTTATGGTCATTATGAATTCTTGGTGATGCCTTTTGGGCTCACAAATGCACCTGCAATATTCATGGATCTCATGAATAGAGTCTTCAAGCCATACATTAGATAAGTTTGTCATTGTTTTCATAGACGACATACTTATCTACTCTCGTAATCAAGTTGATCACGAGAAACACCTTCGGTGCATCCTAGAACTACTAGACAAGAGAAACTTTATGCTAAAGTTCTCTAAGTGCGAATTTTTGCTTAGAGAAGTCCAATTTTCTTGGACATGTTATAAGTAAGCGTGTATCCAAGTGGATCTCGCCAAAATAGAAGCAATAATGAATTGGAAGTACCTAAAGTTCCATCAGAGATTCGTAGCTTCTTATGATTGGCTGGTTATTATAGGAAGTTCATTGAGAACATATAGCCACTCCTTTAACTACCTTGACCCGTAAGAATGTCAAGTTTGACTGGGTCCAAAACAACAAGAATCGTTTGAGATCCTAAAACACAAGTTGAGCAATTGTAACAGCCCATCCTAACCGCACCATAATATTGTCCGCTTTGGTAGCCAGCACGCCCTCAGCGCCTGCCCTTCACGATTTTAAAACGCGTCATATGGTGAAGGTATCCAGCCCCTTATAAGGAAGCCTTTGTTCCCCTTCACAACCGATGTGAGATATCACAATCCACCCCCTTAAGGGGTCCAGCGTCTTCGCGGGACCTGGCACCACCGGTCCGGCCCTGGCTCTGATACCATCTATCTGTAATAGCCCAGCGTAACCGCACCATGATATTGTTCGCTTTGGTAGCCAGCACGCCACACGCCTCCCCTCACGGTTTTAAAAGTGTCATGATGGTGAAGGTATCAAGCCTCTTATAAGGAAGCCTTCGTTACTCTACACAACCAACGTGGGTTATCACAATCCACCTCGCTTAAGGAGTCCAGCGTCCTCGCGGGACCTAGCACCACTGGTCCGGCCCTGGCTCTGATACCTCTGTAACAGCCCAGCGTAACCCACTATGATATTGTCCGATTTGGCAGCTAGCACGCCCTAAGCGCCTGCGATTGTGATATCTCACATCGGTTGTGAAGGGGAATAAAGGCTTCCTTATAAGGGTTGGATACCTTCACCATCATGACGCGTTTTAAAATCGTGAGGGGTAGCGTTGAGGGCGTGTTGGCTACCAAAGCGGACAATATCATGGTGCGGTTACGCTGGCTGTTACAGATGGTATCAGAGCCAGGGCCGGACCGGTGGTGCCAGGTCCCGCGAGGACGTTGGACCCCTTAAGGGGGGTGGATTGTGATATCCCACATTGGTTGTGAAGGGGAACAAAGGCTTCGTTATAAGGGGCAGGATACCTTCACCATCATGACGCGTTTTAAAACCGTGAGGAGTAGGCGCTGAAGGGCGTGCTGGCTGCCAAAGTAGACAATATCATGGTGCGGTTACGCTGGGCTGTTACAGAGATTGTGATATCCCACATCGGTTGTGAAGGGGAACGAAGGCTTCCTTATAAGGGGCTTGATACATTCACATCATTACGCGTTTTAAAACCGTGAGGGTAGGCGTTGAGGGCGTGACTGGCTACCAAAGCGGAAAATATCATGGTGCGGTTACGCTGGGCTGTTACAGATGGTATCAGAGATAGGGCCCTGACGGCGGTGCCAAGTCCTGCGAGGACGCTGGACCATCTAAGGGGGTGGATTGTGATATCCCACATTGGTTGTGAAGGGGAACAAAAGCTTCATTATAAGTGGTTGGATACCTTCACCATCATGACGCGTTTTAAAACTGTGAGGGCAGGCGCTAAGGGCGTGCTGGCTGCCAAATCGGACAATATTATGGTGCGGTTACGCTGGGTGTTACAGCAATGCTCCTATGTTATCTCTACCTTAGGGTATTGAGGACTTTGTTATTTACTGTGATGCCTGTACAGTTGCATGGGCTGTATGCTAATACAAAAAGGCAAGGTAATTGCTTATGTATCACGACAATTAAAGGTGCATGAAAGGAATTACACCACCCATGATTAGGAATTGGGTGCGGTGTATTTGCACTTAAGTTGTGGAGACATTACTTATGTGGCACAAAGTGTCTTATATACGTTGACCATAAGAGCCTCCAACATCTGTTCAATCGAAAAGGAATTGAACATGCGACAGCGTCGCTGGATGGAAACACTAAATGATTATGATTGTGAAATTCGTTATCATCCCGGCAAGGCAAATGTAGTAGATGACGACTTAAATCTCCAAGAAAGGGTAAAACCCATTAGGATTAATGCCAAGAGCATTGAGCTCAGAAATAGCTTGAATGAGAAGCTATTAGATGCACAAAAGCAAGCCCTATTAGAGCTAATATTCCTAATGAGGGATTAGGCGAAACTGTTGATCAGTTAATGCCTGGGAAACGATAGAATCCTTAGATTTAATGGAAGAATCTGGGTTCCAATCATCGGAGGACTTAGAGAACTAATCCTCCAAGAAGCACATAATTCGAAACACTCAGTTCACCCAGCGGTGACAAGATGTATCAAGATTTGAAAACAAATTATTGGTGGATGGGTTTAAAGAAATCCATATCCACTTATGTAGATAAGTGTCTGATGTTTCGCAAGTTAAGGCCGAACATCAGAAACCGTCGGGACTTCTTCAACAGCTTGAGATTCCCACTTGGAAATGGGAAATGGTGACTATGGATTTGATTACCAAGTTATCTAAGACCAAACGTGGTAATAACACGATTTGGGTCATTGTGGATAGGCTAACTAAGTCATCACGTTTCTTGCCAATTAAGGAAACGTATAATTCTGACAAATTGGCTAAGTTGTATGTGGACAAGATTGTGTCCCTACATGGTGTGCCTTTATCTATTGTATCTGATAGAGATACTAGGTATACATCTCATTTTTGAAAAAGTTCCCAACAATCCTTAGGCACAAGATTAAATTTTAGTACGGCTTACCACCCGCAGACGGATGGATGAAGTGAGCGTACTACTCATACTTTGGAAGACATGCTTAAAGTGTGTATAATTGATTTAGGTGGAAGCTAGGATGACCACTTATGTCACACCTGTCACACCCTGACCCGCAGCGGATAAGGTAGTCGGGGCATGATTGGGTTTTCATCAAAGCTCATGACATTTACTATTATAAAAGTTTAATATTTATTATTCCAAATTTAAATAAAACAATCCAACAACATGTAATTCAAACAACGACTATAATGTTCCAAACAATCTTGCAAATAACATTTTATTTTCTTCTAAGGTCCATGTCCTATGTGAACCACGCTTCAAACCTGTTCACCTGTATCATATGTAAAAATAGAGTTTGGGTCAATATAAGTTGGCGAGGGAATCCATTTTATCGTTGAGCAAAAATATATATTTGGTATTTTATAAAAATTGTGCATTAACCAAATATGAGAAACATCGTGATGTAATCTAAATCACAAATCACATCTTCAACTAATAATGCACATGTGAGCACGATAAGCGATGTGCTGCGAGATCAAGGCTCAATCAAACATTGCCGATCTAGTATATTAGGTAGCGCGACGCTCCACCCGTAAGTAACGGGGAACAAATGGGCCCAATGTGAGATAATGACTGAAATGAGAAATATAAACACAAAATCACCAGAAACAACAATATCACGTAACACGTTAGATCATAAATGGTAATAGCACGATATTTATAATAACAAGATAATAAAAACGACACATGATACACCCCAAAAACATGGATAAAAGGGGAGTCGTAAGATTCACTCACAGTGTGTGCGTTTATGATTTGATGGAGATTGCGCACGGTTGAGTGGTTTAGATACCAAACGATGAAACGGCTAACCTAAATACTTACACAACGAATTAGCAAAAAAAATATTCCTTTAGTTGAATTTTAATATTTTTATTTAACATTTTATTTACCTAATTTTACTAGATTAGCTAATATTTATTATTATAATAATTTGATTTAACTTGCATTTATTAATTAACCATATTTTAAAATAATAAATATTTGGAGAAATATTAAGGGTTTACTTGATTTAAAAAAATTGTTCTATTTTTTTCCAGAATAATTGGATAAAACCGGTCGGACTAGGCAGCATGTGGGGTTCGAACTCGTGACCTGTTTACGTGCACGCAGCCCGGCCAACTGGGCTGCGTGTCTAATGTAGGTCCCCTAGTCCATATGATCTTCACAGAATCGTCTATCTAATCTAGAGTGCGGAATCCCCTAGATCAGATTTCACATAAACAAGAACACAAACACGAACATGATTACTTTGAAACTGTCTTCTATTGATTATCAAACATAATGTGTTTACAATCAATTCAAGACTCTCTAGAAATCTCTCAGCCACTCTCTGTAGATTTCTCACACTCCTCTCTGTTTAACCACCTTACGCCCTAATGCACAACATGTATATATACTACATGTCTGCATACTAGGCTTTATACTGGGCTAGGCCATTCTCCAAGCCCATTACAACTCTAACCAAGCTAAACACAAATGCTAAGCCCAATACAAATTATCCAAAGACTAAACTATTAAACTATTAAGCTGTTGTCACAAGTATGCACCAACAGACTCCCCCTTGACAATAGCTTCATAGTGTAATTTTGTCTTCAGACATCTTGTGATCTTTTGGTCTTTGGATAGCTTCAGCTACACACAGATTCTGACATCAACAGACTCCCCTTCGCTGATGTATCCAATCACCGAATCTTCCATTCTTTGTAAATTAGCGAACTAGCATTCTCTGTTAAGCTTTTATACCCAGATTCCTCTATATCTCCCTTTGCAATGTAGTAGAAGGATCCTACCATGCATCTACACACATTCGTCACTCAATTCTTAAAATGTAATTTACTTGAATTCTACACTTCATTTTGATAACTTCATTAATCTGTTTAGAAACACAAGCAAGTAACTCAAAAAACCATTAGTTCTTTCCACATTAAAGATAAACCAATATTTTATCTTATCATGCAAAAAATAACGCTTTATCAGTTCGAATTGTGAGACTTTAAAACCAAATCTTTTTGTATTTTTATATTTTCTGAAAACAAATAAATAACGGAATAATAAACACTCTGTTTTTGTGAGAATCACCATTAAGAAGATCATATCAGCAACATCAAACTGTTTTTACACTATCTGATTATTCTATATGCAAAATTCATGAAAAGCAGTTCAAGACGATTACCCGTATTGTTTATCCACTTAAACAAAATACATGAACATTTCAAGTACCATTACCTAGTGATCTGTTTAGATAATTTATATTGATATACTAGTGTGTCCCACTTCAGGACATACCCCCATAATCAAGGTATGCACAAAAATTCATCGTAGCATGTGAGTATACCGAAATTCATCCTTTTGAATTACAACATTAGATAGTTGGTGATTAGGTTAGTACTTCTGTACAGCAAAGAGACCAATATCCAACTAGGGTTAGGACAAATACCAAATTTTGGTACGAATAATGCAATTTGCACATTTTAATGACTCTCTAGGAGAGATTCTTCAATTTTTGGGATTTTCCATTTTAGCTCTTTTAAGATATCCTGGTTGTGCCTATGTCAGCATATATATGGATGGAGCATAAGGACAACCTTGATACCCCGGATAAAATAACGATATAAAGACCTAAAACCTCAGACTTTTGCAATCTATCAACGTAAGATTTAAGGTTATAAAACCATACGCCACTGATATGTTACCCACTCATACACAGATTATTATATTTGTATCATAAAGGTAAGTTGATTATTTCATGCGTTTTGCCTACTCGTACATATATGATGAAGCTGCTTCCACACTATATACAGATTATTATATTTGTATCATAAAGGTAAGTTGATTATTTCATGCGTTTTGCCTACTCGTACATATATGATGAAGCTGCTTCCACACTTAAGCAATTTAATTTTAATTTCAGTGTGACAGTTTAACTTGCTGATGTACAATCATTTTTTCTTTTCCAAACAGTGAAACTCACTTTTTATTTTTTGAAAAACTTGTAAACTTTTCAACTTACTCCCCCTAAACTCACGCACTAACTAAAACTCTTTTTGGCTTAGGGAAATTTCTCCCCCTAAATTTTGTTTTTATGGAGTAAGGGTTTAAAAACAGAAATCTAAATACAAACAGACTCCCACTTCAACCTGACAAAAGGTTTTTCACTGTTAGTAAACATTTTCTATCACAGAAGTAAATAATTCGTTACTATGGGTAACCTACTATTCAGCTCAGATGCTTTACAGTAATAACCACTTTTGAACACATCAGCAGTCCTTCTTGGCCATCATGCACTCACTCAACATCTTAGTTAGACTTGAGAAACCAAACCCTACCGATTTAGGGTTGGCCATGAATATCAACATAACTTAATTCTCTCCAATATCCATCACACCCCACTGGTGTCTTGGATGTCCTCCAAGTTGCTGAACAAGATTTATAATTTCCACGAGATCTTTGATCACGAGAGTTCCAATAAACTCTCGGATTTTCCAACCTTTGAAAATTATTATCTCGAAACCTTGTTCTCCCATTATCATAATCTGAACTTTGAAAAATTTTTGGATTATCTTAAACATTTGAGTTACTAAAACCTCTATATTCATTTCTCCTTTGAAAATTTCGATTACTAGAAGTCTGGTATCGATTTTGATATAAAAAATTTTTCCTTGTAAAACAATTTGATTGTCCATTAACATGACTTGATTTAGGTGAATTTTTTCTTGGACTATCAAATCTTCTTGATGTTGAAGATTTAGGCTGAAATCTTGGTTGATTTGTCTAAGAACTTGGTTTAACATTCTTATTTAACCCAACCTGATTTCCATCCTCAACCTCAACCTCCGTCTCCACATTCTTACCCTTTTTAAAAGGACAACAACTAACCACATGTCCTTTGTTGTGACATTTAAAACAAGATCTCTTCTTAAAAGTTCTCTTTCTGTTAGGTCCCTTTTTAAATGATTTGACTGTTTTATCGTTAGTATCCTCATACACTTTACGAG
The DNA here is from genome assembly GCA_947069175.1 of Scalesia atractyloides. Classification (NCBI taxonomy): domain Eukaryota; kingdom Viridiplantae; phylum Streptophyta; class Magnoliopsida; order Asterales; family Asteraceae; genus Scalesia; species Scalesia atractyloides. The sequence continues at coordinate 88,530,087 of CAMTDV010000023.1, forward strand.
GTGTACTATTAGACCTAACAGATTCTTTCAAAGAGACTGGACTATCAGGTATGTCAAATGTTATCGGATCCACTACATCTGGTGTAGTAGGCACAAGATCTGGTAGCGCATTTTCATTTGGGAAAAAAGAGTAATCTTAATCCTTAGAAGATGAAGCTTTACTAAACCTCACTCGTTTTATCACAATTTGACTCCATTTTTCTCAAAAGAACATTTGACTCTTTCTGTTTTTCTAATTCAGCTAACAGAATTTTATTTTGCTCCGATAGTTTGTCTACCTTACCTTGTAGTTCAATGCAATTATGACAAGTATGACTTACATATTTAAATTGTACATGTACTTCTACTGTAAGCTCATCTATATCATCCATGCACATTGTAGCACTTGCCTCCTTGACTTCCTTCTTCTCTTCTTTCTTACCAGCTGTTTCTTCAATCTTCACAGCTACAGTCTCAGCTAAACCTGCTTGTTCACATGTACTTCTTCTTGAAGAACTCTGATAACGTTTTCCTAAAGGTTCCCACAGCTCTCTAGATGATCCATACCTATTACAAATGTGTTTCATATCAGTTGGCAAGGATATCTTTATCGTTGCTGAAGCTTTCTTCTCAACATCATGCATCTGTTTCTCAGAGTCTTCCATCTTCTCATACGAAAGTACCAGAATTCTCCCGTTAACTCGACGTGTGGGAGCAATATACCCATCAGTCATACAGCTCCACATCTTAGAATCTTCACTTAAAACAAATGCCTCAAACTTCTTCTTCTGGTCTACATAGTGTTCAACATTTATCAACTTTGGGCAGTTATTTACACTCTCACTCATATTGTTCAATCTGACCATCTTTAACATGCAGAGTATCAGTCTAAATGGATTTGGTATACCTGTATCAAAATCCAAATCTAACCTCTCTTCTGGTCTTTCGTGTTTTACTGTAACGTACTGTTAAAAATGTTACAAAATTTGTCTGAAAAGTGTGTTTACCAAATTGTACCGTTAGACTCGTCTCGACGATACGAATCCAATGATGTATATTGTCCGATAGTGATTTTAGGAATTTCCGTGCCTTTTATTTATTTTTATTTTTTTATTTTTATTTTTTGCCCTAAAAATCACACGAGTCTAACCGTGCAGTTGGTTTGTTAAGATTGTTTATGGATCAATTTCTATGACTGAAACGTTTAACTCCGGTTACGTCAGCTGGTTAACTTTCCACCTTTTTGTATAGAACCCGGAACAGTGCCAAATCTGGAAAAGTAACTCGGATAGTCAAACCGAGATCGAAATCCGGAATAGTAATCCAAATTGCTAATCCGAATTGGTGATTCGGAATAGTGATCCGAGATGAAATCCGGAATGCACTATTCTGATCGGAAATGGAATCCAGAATAGAGTATTCTGATCCGAGATGGAATCCAGAATACCCTTCTGATCTGAAATTCAATCCGAAATGGAATCCGAGATGGGCTTTTCTCATCCGAATTGCACTTTTCTGATCCGAAATGCAAGTTTTCCATATCCGAATTGCAAGTCTGATGATCCGAAATGCCGATTTCTGATCTGAAATTTAAGTCTGCAATCCGAAATGCTTCACTTTTGATCCGAGATGCCTTTCTTCAATCTGAAACGCTTGCTGTTAGTCCGAAATCACTGAAGAAACCCTAAAACAGCCGCCAAAACCCTAATTCAGCCCAAACTCCAAAACAACCTCCAAAACGTCCAAAAACCCAATTTTTCTGTTGTTACGATTCTGAACCGAGCAAAATCAAGAGCCGAATGCTCTCATACCAATTGTAGGTCCCCTAGTCCGTATGGATCTTCACAGAATCGTCAATCTAATCTAGAGTGCGGAATCCCCTAGATCAGATTTCACAGAAACAAGAACACAAACACGAACACGATTACTTTCAAACTGTCTTCTATTGATTATCTAACACAATATGTTTACAATCAATTCAAGTCTCTCTAGAAATCTCTCAGCCACTCTCTGTAGATTTCTCACACTCCTCTCTATTTTAACCACCTTAAACCCTAATGCACAACATGTATATATACTACATGTTTGCATACTAGGCTTTATACTGGGCTAGGCCATTCTCCAAGCCCATTGCAACTCTAACCAAGCTAAACACAAATGCTAAGCCCAATACAAAATATCCAAAAACTAAACTATTAAACTATTCGGCTGTTGTCACAAGTATGCACCAACATCTAACCCGAAATATATTGGATTTTTATTATATTTATCTACTTGTTAGTTCTAATCATAATTCTATCTAAGTAAAAAGGTTTGATAAATTACTGGACCGGTGACCGCCGCACTCTTTGCTTCGTGTGCACACACCCCTACCAATTGGGCTGTGTGTCTAACCCATTGGATATAAGATTTTTATATCTTTTATATACTTACTGTCGTTTCTGTTTGAGTTTTATAAAAAGGGTTTGATTTATTGTAACAATCGGAACGTGTACAGACTCGAACCTGTGACCTTGACTTCATGTGCACACAGTCCCACCAACTAGACTGTGTGTCTAACCTGGTTTAAACAGCATTTTAATTTCTTTTAAACAAAGGCTCAGTTCGTCTTCTTTATTTCAAAAAGACACAGAACTTATAAACCCTTATATTTGATTAACTCTTCTTTTATTAGATAATAGTTAATTATATACAAGATTTATAAGGATTGAAAGGATAGAGTAAAAAATATACCAAAACGAAGACACTCTAAATCTCCGGTGGGATTCGGAAAATTTCAGACTTCCAGGGAGGTGTTATTGAAGAACAGAAGATTGGAAAGAGTTTAGGGTGAGTGTGTGTACTCTAAATGGGTTTCAGAGATCCCTATTTATAGCAAGAGAGGGTCGCACATACTTAGCTTTGGTTTTGGTCAAACAATTATGGGTGAGTTGATTGTAAGACAAAATTGAATGTGTTTGACTCAGTTTTTGAATCTAGATGCACGTTTAGAAACGGTTTCTGCAGTTAATTGAAAGGAAAAACGGCAATTTGATGATTGCCGGTGGTTACACCGTTACTGGGCGGCTTATTTTGAATCTAGATCAAAGAAAAAAATGTTTATAACAGTTTATTGGGCTTAAACATTTCAGATGTGAAGTGGGTGCTGCAGTGGTGTGCTGTGTGTGTGGTTTGGGCTAAGACCCGGGTTCGATCCCAGTGTCTACCCTTTAATTCTTTTTTTATTTTTTACAACCATCTTTATATTAATATATTTTTTATTTAATATTATTATTTTTATATTTTTTATTATATATATATATATATATTAATATATACGAAACTCTTAAACAATTAAATCAAAATTTCGAAATGAAAAGATTTCGTTAAACCTTGATTACAAAACGAGCGGATTTTAGAACATGTTTTTCATTAGATGTTACAGTATCCCCTACTTTTAATATTTCCGTCCCGAATTTAAGTGCTAGTAGGTTTGTCTTGGAAGAGATGAGGGTATTTTTCTCGTGCATTGAGTCTTCACGTTCCTAAGTGACGCGGGTCCTCGTTTTGACTCCCAACGCACCCTTATTATAGGTATTCGACTTCGTCTTAAGTGTTTTTCACCGAAGTCCATGATTTCTACAGGTTGCTCTACAAAATGCCTCGACTCATCAATCTAAATATCTTCTAACGGTATATGAAGGTTTTCATAGGCAAGGCACTTTTTCAAGTTAGAAACATGGAACGTTGGATGGATCTTGTTGAGTTCTTCAGGTAAATCAAGCTTGTAGGCTACATGACCATCTCTCTCGAATATTGTAAAAGGTCCAACACAGCGAGGTGCTAGCTTGACTTTCTGTCCAAACCGAACAACTCCCTTCCATGGTGACACTTTCAAAAGTACTTGATCACTAACATAAAACTCGAGCGGCTTTCGTCGTTTGTAAAGTAACTCTTTTGACGACTCTGAGTTGCTAGAAGATTGTTGCAGATTTGGAGAATCTTATCGGTTGTTTCTTGAAGTAATTCGGTCTAGTGATTTGTGTTTCACCGATTTCGTGCCAACATACAGGTGATCGGCACTTACGACCATATAGTGCTTCAAAAGGAGCCATACCGATGCTAGAGTGATAGCTATTATTGTATGAGAATTCGACAAGGCTAGATGAGTATCCCAATTGCCCTTGAAGTCAATGACACATGATCGTAGCATGTCTTCAAGAGTCTGTATGGTGCGCTCAGATTGTCCATTAGTTTGAGGATGAAAGGCGGTGCTGAGGTCTAAGCGAGTTCCTAACGCTGATTGCACGGCTTGCCATGTTCGTGAAGTAAAACGCCCATCTCGATCCGAGATGATGCTCAGAGGCTCATCGTGTCGACTTACAATTTTATCGATGTAAATAGAGCTAACTTCTCGTTTTTGTAATCTTTGCAGATCGGAATAAAATGAGCTGATTGGTAAGACGATCTACAATAACCCAAATCATGTTATGCCCACTGGAAGTACGAGGTAACCTGGTAATAAAATCCATGGTTATTTTTCCCACTTTCCAAACGGGTATTTCGGGTTGGACAGTAAGCCTGAGGGTCTTTGATGCTCGGCTTTAACTTTCGAACATGTGAGGCACTTAGAGACGAAGACGGCGATATCCTTTTTCATCCAGGGCACCAGTAAGAGTATCGTAGATCTTGATACATCCTATCAGCACCTGGATGTATGGAGTATCGTGTTTGTGGGCCTCGTTCATGAGGAATGTACGAAGATTATCATGATTAGGTACCCAAATACGATTTAGGTAATGAAGAATGCCATCGGATTTCGATTCCAACTTAATTTTAGCTCCACAAGATAATTCGTCTCGTAAATCGTTTTTCCGTGACAGAGGTATGCTAAACTTCGCGAATGCGTCTTTGAAGATCAGTTACAATTTAAGAACCCAACAGGTGGATGGAGTTAGCATAATCTTTATGACTAAGAGAATCTACTACGACGTTAGCTTTACCAGGATGATAACGGATTTCACAATCATAATCATTCAATAGTTCGTCCCATCGTCATTGCCTCATGTTTAACTCTTTCTGATTGAAGATATGTTGAAGGCTCTTATGGTCAGTGTAAATCTCACACTTTGTCCCATAGAGATAATGTCTCCATATCTTTAGAGCGAACACGACTGCTCCGAGTTCAAGGTCATGAGTGGTGTAATTCTTCTCATGGACTTTGAGTTGCCTTGAGGCGTATTTTATCACCTTACCCCTTTGCATTAAGACACACCCTAGTCCCTGCCCTGATGTGTCACAATAAACCACAAAGTCATCACAACCGTCAGGGAGAGTGAGAATAGGTGCATCACAAGTCTCTGTTTCAAGGTTTGGAAAGCCTCTCCTGTTTGGGCACCCAAACGAAGGGCTTGCCCTTATGAGTCAAGATGTGAGTGTAAGCCATACGGAGAAATTTGCGATAAAACATCGAAATAACCGCTAAACGAGGATGATCTAACTTCAGTAGGAGTGCGTGGAGCCTGCCGTTCTTGCACTGCTTTGATCTTTGCAGGGTCGACATGAATTCCTTTGTCGTTGACGACGTGACCAAGGAATTAAACTTCCTTTAACCAGAATTCACATTTTGAAAACTTAGCGTAAAGCTTATCCATATTCAAAAGTGTTAGGATAAGTCGAAGATGTCACTCTGATCTGACTTAGTCTTGGATTAAGTATCACGATAAAAAACAATAACGAAACGATCGAGGTAGGGTTTGCACACCCTATACATTAGATCCATGAAAACGACGGGAGCATTGGTCAACCGAAAGGGCATGACCATGAATTCGTAGTGACCGTAGCGAGTTCGAAAGGCAGTCTTTGGAATGTCTTCTTCACATACTTTAAGCTGATGATAGCCAGAACGAAGATCGATTTTTGAGAAACAGGTTGCATCATGAAGTTAGTCTAGAAGGTCATCAATGAGAGGTAAAGGATAACGGTTCTTGATGGTCAGCTTGTTGAGCTCTCGATAGTCGATACACATTCTTCTTCTTGACGAAAAGAACCGGTGCCCCCCAAGGTGATGCGCTAGGGCGTATGAACCCTTTGTGACAGGGCTAACCGATATGGAGATTTTGCAACTGGAGTGGCACTAGATACAAGATCGATTCGAAATTCAACTTCTCGCATAGGAGGAAGTCCTAAGACATCATCTGGAAAGACTTGAGGAAAATCTCTAACAATCGGAATACCTTCGAGTTTCTTCTCCTTGCCTTCTTTCTTGACGATGTGGGCTAAGAATGCTATGTAATCTTTGCGAAGATATTTTCGGGCTTGAAGACACGACATCAACTTGAGTCCCTTGGTTGGGGTTTCACCAAAAATACAGAGGGTTTGGCCATCAGCGAGTGGAATTCGAATTAATTTTTCATAACATACAACTTCAGCATGATGCTGACTGAGACAGTCCATACCAATGATGACGTCAAAACTTCCCAATTTCATGGGAATGAGATCGATTGGAAAATCATGATCATTAAGAGTAAGAGTGCAGTTACGAATGATAGAATCCAACGTAATAGGTTCTCCGTCTGCTACTCCACTGTAAATGATTCGACTAGGCTAACGCGAGGTAAACCAAGAATAGGCTTGAATTCTTGGGACACAAAAATCTTATCTGCGCAAGTGTCAAAAAGAATAGATGCATAGCTATCATTACTGAGAAACGTACCGTTGACCACATTGTTATCCACTCTAGCCTGATTGGCGTTGATGTTAAAAGCTCTACCTCGTGCTGGGGGGTTGGCTTGATTGGCTTGGTTCACAAGATTAGCTTGGGCTTCCACGTTGATGATGTTCACTAAACGTGGGCAGGTGTTGCGCAAATGTGTTGGATCACCGTAATTAAAACAAGCTCGACGTGTGACATCATGGGGTAACTAGGTTGGTAGAAGGGTTGGCAATGGGCTATGGGCTGAGCAGGTGGTAACATTAGTGGTTGTTGGTAAGGCATTTGGCCCACCATTTGGTTGTTGGGTTAGGCTTGAGGTTGGTTATGGGCTTGTCTTTGAAGTGAACGACATGTTTGGTTAGTATGGCCTACTTGGCCATACCCTATGCAGTGGAGACATGGGTTCTCAAAAGGGTGATGGTATGGCATCGATTGCACTTCGGTGAGGTCCTGTGTATTGTTCTTGAATGGAGCGGTAGGAGGAGCAACTTGGGTGATTGGAGAGGCTGGGGTTAATTGTATAGCATTGGCTGATTGGTTTGGGTGATAACAGAGTTCTTCCCATTTCGCTTTCTCTTGCCAGTGAATCGAGAAGAGGATCCAGCTTGAGTTAGGTTAGGGGTTTCGGTCGGTGTTTTATCTTTCTTCTTCTCATCTTTGAAATCCCCATTCCTGATGTGGTTTTTGGTGAGCTCAGTGGATAGCTCCATTGCTGCTTCCAGTGTTGCAGGCACAGTACTCATCATAGAGTCCTGAATCTTCGAAGGAAGACCCCGAATGTAATGCTTGATCAAGCGGTAGAGAGGGGTGAACAAATTTGGAACCATTTGGTTCAACTCGAGAAACCTCTTGTTGTAGGTTATATGATCTTCCTCTTTTTGCTTCAGGAAATAGAACTCATCTTCTAGCTTCTTAATTTTGCTTCTTGGGTAGAAACGTCTTGTCATGAGTTCTCGAAGTTGTTCCCAAGTTAGGGCTACTGTGGCTTCAGCGCCTCTTCTGCCCTTTTCGGTATTCCACCATGTGAGTGCTACCCCAAATAGACAACCAGTAGCATAACGAACCTTACGGTCGTGGGGGCAATCACAATTGAGAAAAGTACTCTCCATTTCTTCAAACCATCGAAGGAGAGCAGTAACCCCTTCATTTCCCTCATACTTTGGAGGGTCACGTGAGTTGAAGTGCTTGTAAGTGCACTTAGTGGTATTTGTGGGAGGGTTGGCAGCATTTTGTCCCTCTTGGTTGATTGGGTTGACAGGGTTAGCGGCGAGAGCTTGTTGAACTTGAATTATGATATTGGGAATCACGGCATCCATTTGTTGGGCTATTTGACCAGCCATGCGCTCACCGGATTTTCCTGATCTCCTACCTCCACGAGAGTGCGTAGGAGACATCTACCGGAAATACATAACGAGGTTATGAGTTTGACGTATAGGTGTCATGTGTGTCGCATAGGGTTTAGAGATAAAACTAAATATCCACAAAAAAATGAGAAAAATAAATCCATTACATCTATAGGATGTCTTGGGCTTTGCTCATGTTTGGGCCCCCATATGTCCCCCATACTTGGCCTAGGTAGTCATGTGGGCCCCCATGACTACTGGGCTTTGTGGGGTTCACATTGGTTTAGGCATGATTAGTTCTAGAAAAATATATATTTTTAGTTTCACCAAAATGATATACTTTTAAGAGGTTTATGAAATATATATTTTTATACACTTCAAAATATTACATTTTTAGTATCCACAAGATATGATATATTTTATATACTTGAAAAAAGATATTTTTTGTCACTTGTTTGGTTTTGAAAGTAATATTTACCAAGCTTCGATATATTATATATTTTTATTCCGTAATCTTTATATCTTTCAATTATCCAATATGTCCATATTTGTCTCCATGGAATGGTTATGGATATTTATATATTTTAGTAATTCTTTGTTTGCCACTATATATAGATATATATATATATATAACTAATAGAAACAATATACACATAGCATGTGATTCTTATGATCACTAAATATATATTTTTTCAAAAATATACATTTATATCCATTTTTATTTTATGAAAAACCATGACTCCTTGGATTTATATTTTATACAAAAACATGAGGATTTTTATGTTTATGGCCTTAAGCAAGTTTACTTGTAGGAACTTGGTAAACATATATTTTTCTAAGTGTTTAGGTTTTATAAAAATTTTGCCATAGTCTCCCTAGATTTAGGAGGTTTCCCATGTTTTAAAACATGTGTATAAGCTTTCAAAACATATCAATTTATTCCCAATGATCTCAACAAGTATAACATCTACATATATATGCATTTTTCATGCTATGATGAACTTGAAAGTTTACCAAATCATGTAGTCTTTTAACCATGTGTTTAACATGTTCATCCATCTTTAAAAATAGGTTTAGTTTCTAAAATTTAGTAACTTTGTTAAAAGTCATTTTTAACGGCTTGTTCACATATATTCTTAAAAACATCACAAATCATTTTAACCACTTTTATAAGTTCATCCATTATGTTAAAACATGTTCAACAACAGTTTGGTCATTTTTAACAACTTGTTCATACAACATCTTAAGAACATTATAAGTCATTTTAACCACTTTAAAGAGTCCATTTATCATGTATAACAAGTTCATCAATACTTTGATCATGGATCTTGTAAGATCCATGTGTATACTTGTTAGATTTATACTTCTAGCAAGTATACATATGATGGATATCATCCATAGCACAAAATAAACAATTACATCTTCATTATATGTTCATATTCTTTAGATCAAGTTACTAGTTAATGTGTTCATATTTTAAAGGAGATACTTTTAGATGATATAACTTATATATTAACAATATACAGGTAATAAGACATCAAATGAAAGATTAGGAGGCTCACTACTAGCTCTTGTGGCTAGGGAGGTGGCAAGATGAACAAGGCGATGAAGATGAAGCAAAGGTGGTGGATAAAAGCTCCCTTGAGTGGTCCTTCAACTTCCAAGACTTGATCCTTCCTTAGTTATGCTTGAAACACCTTAGAGTATGCTTGGAATGGCTTGCAAGTGGATTGAAAATGAAGGTGATATGTGTGTGAATGTGGCTGTGAGGTAGAGGGGAAAGAAAGAGATGGAGTGCTTGAATTTTGGGTGTTTGAGAATGAGGAACATGTTGGTGATAAGGTTGTTATATAACCTTGGGCTAATAGTTCTTCCATCAAATAAACAGTTTTCCCAAACTAATCCAACAACTCAAGATAACATGTGGGCTTGGGGGACCCACATGTTGGCCGTCCAAAGGAAAGGGGGGCTAGTTGTGTTTTAATTCTAAGTTAATTATTTATTTAGGAAATTAGGTGTTTAGTTAGGGGTTTTGAGGTATTAGGGAATTTTGATGCATTTTAAGATACAAGATGCCATACACTATTTTAATATTGCTAAACAATGTTAACTAGTTTATATTTTATGTCTAGTTCATGTTCGGTTGCTTAACGGTTGCTAGATTCGTTAACGGGTCCTTAAACGGACGTTTAAGCAACTTGTAGGGATTTTCAAGCAAAGCAATGTGTTTAATGATCTTAACTAGTTGTATGATGTTAAAATATTGTTAACTAGTTCTATGATATGTTAGATTGTGTCCGGGTGTTTGTTTCGTTGCGGTTCGTTAAAATGTTAACTTTCAAGACTTGTGTGATATGATATGTTTTTTTGCCAAACTGATACTTTCAATATCTTTTAAGTAGTGTATGATGTTTAACACAATTTTTGCATATTACATAAACTTGTGGATGCTATATTTTGCTGAATTTTGCTAAATTATTGTTCAGGGTGTATTTCGGGCAGTTTTCAGTGCAAGTATTGTTTCCGGAAAGTGTTAGCATTAATCCTTGCTTTCCCACATGGGATTTGATATACAATTTATGTTGGACTCCCACCTAAGTCCTAAATTTGTTGTTTAACTGCGTACTAAAACTGTGCTGTCACATCTAGTCTACTAATTGTTCCGATGCACTGTTTTTAAACTGTTTTCTAATGGTAACCACTAAACAAATAATATATATATACATATATATACATATATATATATATCATGCAATGTATTCAGTGAGCTTTCTAGGTGTATGCCATGCAGTTTAGACGTTCAAACCACGTAATTGTATCATATAATTAACTGTTTAAATGTAAGGTATATACCCGAAAGTGACAGTTGTCACAATTTACATGTGTAAACCTTGATATCTATTTTTTTCTAATTGCTATGAATTACACAAGTGTAAACGTCTATATATAAGCTTATTTTGTTTAACTATTATAATTTACACATGTGTAATCTTCTTATATATGCTTATTTTTTCTAACTATTATGATTTACACATGTGTAAAACTACATATGTGTGATTTACACATGTATAAAAACGTATAAAATTTGTTTTGGCTTCATTACCCCTTCTTTTCCCAACATTCCTTGCAGAAAATAACGAATCCACAAGGCAAAAGAGTGACTTAAATGTCATTTTGCTACTAGGAATATGAAATGGTAAATATTGGTATAAAGGATGTCTAGTTATTGGTTTCTGCAAGTAGTTCCTAAAAAATGTATTCGACCACCGAATTAGCCAAAACAAAACCCAACATCATTACAACTTCTTTCCCTAATGTTCCTTGCTAGAAATAGTCAGTCCTGTTGCGTCTAAGAAACATAATTTATCGTCTTCTTGATCGAAATTGTTATCTATTCTTAGTAGAGATGAGCACGGTACCTGTTCAGTATTGAACTAGTACCGGTACCGAATACACCGGTTTGGTACCGGTATTTACTGGTGTTTTACTAAAACAGGGAAAGTGGGAACCGGTACCGGTACCGAATATACCCGGTATGATACCCATTCAGTACCGCTACCAAATGCTCAATTCTCACACTTGATTCCATAATTCGCATTTTGAATTGTTATCTACTATTAGATTTGCTTAAATTTTATCCCTTTGGGATAGATTTAATTTATATATGATAAATGATGAATATGAAATCGATGCAACTGTGTTCATCCCTTCGATAGCCTATATTAACAGTAGCCGAGATGTTGGTGGTTCCACAAAGGATCGCAATAAGAATTGGTTGTGTTGCTTTCTGAAAATAGTTACCCACAAGTGTTAAGCAACAGAATTGGTTATGTTGCTGCTATGGCTGGAAAACGGTGAACATTGATTGTCTGATTGCTAGCTAGAAATCGGTGAATGATGGGTTGTGTTTTGAGCCAAGGGGACTATAGGAATAGATCTCATTTATATATGATAAACGATGAATCTGAAATTGACGCAATTGTCTTTATATAGACATCATACACATGAAATCAATGCACTTGTATTCATCCATTCAAATTCAAATACGGTAGCCGATATTAACAGTATCGGAGATGTTAGTGGTTCCACCAATAATCACGATCGAAATTTATTGTGTTGCTTGACAAAAATAATCACCCTACAAGTGTTTAGGAGACGAAATTGGTTGTATTGCTGCTATGGCCCAAAATCATTTAACAACGACTGTTTGATTACTGGCAGGCAATCGGTGAATGCTTAACTGGGTTTTGAGCAAAGGGGGCTGTAGGAAGGTGATGATACTTGACTTTACAAGGCTGCCCTTTTAAGCTATGTTAATAAGATTTTGTTACCCATTTTACAATTATACCCCTCTTTAATCTTAGTCTTTGATTGAAGTTGATCAATGGATGAAAATAGTTCTCATTGTTCTCATATATATATATATATATATATATATATATATATATATATATGGGAGGGTTTAAATGAGAACGCTCAATATCGTGAGAACCGTGAGAACGAATGAAAAAACCACTAGAACTTGGTCAAAACAAGTGAAATTCAAAAAAGTTTTTGGCTAAAAGATGTACAAGAAACTCGTCATGGAAAGGATGGAGGTGTTCATGGTATGATGATTCAGAAGACAAACAAAGGTGGCATTGGTTTATCTATGAATTAGTCATCGCAAAAGGAAGGAGACAATCATCAAACGTGTGCCATTAACAACTCGGTCTCATTGATTCTTAGTGCATCACCTATCCCAAGTGATTCGGGTTCCATTGGTTCGGTTAGTTATGGTTCATTTATGATGAGTCCATCATCGTCTAGGAGTGAGTTTACAACTCTGGTTAATAATCAACGGGGTAGGACTAGTGTCAGGATTGGATTCTTTGGACGGAACTAACAAGAACTCCGGTGACCAGAAAGTTTAGACCATAACTCAGCCTTTTTTCCTCCGCAAATTAGGGAACATAATTTGCAGAATATCTACAAAGATAGACAAGGGAATTTTCAAAATTTGAAAGTTGATGTAGTTGCCAAAACTTTGGAGATTGGAGATAATCTAGGGAAAAATCACGATGGAACCATTTTGGGATCTCCTGCCATGTTGGAAAAAAAAGAGTGCAATGAGTCAAACTTAAGGCATTGATATGCAAATTTAACACCACAAGGATGATTGAAACCGAAGCTATTAAAGAATACTTCTGTAAAAGTATCATAATTGTGAACTTTAGATGGACGAAGAAAATATTGAAGAACAAAAGATCTTAGAAAAGATTCTTCAAACGTTAACAAGAAAATTCAAATCCATAATGGTTGTCGTGGAAGAATCCAAGGACATGACTACAATCTCAACCGAAGAACTAATGGGAATACTACAATCTCACAAATCAAGATTGAAACAATACGAAGTCTAACCGATTGATCAATCCATATAGGTTCAAAATACAAACTCTAACTTTAACTTTGACTGTCATAAGGCTTGAGAAACTTTAATCCGAGTAGAGGATAAGGTAGAGGAACAGTTAAATTTTCCAACTCTATTAGATGATTCAATTGCAACAAATTAGGTCATATAAGCAGGATGCGTCCCATGAGAAACAATTATGAAGCAAAGGGTACGGTACGTCCATACATATGCATGAGGACAAGATAAACAATGAGGATGATGATACCATGTTCATGATATTTAACATGTAAGAAACAGCTAGTTGTGCTTGTTTGTACCTATAATAATACAATGGTTGCAGTAATCATATGATGGATGATAAGAATGTCTTCCTAAAATTAAACAATGCTGAAAAACGAGAGGTTAGAACAGATGATGATAAGAGACTTGATGTGTTAGGATGTGGTGAAGTTAGAATAAATGTGAAAGGAAAAGAAAGAATCGTACCACATGTATTCAATGTCTAACGATTAAAACACATCCTCTTGAGCGCAGGACAATTAATAAAAAAGGGTATAATGTTCACTCATGAAAGATTGCTGCGAAATTAAGAATCAAGCAAGAGTAAACATTGCTAAGGTCAACATGACCGATATTAAAATTTTTCCATGAATCCTGATCACTATATATCGCTTGCCTTGAATGTGTGCTTACGAGATGACTCGATATTATGGCATCATTGATATGGCCATGTTAACTATGACATACTGGCTGATATGGGACATAAAGAAATAGTTACAGGACTACCACGAGTACATAAGATAGATCAAGTATGCGAGGGTTGTGCCTTTGGAAAGCATGCAAGAAAATTATTTCCAGAAAGGCAACTTGGCCAGCTGATAAACCCTTGGAACTAGTACAGTCTCACATTTGCGGACCAATGAGAACACAACCCATTGGAGATTGCAAGTATTTCATCACTTTCATTGATGACTTCTCTAGGAAATGCTGGATCTTACTGCTGCCTTCACTTCCAGAATTTATTAAAGAGCATAGGATACACCATCATAAAAAAGCATTGCTGAACAGAAAAATAAAACAATTATGGAAATGAGCAGGAACATGTTGAAAGCAAAAGGTCTACCTAACATGTATTGGGGAGAAGGCATAGCATGTGCAGTTTACCTATTAAACATAACTACTACTAAAACTTTACCAAACATAACACCTCAAGAGGCATGGTCTGAAATAAAACCAAAAGTCAATAATTAAGAGTTTTGGGAAGCTTAGCATTCATACATGTACCTTAGCAAAAGAGAGGAAACATAGACGACAATACGGCAAAGGCAGTTTTGGTGGGTTATAGTGAAAACAGAAAAGGATACAAATTGTATACTCTCGTAACCAAACGAATCATTATTAGCCGCGATGTATGATTTGATGAAACAACAACGTGGGTAGAAGAGATACAAATAGATTAAGGGGCACTCTTTTTAATCACTAATGATGGATATGAGGAACCCGCAAGACCAGCACGACTCAACCCAACTCAACAAATCAGGAATTATCTCAACAAGAGAGTCAACATCATCAAGAGAAGCATCAAGAAACACTACAACAAGATGATGGTGATGGTGATGGTGATGATGATGTTGATGATGGTACAAGTGATCATGAACCATTTTATGACTATAATGCACCAATGACTGAGTCTGAGGAAGAATTGAACATTCAAGGCATAGAAAGCACTCTAGATGCTACTACAAGCTCTCAAATTCCACTACAAAAAACTAGAATATCACAAGTCTAAACCATTAAGTTCACAAATAAATAAGATTCATCGTGAGGCAGGAGAAATGTTTCACGAAAGCATGTATGTCTTCTACTCAAATTCAGGACCATCTAACTACAATGAAGCTAACAAGGATGAAATGGAGAAAGGCTATGAAAAATGAAATGAAATCCATAACTAAGAATAATACATGGGAACTCGTGAAACTCCTTCGAGGACATAAGCCTATAGAAGTCAGATGGATCTCCAACACCAAGCACGATGAACGTGGAAATGTACATTAATATAAGGCAAGATTAGCTAAGTGATGTAAGCGGAAATATGGGATAGACTATAAAAAAAAGTATTAGCCTCAGTGATCGGTAATCGCTTTGGCTGCCCAACATAGATGGTACTTACATTAAATAAATGTAAAGTCTGCCTTAACAAAAATTTGAAGGGAAAAAACTATATTGATCAACCAGAGGGATACATCAAACCAGGACTGGAACTTTAAGTCTGCATGCTGAAAAAGGCGTTATACGGATCAAGGCAAACACCACGAGCCTTGTATATCAGAATTGATGAATGCTTTGAAGATCACAGGCTTAACAAATGCATATTCGAGCACACGTTATTCTTGAAAAAGACAGATACGGTACGATGTATGCTTGCATGTGGCCGATCTTATTATAGAATTAACTCACTAAATGAAATTCATATTCAAGAATACAATGAAGCATGAATTTGTAATGACCGATATGGGCAAGCTACATTATTTTCTAGGTATGGAGATCTCTTATTCGGATGACACCATCACTATATCTCAAAAAAAGTATGCATAGAATCTCCTTGAGAAATTTAGAATTAGTGATTGTAAGTCTGCCATAAATCCTATAGAATATGGACTAAATAAAGATAATCCTTAAGAAACAGTTGATCCAAGTCAGTATCGAAGCTTTGTAGGAAGACTCATGTATCATACAAATACAAGACCAATTAATCATAGTGTTTTCAGTCAGCAAAATTAGTTGATTCATGGAAGAACCTACAAAGACTCACTAGGAAGCATGGGAAAGAATATCTGTTACATTAAAGGGACCTTAAACCATGGGATCATTTAATCCAAGAACAATGAGAGACTCATATATAGGTTTCATTGATAGTGACTATGCAGGAAATCTTGATGATATCAAGAGTACTTCGGGATATGTATTTCAGCTAGCCTCCGGAGTTTTATAATGGAAGTCAAAGAAACAAAAGGTGGTAGCCTTGTCATCCATAGAAGCAGAGTATATAGCTCTATCCATGACAGGATGTCAAGCCCTATGGCTTAAAGGAATATTGAAGGAACAGCAAGTTGGTTGCAGTGGACCACTAACGATGTACAGTGATAACAAATATATCATATGTCTCACAAAGGATCCAATGTATTATGGGAAGAGCAACCACAATCATGTAAAGTATCACTTAATGCGAGACTTGGTGAAGAATCAAGACGTTGATATACAATTTTATGCAACAATGCAACAAATAGCATATATCTTCACTGTAACATTTGTCAAAAACGGGTTTCCAAAACCCGCTCCGTTTTGTAATCGAATATCAAATTATAAATGTCACGTTGTGTATTTATGGTTATTTTGATTTTTAATGATACATAATTAATAAACAAACTAAACTATAAAAATTATATTTGATAAAAAGTGAAAACAAAATAAATAAAAATAAAATGTTGCTGCCGGGGCTCGAACCCGGGTCAGCCGGAAATTGAAATCCAAAGACTTAACACACACACATCACCACTCCGCCACTTGTTGTTTTTTGTTATCACTAGGAAACAAATGAAACTTATATTCAAACAGAAAACAACCAGAATGCCAAACCATAACCGAAATCGGTCACCAATCGTCCAAAGACGATTGATTACTCGCGAATTACTGAACAAAACCGGTGCACCGACGATCCTAATCAGTTCGGATTTGAATGAACTTCAATTTTGATCATGATCGGTTTTTATAACCGAAAATAATCAATGTCTAAATTACTTCAATCAAGACCCCTCTCGCGACTCAGAAACATCATACAAACTTTCCATTTCACTTTCGTCATACATTCAGTCCATCAGAAAGCTTAAATCAACTCGCCGGAAAAATTCTGCAAGTCGCCGGAAAACCGTATTCTTCATCAAAACAGTAAGTCTTTCAATACCTTCGTGGTCTATCGATTGTTAAACTATTTCTGACTCAAACCTTCCAATTGAAATCAAATTCAGACGTCGTCATCGGAAAATTTCTGCTCGCCGGAAAACTTCTGAAAATCCTTATCTTCCGCTGTAAAACGGTATAGCCATTCAAACCTGCTGATAACTCTTATTTAGTACTTCAATTCCACAGTTAACTAAATCAAAACTATTAATTTGTTCGCCAGTCGAAGTTCAAAAAAAAAAACAGAGCCGACGCATTGCCGGAAATTCTGTGATAAATCATTCCTACGGTATGTTTACTTCCAACACCGTCTCTGCCATTTCATTTTAGTCTTATGAATGATTGATAATCGTAAAAGCAAGATACAGATTAGTAACACAGTCGACTGTAAATTGAGCGAAGAAGACGAAGATAGTTAAGTTATAAGTTTATTTAAAATCAGTAATATGAACGGGTTAGACACACAGTCCAGCGGTGGACTGTGTGCAAACAAATTTCATACGCGACGCGAGTTCGATCCCTGATACACGCACCCTCTCTGTTATAAAAATGTTTTATTTTTCTAACCGAACCGGGTTAACTCAAATAGATGTTAAGTATAATAAAAACCGAAATATTAACCAGGTTAGACACACAGTACAGCGGTGGACTGTGTGCAACACTAACTCGCACGTCACGCGTTCGAGTCTGGTTAACGGCACCGGTTCGATGATTTAAAATCTTTTTTTAAAACAAATGAATTTTGAATAAATCGAATTAGTATATAAATATAATTAAAAACAAGATTATTTCGGGTTAGCACGTAGCTCAGTTGGTAGAGCTGCGTGCACGCGTACGGGAGGTCTCGGGTTCGAGTCTCACCCAGCGCATACATGCACATTGACCGAACCGGTCAACAGGTCAACAAGTCAATGGTCAACGGTCAACGGTCAACGCAAAAATAAACAATTTTTTTATATTTTTATTTATTTAATTTAATTTAAAAATCAATTAAAAATACTTAAAAATAATATTTTTAAAGATAGAAAATAGCCTTAAACTCACAAAAATATATCTAAAAATTCCATTAAAATCCTTAACAAAATCCACTCATCTACTATATTTTTCCGTTATTATTTAGGTTAGTAATTCTCGTTGTTCAACTCTCCCGACTCGTGCGCATCTCATCATCTCCAATCAAACGCACCCAATGTGAGTGAATCTTTACAAATTCCCCGTTTTAATCACGTTTTTGGGTGTATCATGTGTCCTGCTATATATTATATTTAAATCATTGTGCATACATCATATCATGAACTTGTGTATTCAGCTTGTTTCAACTGTTTGTGTGGTTATTGTTAGATTCAATTTATTATTTCAGTACATGCAATTTCATAGGCCGCCGCTCCCCATTACATTATGAGCGTTGAGCATGTTCCCCATTACATTATGAGCGTGAACCTGGCGTGCCAACATACGATCGGCTCCGTTTGATTGAGCCTTGATCGCACAGACATTTATCATTTTCAGTACATGCAATACGATCGGCTCCGTTTGATTGAGCCTTGATCGCACAGTTTCATTCATGTTATTTATCGTATGATGTTGGTATGTTAATGTATGCTATCATATGTTATTGTATGTTATAGATGTGATTGCAATTGCTACTGCTTGATTATTTACATTTGCTCATTTATGATTATGCACAATTTTTCATTGATAAACTAACAAGTAAATCAATAATAAATGTTTGTCTAACAAGGTTCACTCGCCAACTTATGTTGACCCAAAAACCCCCATTTTTACACATGATACAGGTGAACCAGCTGCAGCCAGAAACACATAGGATTGGACTAGAAGAATAAAATGATTTAGAGCTTGAAACTATTTTGTTTGGTTATTTTCTTTGTATTGTATGGACATGTTTGGATTATTTGGAATGTAATTTTGACTTTAATAAATATGAAACATATTAGTAAATATCATGAGTTTTGGTGATAACCCAATTATGCCCCGACTCTTATTCCGCCTGCGGGTCGGGGTGTGACATTCACAAAAGTCTTCAACCTAAGGACATCCTTCATCTCAAGAAACTCATGAACATACTCTCAACCTAGCTTACGGAGGGGTATTAGTTTATAATAATTAAAATAAATTAAGCTACATTTTACGGTATTTATTAGATTAGTTATTCATTATTCTATATTTATATGTAATACAAATACTCGCAGGTTATATTGATCCGTTCTAACATGTGGGTCAGATAATCAGTTAATTGCAATAGGGCTATAATATATCCTAAGGGCGCAGACACTGGACGATTATCAAATACTCATGAAAGGGTTTACCTGTGCAGATGACTCCATGGGAGACCTGAAGTGCGTGTAGTCACACACTTGTTGATGCGGGGTAGAACAGTATAACAATCAACAACAACGGTTGTAGTTGTTCGTTGTTCTCCAAATCCAACAAATTCGTATAACTTAGCATCTTCTCATGTAACGAGATTAGCAAACAGAGATGAGTAGATGCAAGAAATAAAATACAGATATGGAAAGCTTGGAGAATAAATTCCAAAACTTTGAGATTGAGATCAATGAATGAACACTAAGTCATACAATTGAAAATACTTCTTCATATTTGACACTTAAAAAGAATGAACAGAAACTGAATGAGAATTGAATCAGGGAAGAAGATGATTGTATTCGAAATTTAAATTCATACACATGATCACACTATTTACACTCCTCACCAGCCTATTAACCAATACAGCACATGATCACACTACGTATATTACTCTCCAACCACATCAGACACATGAAAGCAGTTCATGTGGCATGCATGTAACTACATATCCATTATGAGTATTAGTCATTACAAGGTTCTGAATACACTATAAACCACTGAAAATTGCTTCAGGCGATTCCACCACCTCACGAGTAAATTGCCGCTCACTATGCATCATAGATTCGCTGTGCGTCAGGCTACATGATGCATTTTCAGAAGCACCATGATAGCCACACACATTAGGCGTCTTTCGTAAATTCAATAATTTAACATAATCTAAATTTGATAGATATCTAAGGTTAAGCACCAATTGACGGGTTCAACCATTGCTAGACTTTGTTGCTTAACCATGGTTAGTGTAGAAAATCTAGAAATGGGAGGCATTAGTAGAATGCCACACAAAAAGCTACATACATAATTACATATGGAATTACAAAATACGTAAGAACACCTTTTAAGATCTTTTAGCAATCATTATTTAATAACACAAATCGTCTACATATACATCTCCTGTGAACTTCATCTTCACCTTGTGTTATTGATAACTCTTTGTGTTAATTCTTTAAGTGCTTGCCTGGACCTTTGAACATCCCCATCATCATTCTCTGGCAAGGAATCAATTGTAGTTAACGCCAGGCTGGCATGCTTTGCTGCTAGTTCTCTTGTTCTTTGTATTCCATGACTTTTACCAAGATACTCGAGAGTCTGTATACACGTGGCAGTCATTGTCAACACTGAGAATGAAATATCTTGTTAACAGTTAGAAATATTCAGTATCCCGCAAAAAACATAGTAATTTACAGCTTTCATGGGACAACCAATATTTTGCAATCATAGACATGCATGCACATTAGGCGTGACATCATAGACTTGCCTTTTAGGTAGTCAAAATGGGTGGGTGACCCGCAAACTAAATTACGACGATAACAATATAAGTTTATACATACAGACACTGTCAACTTTGGAAGTTCCATCCCGTTCAACTGGGTTCTGTTAAAGCTATAATTTCCAATTGAACCCGTTTGAATAAATCATAAGTCGAACGACCCATTCATAAACAAAAGAGATATAACTGCAACCTCAAATGTACATATTAGGAGTACAGTTATATTGAGACTTACAAGATTCATATAGGCAGGGTTGTCTAATCCCTTGTCAACAACTACTGTAAATCTGGGAACTCCTCTATCGCGTATAGTATGGGAGCAGTCACAATTCCCTGCAATATGAGTCAAAAGAAAGTTAACAATGTTTTCAACTTTTCATCTAAAAGAAAGTTAACAATGTTTCCAACTTTTCATTTTGATTTTCTCATCTAATTAATGTATAACATGTGCTTTTAAGAACTATCATATCAAGATGATATCTTCAAGTCCGAGATCAATATAAACACCCACAAAATTAGATGACTCCCAAACTTTTTTTTTTATTAATAATCAAGAAATTAAACTTGAAAACCAATACTCATGTACATCAAAGACTCTGAAGCATGAATATATAGACTAACCTACTAGCTAGGATATCACCATACTAGTTATAAAACAACTAGGGAAGTTAAAATACATAGGACATGTATTTTTATAGCATAACTAGTAGGAAATTAAACTTGAAAACCAATACTCATGTACATTAAAGACTTGATGCATTAATATTGGTTTCTGATTTTCTAGAAAATACATAGGACAGGGAATTTTTATAAGTTTCATGGATTTGGTAAAATTACGTGGAAATAAAAGGACTATTTAGATTATAAATACAAATTTAATGATTTTAAATAAAAATATAAGATAAGAATGGGTGGATTTATAAAATGGTAAGATGAATTCTTACTAAATTATTTAAAATTGATTTTTACAACATATAATAACATTTTTGTTATTATTTCAATAAACTGCCTTACTACTTCATTTTCATAATTCTAGATTTATTAGATGAAATTAGATTGATTAGATGTTAATTGTTAAGTTAGTAGGGGATTAACTAGACTTGTACATACTATTATATAAAATTATGACACAAATACTTTATATTAATTATTGCAAATTTGTCACATTATTTATTTAGTTACAAATAATAATTTAGTATTTACGTTGGTATTATATTATGAAATTTTAGGTTATACAAAAGCCCAAATCAAATGATTTAATTTTATAGTTTTGTTATATTGTTTGGTTGTTTAGTATATTTTTGTTATTTTATAATTTAGGGTAGCATTGTCTTTTGGAGTTTTCCACCAAAATTCTTGCGGTTAATCCAAGGATCACAAAACGCAAAATTGTGAGTAGATGTAACTCTTCCCCATTTTACATTTAATCTTTTGGGGTGTATCATGCGTCATTTACTTGCATATCTATTCACTTTAGTCATAACATGAAAAGTCAATGTGTAATTATGTGTATGTGTAGTTGTGATTGGTTTATTTGTTTGTGTGAAGTCGCAATCAATTGTATTCTAGCACGTCATTATGGATCCACTGGCTGACCGATCCCCACGGTCATGTGTTGTAGCCTGGTATCACCACCATCATTAGATTCACTACTCGGAGCTTGAATTCTTCATAGTCATATGTTCGCATAGTCACGTAATCGTTTTATTTGCATATTCTCATGATCGAATCATCTTAATTGGTATGTATGATTATTGTTGTTTTTATATTGTGATCATTATTCTAACACTTGAATTGCATGTTAAATATTTTCTTAAAAATAATAAACAAATTATTTTATTAAATAAGATTTACTTACTAACATTTTTGTTGACCCAAAATAACTTTTACACATAATATAAGAAATCAGGTGTGAGATGAGTTGATGATAAAGACAAATAGAGCGTGTCTTAGAAAATAAATTGGATTTTATGTTATATTAGGGTTAGAGAAATGAAATAGCGGATAAGACGGAGTGAATTTAGAAGAATGTTTTAACTTTCTTTTAGAAATTAGGGTTAGAGAAATGAAATGGGGGAGAGAATGGAGTGAATATTTAGAAGATTTTTTTAAATTTTAGATACAAAAGGGAATCGGATGTGAATACTCTTATTTTAAGCTATTTTTACAATCAAAACTGAAACTCTGAAGGACCACTAGTATAAATACAAACAACCAAAGTAAAATTAGGGATCTCTGTTTTACTTTTGACTCGGAGAATGAGGCAGAGAGGAGCAAGGGTTTCTGAGGGTGGTTGCCCCTCTTTCTGCCAGTGATTTCGATTATCTTCAACAACCCTCCGTTATATATGTATACGTATACATATCTATGTGTTTTTTTTAACGGCAAACTTCTAATCTACTTAATACATAATACAGATGTATATGTATTGAGAAAGAGAGAGACAGAGAGATGCACGAAGACAACTATTCTTCCGTGGTGTGTTGTTACTTGTTCTCTTATGCTATTCGCTATGTGAAAACATATTATTCACCACGAGGCTGTGATGATTTCACCTAATCCGGGTCAAAATGGGTCAAGATTTGAGATTTTCCGCAGCTTGGCGTGGCAGAATCGGAGGAGGGCAAGTGCGCTTGCAACCTCTGTTTGCAGCCATGGCAGTTTAATCCTCTTGTTCCCATTGTAAAACAGATCTGAGCCTCTCTTTATTTTTTTTTTAAATCGGTTTTTCTTTTGATTTGTTGTGTGTATTTTGATTTTTGTTTGGCAACGACGCAACTGGTTTTTTTTTTTCGTTTTGTAGTCTGGTTATAATTTTGGGATTTTAAAGTTTGTATAACTGATATGAGCTTCAATTTCGGAAATTTAGGATTTTGTTTTGGTTTGTTCAACGAGGATGCAATTTTTTCGTGTTTGTAATCAGGTTTTCAGTAGTTTGTATAGCAGATCTGATCCTCGTTTTCTAAAAAAAACAGATTTTACTTCAATTTATTATAGGGATGATGTTTTAGCGGGTTTAAGAGGTATTTGACGACGCGAACAACACAAGGTCTAAATATGAATACGATCTGTTTAACTACTTTGTAACCAATGTTTATACGAAAAATTGTTTTCTATGATTTAGATTGGAGGTAAATGGTCTAATTCCAATTTCCTGATTTGATCATAGTTGGTGATGTTTTGATGATCTTATTTATGTCGTTAAAAAACCAACATAGTAATGAGAATAAGCATTAACCGGGACTTGTTAATTTTTAATATTATATAAATAATTAAACAAGAGTAAGCTTCTGCATTGTGGTGGGGTATAAAACCATGCCAACTGCTAAGAAGCACCAACATCCCACTCCAACACTAATGGTCTGTTTGTTATGGGGTAATGGAATGGACGGGAGAATGGAATGGAGAGTTAATGGAATGGACGAGTTAATGGAATTGATCATTACTATTCTATGTCTTGTTTTGTTACCATGTGAGATGGAATGAACAATTACTTTTTGTTGTTTGGTATCCGAGAAAAGGAAAAAAAATCAGATGGCGGTGGTCAATGATGTGCAATGATGGTGGGTGGTGATAGGTGCAGTTGTAGCGGCGGCGGCGGTGGATGAAGACGGTGACGGGTTGTGACAACGGTGGTGGTGGTGGTGGGTGACGGCGGAGGTAGCTAGCGGTGGTGGCAGCGACAGCGACGGAGGTTGTAGCGGTGGCGGAGGTGGCTGGCGGTGTGGTAGCGACAGCGACGGTGGTTGTAGTGGTGGCGGAGGTGGGTGGCGACGGTGGTGATCGGATGTGGCAGTAGCGATGGTGGCGGCGTTGGTCGCCATGATCGAAGGTGGGTGGTGGCGGCAATCGGAGGTGGCAGCGGCAACGGTGGGTGGCGGCGACGGAGGTGGGTGGTGGCAGTAGGTGGCGGCAGCGGATGACGGTGTTAGTGGGTGGTGGCAACCATGGTGGGTTGTGATGTTGTTAATGAAGGGTGAAGAGGGAATGGAATGAAAAAAATAGGGGGGACGGATGCAATGATTTCGAGGGAATATAATGCATTATGGAATGGACGATTCCATTCAATCGACCAACCAAACATTCTTTTTTTCATTCCCTCACTCCTTCGATTCCATCTCTTAATCCTGTATATCAAACGCTACCTAAATTGCAACGTGTTAGTACGAAGAAAGTAGAACGAAATGTACAATATAGAAAAAAATAACAAAGTCGATATAGAATCCGTGCTTTGCGACAAATATTTCAAACGGGATTAGTAGATGTAAAATTTTGAACAATATACACGTGTTATGTTGTGTTAACTCGCAAAATTTATAACGAATAGTAAAAAAGTTGAATCACACGGCCGTTGCGTGTGCAGGATTTAGCAAAAAGCGTAAAATAAAAATTTGCGGAAGAATAAAATAGTATAGAGAATTAAATTTGAAAGTAAAAGAGTTTTAAGATTCTAACGGAAAAATATTGAAAAGTTTTGTTTTAAAAGTAAAAATTAAATTTTGTAAGGTTATATTACAAAATATGGAAGTAATAAGTTAAAAGTAATATATCATTTTCTTAAAAACACAAGTAAATCACCATATATCATTTTAAAAACACCTGGTAAATCACCGTTACGCAGAGGAAAAGTTACAAATTAATATTAAGTACATAAACAGATTTAAACATTACACAAACAAAATATCTCATTTGTAGCCTAGTGGTAGAAGGTTTGGGTTTTACAATGTAGACTCAAGTTAAATTTTCACTTCAATTATATTGGGGTGGATATAGACAATGAAGGACTTGAACTACGCCTTGGGTGAGGTTGTCAGTTTGATTCCAAGCCCAACCGGGATTTTTCCTACCGTGTGTTATGCCAGTGAGTTCTACTCTTGTGGTGGTACAACGACTGTCAAGTGGCAGACGGCAGTATAGTTTCCAAGGAACGCTCAAAAAGAGCCAAACTTTGAATCCAGCGTTTGCATCGAAGTTCAAATATATATATTTTTATCAATTTATATATATATATATATATATATATATATATATACATACATACTCATGTTCGCTTCCTGTCCTCTCTCAATGGGTTCTTAGAATGCCCAAGTTTGATACTATATTACACAACACAAACATCGGTTACAACATTTGATTACACACTAAAGTTTAATGTAAAGGCACTAATGTCCCAAAAGCGGTTGTCTTTGCTAAGCATGCCTCTATGTACAGTAGTATTTGATCAGCAAAACTTGTAACCCATATGCGCTTCACTTTATTCTTCTTTAGCTTTACCTAAAAAGCATGTTAAGTTCTAACGGTCAACTACAAATAGCTGGTGAATTTCACTATCTTAGGGTGTTTCACAATTTAGTTTGAACCTGTTGATTTTGCATGTTTGACATGAAATTATACTAAGCCCACAAGTGAAACCTTGACTGTTCTCAAGTGTCGTGTCCCACAACTGACACCTCAACACTTTACCACCCCAAGTAGCTATGTCTATCACCACATAACGTGTTCACAGAATTGCATGGACATGTGCAATTGCAGTAGAACCTATGACATTTGTGCCAGATCAATTTGGTTCGTCAGACCAATAGTACTATTCACACATCCACCGGCATATAGTTGATCACTCTTGTTTGTGGGGACTTTCCGTATGTTAGTATAACTCAGGTAATTCATATCACAACATATATGTATGCGCATCCGTATGTAATAATTTCACCCCAAGTAAAACAGTAAAACAGTTTGAAAGTGGGGTAGTGAAACTCACATAGTATATAGCACGACTATCACAGGATGGGTAAGTATCAATGCTCTATCCCTTCGGTCCTGATATCAGTTCGTGTTTGGTTAATTACATAATACAATTTTCAATTTGGTAATTGCAATAACTAGGGCTCAGATGAGGATAATCATCTGAGACTCGACCTATATCATAACAGTAGAGCAGTGGGTATTATCTTAGTGTTAGATTTCAGTTTGGCTTCCGAGCACCGTTTTGCGTGTCGGTCAAAGCCGTTGTTTTATATGTTCGGAAAGTGGTATGGTCATATGGATTGTACTAATGAGTTGTTCATTAGAAATGATTAACTTTATGTTAGGGAGTTTAGTCATTTGGGGATCCCAGGTTGTCCGATTTTAAGTTTCCTTTTTCGCCATCGGGGAATCTCTCAAACTGGCGTGGAATGTACCCCAAGTACCCATTTTGCCCCGGAATAGTCCAGAATGACTCTGGTGTTCCATTTATTGCCAGTTTAATTGTTGGTCAGTTCGCGGTTCTGGCAGGTTCGTTATACGTTTACAATTGCCGGTTTTTTTATAAATAATAAGATTTTTAATTCCAAAAATCATTACTCAATCGATATATTTTATAAAATTCTGAAAAGTTTTATATAACTTGATAAAAATATATAGAGTTCTGGAAAATATTTTCAGAATTTATAAAATCACATTATTAGTTTTAATAAATTCGCGAAAAAAGCGCGTTTTTAACAAACAATTTGCGTTCAAAATGATCCGACCTTCAAATATTCCGAAAAATTTATAGAAGTGTCCCAATATGGAAAAATTTGAGATCTTTGTGAATTCATTACAACGCGTTTCCGGATGCCGAAACTTCGTGGAAACGCGATTTTTAAAACCCAAGTCAAACTCAATCAATGATACCCAAACTTTTCCATAATGTTGTACATATTAAACTCAATATCCCTGTAATTTTTGGTGATTTATTGAGCTCATTTAGTATTTTATTCTAATTTATTTCTTTAAAACAGTTAAACATTCGCCAAAAATCATCAAAAATTCAGAAAATTCTAAAATTTCAATCGAGTCTTACTGTCACCATGGGTAACTAGTCAGTAAATTTTCAAGTCCTAACAATACCTACACAAAAAGTTATGCAAAAACTAAGTTTAAATTTTCGGGTGTTATACCTCGCGTTTCTCGATCAAATGAGCTGTCTCTACCCTTCCAAAGGTTGTTCTAAGCTAGGGTCAGTACCTATATACCATATACAACACAAACATGTAAAAACCCATGTCAATCAAGCCTTAAGTCCGTTCTTTTTCGCTTAGGATTTGATTTGTTCGGTTATTATCGAATATGTTGGGTTTTTGATACTAACCCGATTTTTTGCATCACCAAAGACCATGTATTATTTTATTACACATATACTGAGTTTGAGCAGCCCTTATACTACAAGAACATCAATTGTTTATGGATTAAATTCGTTTCTTTTTGTTAATTACTTGTATAAGCATAAAAAACAGAAAAATACTATAGAATTATGTTTATACCTCAGTTCTTGGCTTAATTCTTGTGTAGTATTGCAGGAGCAGTATGTAATAAAAGTTTGAGTGTACTTTGAAAAGTTAAAATGTTCAACAAAAATGAAAGGGGAGCCCTTATAATGTCGGATAAAGGAACCGAAAAGGAATTGTATAGCAGTTGTGTTGTTGTTGTTAATATTTTATTACCTTATTATAAATTTATAATTAATTCAGTTGTTTTACTCATTTTACTCGTTTACTTGACAAAATATTGCGTTCTATAAAATTATAAATATACCGTTGAGACGAATTTATTTTTCTCTACATTTTGACATAAGTTTCGTTAAAAACGAAGTAGGCCAAATATAATATATTTTATGATTATTATCAAACGGGCTCTTATACTACTAATTTCTGTTAAGGTATCTCATAGTTCAAATTGTCATTCGACCAATCAGTTTGGTAAACCATCGTACAATGCGCAGTTTTAAAAATACTAACCCGTCTTTAACGAAAAGCTGAACGCTTTCACGTATTTGCTTGAAATACATTATATTAGTGTTCGATAAGTAATGTTTTAGGCTTGACTGACTATACAATGCATGTTTAGTTGTTTTCGTGTGCATTAAAATCAAACGCGTTTCGTGAACCGAAACCGCCTCGTTTAACGTTATGTTAGGCCTCAAATCTTATATTATTGTGTAAGTACCGTGTCTAAGTAAATTCGTACTTTTAGAATAAATAGTCTACGACATTTCCGTTTGCATCTAAATCGCTATTGTACGATTTGCAAACTGTTAAACAAAAAGCTTTTGTTTAACCTGTTTTTAGCACACTGAGGCATCCACATCGTACGGTTTGGTATTATTGTTTGCATGTTTCTCATAACGTACCCGTGAATTCATCCGAGTCATACTTAGTGTTGTACGTACAGATTAGGGTTTACCTGCTTTCGCCATGGTTGTCACAGGATGACCGGTTTTCGGATATATATATGAAAACCGGATAATCCGATATTGAACACACTACGAGTGACCACATGATGATAAACACTGTATTTTTTCAAATAAAATTGGCTTAAGAGAAAGTTTCAAGCTCAAAGATTCTAGTAAGGAATGCTCCAAGGACCTGAATTGTAATTTACTTTCAAACACCCTTCCAACGAGTAGAAATTAGGGTTCGTAATGACTCTAAACAATTCCACTCGGAAGAGATGAGAACATCGTAGAGGAGATGGTTTTTAGAGGTGGTTGACCTCCTCTCTTCAAATCGAAGGCAACACCAGTGACTAGTGCTGCAAAGGAACCAAATATTCGGTGAACAGTTTGTTTATTAAATAGACTAACATGAATAGAGACCACGTTCATTCTTATGTTCGTGAACATGTTCGTTGTGTTCGATAGTTCATTACTGTTTTTAGTTTTTATATTTTATTTTCATACTTCAATATTGCAACAAATTAATTATTTGATAAGTGTCACTATATATATTCTGTTTATGAACGCTTGTATGTTTTCGTTTGTTTCCCTTTGTGTTCATGAAAATTAGTTTGTGCTCATTTGTGTTCTTCAACGTTCGTTGCCTAAAATTAACAAACAAATAGGAACACGAACAAGTTCTTTCCTTAACAAATGAACACGAACATAAAGTCTAGTTCGGTAAGTGTTCGTGAACACATATATTTCTGTTCGTGTTCGCTTGGTTTGTTTTCATCCCTACGAGTGACTAGGGGTGTTCAAAAAATCGGATCCAAAACCGAATCCGAAATATCCGACAATCCATATCCGAAATATCCGAAATTTTGAATATCCAAAAACCGGATAATCTGAATTTCCATATTCGGATTCGGGTGTGAATTTTAAAAATTTCAGATAATTCGATTATCCGATACCCGAAACTAATATTTTTTTAAGTGTGTGTGTATACATATATATATATAGTATATGAGCACTATATTTAGTATGAGATATAATAAAATAATAAATAATCGGATTCGGATGTGGATGTGGATTTATGAATGTTTTTGTTTTTAATGTTGGAAATTTCGAAAATTGAATATAGGTTTAGTTTTAATCTACGGATGATATGGGTTTTTTTTTAATTTTTTTTATAAATTTAGATATCTGTTTGGATATCCGAATCCGTGTCCAAAATTTCGGATATCCGAAAATCTGATATCCGAGATTACGGATATCCGAAATCTAATATCTGAGATTACGGATACGAATTCAGATATTTATATTCACTATCTGAAATTTTCGGATATCCGGTTTTCGGATATATGAAAACCGGATAATCTATATCACCCCTACGAGTGCCCAAACAGTTATAAACATTGTATTATTTGAAATAAAATTGGCTTAAAGAAAAAGTTTCAAGCTCAAAAATTCTAGTAAGGAACACACCAAGGACCTGATTAGTAATTTACTTTCAAACACCTTCTCGTCGAATACAACAAGAGAAATTAGGGTTTGTAATGACTGTAAAGAAATTCCACTGGGAAGAGATGACGCCATCTTAGAGGAGATGGATTTTAGTGGGAGTTGACCTCCTCTCTTCAAATCGAAGTTTAATTTTAACTTTATTTAGTCAAAGTTTCTCTTCGTATGGCCGATGATTCTCTTCAGATTTCAACAACCCCCTGTTTTGTCATATTGGTTCTAGTGGGAGTTGACCTCCTCTCCTCGTATCGAAGTTTAATTTTGACTTTATTTAGTCAAAGTTTCTCTTGGTATGATTCTCTTCAGATTTCAACAACCCCTCTGCTTTGTAATATTATTATTATTATTATTATTATTATTATTATTATTATTATTATTATTATATGATTTATGATCTAGAGGTGTGCAAAAAAACCGGTTTGGGTTCTGAAACTGGTACGGTTTGAGATTATAGACTATTGAAACCGGTTTGGATCCCTTAAAGAGGCTGTGATGATCATCTTCGGTCTGTCCGAGTGGATGGGAACAAAGTTTGAGATTATCTGCATCTTGGCTGGGCAATTCAGATGGTTATGTGATAGATTCTTTCACATTGCAACCGGAACTGGTTAATTTACAGCCATGGTGGATTTATCCTACTTGGTTCCATTGTTTACACACTAAGCCTCATATAAAATCATTTCCTCTCAATTTGTTAAAATGCACGATTTGGGAATTACTTTATCTTACCAACAAATGTTTTTGCAAACTCAAAAAGGATTAAATTAGCACTCTCCAAATACAAAAGTTGTACATAAACCTACAAACGCTGATTGGGTTTTATTGTGTGCAGCTGAGCAGGGCATCTTAATAAGTTCCTTCTAGATTATTAGATGGAGTCTAATCATAGGATGGAGTGTGTACGCCAAATTGTTTGAATGTCTTATTAGCTTAGTAGCCAAAAGCAAACAATGCGCGCTCGAGTGAGCCAACTGCCCAAGCGGAATGGAGGCGATTTTTGGTTTTAAAAAATTATTTGAATTTTTTTCAATAGTTGTTGACAAATGAAACACATGAACGTTCACACACACGTATATTTCTATGTATTACATTTATATCTTCTTTTATGAGTGTGCACTTTTTTCTTGCGCTTTGTGTATAAACGATCCGTTGCGCCTTGATCGCTTCATGCAACTCTGACTACTATTATTAAGATGGTGTTTGGGATAGCTTAACTAAATGGCTTATCTGCATCATTTAATCACTTTGGTATGTTAGGATGAGGAAAAGTGTCTGTGCTTCTTTGCTTATTTCAATGTAAAATTATTCAATAAAAAAACCAAGATCACTTATGTCAATTCTTGGTAGATTCAAAATTACATGTTTATGAAATAAGCTGGTTGTTAACTGTTAGAAACTTGTTCATGGTTCAACATTATCTAAACAGAGAAGACCGCCTCTTATGCTAATGAAGATGACGATACACGTGAAATGAGAATACTTAGAGGCAGTACTTATAATGTTGATGATGAAGAGAGTGATGAAGTAGAGGAAAAACAAGTTGACCAATTTGCCCTTTTGAGTTTGGTTTATAGACAATTTCCTCATATGTTTATGTTAGACTGAATAATGATTACTGGTAATCTTTTATCATGTTTTTTATTTATTTATTTATTTTTTGAACGACAATAGAATGATTTTGTAAAATGTTGCAAGTTTCTTGAAACAACACATGTGTAGAGCAGCAAAACCACCTTGGACCTCTTTTTAACCCAAAAGAAGATTGGGTCTTTATCTCCTCCACTACTTTGGTTACTAAGGTTGCTTTGTTGTTGAAGAGTTTATCATTTCTTGCGTGCCGAATAGACCATGAGTTATTGCGTGTGTCAGCCTTTACCCACCTTCTGGTAGTGTTAAAATCTCATGTATTGAACATTATAATCAGTTGGGTATGGTAAATTGCACAATGACCTCATTTGTGTCCACACTGCTCTTGCAAAATGACATGAGACAAACACATGTTCTGTCGATTCCGGATCAGCTTCATCGAAATCACACTCCAACGCCTGTATGTTTACACCTCTATTTGTTAGTTTCATCTTTGTTTGGATTTTGTTTAAGGCTGTATTCCAACAGAAGTAATTGATCTGTTTATGAAGGTGAGTTTTACGTAGGAAAGTGTTCATGGGAGGCATGGCGGTGATTTGGTTGACCAAAAGGATGATAGTTGAAAGAAATAAAAAGAAATTAAATTATAGACCCAAAACTAAAATGAATCTACTTATTATGTAATATAGAATGTTGTTATAGTTGTATTTTAATTTATCATAATTAACTCGTGACATTTGTTTAGCTAATAACTATAGGGTACATTTGAACCTATGTCTTATTTTTATTAATAATTTTAATTGACATGTTAGAGAAATAATCTAGTTACTCAGTAAAAGAGGTGAATGCGTAACTAGTAAAAGATAGAGTCGAGTTTGACTAAACGCAAACTGAGTTTGGTTAATTTATGAGCGCTCGTGTTCGAAAATGCCACGAACATAGCAACCCAATGCAAAGTCCATGGGTTGCCATCCATGAGGTTACGTGGCTGTTTGTGTAGTCCCATAAATGAGCTTTGCTGATTCCATTATTCATTAACATGAAGTCCAACAAATAAGCTTTACTGGTTACTTTAGTGATTAACATATATTATGTTTTAAGTAGTAGTTTGATTCTTTATTTTTATATCTTATTGTGTCTATTATTATAGTTCATTTTATATATAATAAATACAAATATTTTGAGACGCGTCATAATTTTAGTCTTCTTGACATGTTTTTCATGTCTCTTTTGTCGTTAATGTTAATAGTTAATGAAGCTTAATTGACATTGTGAGAAAGTTAAGATTTGGGTTTGAGGTCATAGATCTCAAAGTTCTTGCAATGGGGCTTCCAACAAAGGATTTTTCTTACAACTGAAGATGGTGTGCTTGGGCTACCTATCGCTGTCTGCGGTTGTAGATGTATAAAATTTCCTTTTTCCATTGGGTTGCCCGGGTAGCTGGGCTTTTCATTTGTTAGTCATTCAAAAAAAATAATGTTAATAGAATAATAAGTTTGTAGATTTTTAGTATAAATTTAATTATAAATACATATTATTTAATTATGGACAACTATTATATCATCAGCCTGATGAATGTAACATAAAATCCAATCTAATTGCTACACACTATAATGCGTTAGTTAGCAAGAGTTTCACCGTAACGTAAGAGTGATGTGATACTCATTTTCACTCATTAACCATTACCACTAGACATGATATAAAAGTAAGTAAATCCTAATTCTAATAAGATACATTTATGAAAAAAAAAACTAATAATTAGACCCACGTGTGCTGCGACGAGGGTATGTTGCAATCAACGAACCCGTTAGTTCAAGCGTTATGAGAATAATGTGATGTGTACACCATATGAAAACGGACATATTCGAATTTAACTCAATAGTAGTGTGATTTGATCAAAATGTAGAATTTATGTGGTACACTCATTATTTTTATATGTGACCCGACCCATACATAGGAAAGG
Source organism: Scalesia atractyloides (assembly GCA_947069175.1). Classification (NCBI taxonomy): domain Eukaryota; kingdom Viridiplantae; phylum Streptophyta; class Magnoliopsida; order Asterales; family Asteraceae; genus Scalesia; species Scalesia atractyloides. The sequence continues at coordinate 88,564,351 of CAMTDV010000023.1, forward strand.
TACAAACAAAGAGCATAAAACGTGTATAAAGGGAATACTGGCACGTGCAGTCAAAAGTTTTCACATCAAAGATTGAAATTTTACCCTTAGCGCGTTGTGATAGCGTCGGAACATAGAGTAACTCGAATTACCATTGACTGAGAATACACTTTATTTTGACCCATTCGATTCAGAACTAAATTTACGGCGAAACGTAGATCAATTGAAAACGTACATAAAATAAGCATATTATATTTGACCTTACTTGCTTTACCAAAAAAACGTTTAAGTCGAAACGTAAACCAACTCGAATTTATACCAACACATAGACAAAAATAAGTATTAAAACGTATTATATTTTACTTACTTGCTTTACGAAAATTTTTCGTCTCAACGTAAACCGACTTGAATTTTTACCGACATATAAATAAAATACGCATGTAAAAATAGTTTCTTTTTTTAAGGAACGAAAAAGGTTAAACATGGAACTTTAGAAACTCGAGTGGTCAAAATGATATTTTACAAAGTTTTTAAACATAGTGACAAATTAGTTATTTTTAAAGAATGTTAAAATACTTTTTTGGTAAATGAATGAAAGCAGTAAACACTAAACACTGAACTTTATAAACTCGAGTGGTTAATAATGATATTTACAATGTTCTTAAACATAACGACAATTAGTTTTATAAAAAGGAAATTAGCGAAAGAAAATTAGTAAAATATGTAGGGATTAATTTGAGTTAGATAAAAATTGTAATTTTCAAAAATTGAGAGGTTGTAAATGAAGTAAGAGTATAGGACTCAGGAATCAATCTACATGGTTACGTGAAAGATTCTCTCACATTGCAACCCGTAGATTTACAAGCATAGTGGATTTATCTTCCTTTATTATGTTGCTTACAGATCTGAGCCTATATATAATCATTCCTCTCATTTTGTTAAAATGCATGATCAGGAAATTACTTTATTTTACCCAACAAATGATTTTGCAAGCTCAAAAAGATCTTAAATAATTAGATTTATCTCGCTTCAAATATATTTTCCAATATGTTTTATATCATAAATTATAAAGTACTGTATTTTTTATTATGTTTTATATCATAAATTAAATTAGGTGTGTCTTTAATACCATAATTATAACTTAAAAAAAATATTGGCAAAAGATTTTATAATTTAAATGTAATTGCATTATAGGGTTAAGTTATTTTACAAATGCTTCTAAAAATAACATGTGACAACTATCACTTTCGGGTAATTTCTGTAAATAAGCTTTACTGGTTACTTTAGTGATTAACATATATTATGTTTTAAGTAGTAGTTTGATTCTTTATTTTTATATCTTATTGTGTCTATTATTATAGTTCATTTTATATATAATAAATACAAATATTTTGAGACGCGTCATAATTTAAGTCTCCTTGACATGTTTTTCAGGTCTCTTTTCTCCTAATGTTAATAGCCAATGAAGCTTAATTCACATTGTGGGGAAGTGAAGATTTGGGTTTGAAGACATAGATCTCAAAGTTTCCGCAATGGGGCTTCCAGCAAAGGATTTTTCCTACAACCGAAGATGGTGGGCTTGGGCTACCTACCTCTGTCTGCGATCATGGGGCTATAGAGTTTCCTTTTTCCATTGGGTTACCCTGGTAGCCGAGCTTTTTATTTGTTAGTCATTCAGAAAAAATAATGTGAAATAGAATAATAAATTTCTAGATTTTTAGTACAAATTTAATTTTAAATACATATTATTAAATTATGGACATCTATTTTAAAATATCATCAACCTAATGAATGTAATATAAAATCTAATTAAACCACTACACACTATAATGCATTAGTTAGCAAGTGATCCACTATCTACGTAAGAGTGATCTGATACTCATTTTCACTCATTAACCATTACCACTACAAATGATATAAAAGTAAGTAAATGTGACAGCCGGTACTTTTTCATTGTAATTTCGCGCATAACAAACATTAAGACAATAATACATAGCTTAATTAGACGTAAACTAACTTAATTAGGTCTTTAGTATGCCTAGGAACGTCTATCCGATTTTACAGTGCGCGAATGGTGATTTGCGGGAAATTACTGAACATTAAACGGAAACGAACTGACATCGAACAAAATACTGACAACCCGACAAATACGAGTTCAGACATATATTTTATACACGTGAATTGATTATGTTAAGTTATCCTACTTTCAAAACGTCACGAAGCACACATGTGAGCGAAAAACATGATTTTAGCGCACCTACTACGGAACGGAAGCATCGGACTCGTTTACTGAAATATTTGATATTTTAGCTTCATAATCACATTATAACAAACCCAGTCGAAATCAGATCGAAAAACGGACAATAAACGACGACCAAAGAAATTTACGCAATTTTAACACAACCGATGAACGTGTGCGTCAAACGCAAGTTTCCACCATCGTTTTTCATGTTTTTGAACCTAAAATAATATTTTACGATGTTCCATGAAGTTCGGGTGTGAAAACTGGTTCTAGGCCGCTCAAAACACAAAAGGCGGGCTTGTGGGCCTTGGGACCAAGACCACTCGAGAAACCCTGGCTATATAAACTCTCTACCTCTTCTCCCTCATTTCAAACCCTACCTCACCCACACACCTCACATGCTCTCTTTCGTTCTCTCTCTTTGATGAATATACAGTCGGCGACCGGCAACGACTGGCCCCCGCTGAGGGTGGTCCGGCGATGGTGGTGACGACGGTAGCGCCACTACGGCGGCGATGGTGGAAGTTTTGAAGGCGGTTCAGTGGCAGACCTCCCAAACCGAGCCCCGTGAACGCGGTTCCGGCACCGGAACTCTTGTCTGATCGGCGATAGTAGTGGTTTGGACCTCGGCAGCCAAGATCCTCGAGCTTCACCCCGGTAATCCACCTAACTCCTCTTCTTTTGCTCAGATCTTTGTAGATCCGCGACTCTCCCTGCTAGTGTTGGTTGTTTCAGGAAGTGTAGGAGTGTGGCGGCGGCGGCGGTTCAGGCAAGGCGAAGGAGCCGCAGTTTTCAAGTAGGGGGCGAAGTGCTATGGTAGAAGGTGATGGCAGTGGTGGTGGTCTTGTGTCGGGACGGCGGTGGCTCCGACTACAGCGACTACGTTGGTGGTGGTTAGATTATTACGGGTTTTTGGGTGGGGTTTACATGGAATAAAGCAATTCGGGTTTCAGTTTTGGATTTTGGTTCGGGTTCATCTGGGTTGGGTTCGGATTACAAGACAACAGAGTGTTCGGTTCGGGTCTAGGTTCGAGTTCGGTCAAACTTGGTCAACACCGGGTCGACTCAGTCAACACGGGTTAACTCGGTCAAACCCGAGTCAACTCGGGTCAAAGATGGTCAAACGGTAAACAGATAGCTTCGGTTCAGATTTGGTGTTTTGGGTCAGACTTGGCTCGGTACGGGTCAACTTGGTCAGATTTAGTGTTCGGTTCCGTGCTCAGATCTTTGTAGATCCGCGACTCTCCTGGCTAGTGTTGGTTGTTTCAGGAAGTGTAGGAGTGTGGCGACGGCGGCGGTTCAGGCAAGGCGAAGGAGCCGCGGTTTTCAAGTAGGGGGCGAAGTGTTATGGTGGAAGGTGATGGCAGTGGTGGCGGTCTTGTGTCGGGACGACGGCAGCCGGCGGCGGTGTCTCCGACTACAGCGACTACGTTGGTGGTGGTTTGATTGTTACGGGTTTTTGGGTGGGGTTTACATGGACAAAGCAATTCGGGTTTTAGTTTTGGATTTTGGTTCCGGTTCATATGGGTTGGGTTCGGATTACAAGACAACAGAGTGTTCGGTTCGGGTCTTGGTTCGAGTTCGGTCAAACTTCGTCAACACCGGGTCGACTCAGTCAACACGGGTTAACTCAGTCATACCCGAGTCAACTCGGGTCAAAGATGGTCAAACGGTCAACAGATAGCTTCGATTCAGATTTGGTGTTTCAGGTCAGACTTGGCTCGGTACGGGTCAACTTGGTCAGATTTAGTGTTCGGGTCAACTAAGTCAACACGGGTCAAACCCGGTCAACTCAGCCAACACAGTCAACGATAGTCAACAAGGTCAACTACGATCAAACTCAGTCCACGGGTCAACCAAAGACTCGGTAAAATTTAACGACGCGAATTTTGTTTATATTATTTATATAAATACTAAGTTAACGTGAAACCGAGCTCAAACCGGCACGACTATGAAAACGATAAATTATACGTGAAAAAAATTCTAGCTAATTGGACTTATCCAAAAACGAATTAGTGTTGTTTTTATAAATATGTATAAACTCTAGCCAAAAACCGAATGACATTGTTAAACAATATATCTATATATATCTAATTACATACATATATATTATTAAACTTGATCACCATAATGATTCGACGTTTTAAAGATACAATGGAATTATATATATTGTGATTACATTGTTTATTGTGTTTTGAAAATTATATCGACAACTTGTATTGTCGGGATTGTCCAAAAATAAAGGAAACTCTGCTCGTTTTCGTAAAAATCTGTAATACGAAACGCATTATATTCTCAAAATGAAATCTATCAGGATTTTAAGTGTTTTTATAAAATAAATATAATTAGTTATATTTACTTGAAACTTCGAAACTCAGAAATTATATTTCAAACGTTAGCATTCGAAAATCATATAAAATGAATACAATTATTTATATTCAAAAGTCGAGATTTTTAATAGTTTTATAAAGTAAATACTATGATTTGTACTCATCTCAAACGTCGATAATTCGAGTACTTTCGAATACCTTATAAAGTAAGTATAATTGTTTTTATTTATTTCAGACATCGAGAATCTGTATATTTTTATAAAATAAATATAGTTGGTTATATTGATCTCAAACGTCGAGATTTCAAATACTAATATAAAAATAATTATTTTCAAACGTCTAATGGGGGTACCATACATCACCAAAAGATTATAACGAACGATATTATCTGAGTACTACAGTAACAAACAAACGAAAGTCGAGTCTATCAAGCGTACAATTATATAACTATTGTATTAAATATAAACGAGACGCAAGATTAGTATTTCGATACGCAACGTTTTACCTGTATATATGTAAACGTGTATATGTATAATGACATCTTACGAAAGTTACAACGAGTCTTACCATTATCCATCTACGAACTTCTATTCGGCACGACTAACACGATTCTATAAATATACTTGTATTTTATATAAATATATATTTAATTTAAACCTTTTGGAAACTAAGTGTTCCCAATAATTAGTATTTATCACCGGTAATAAACGGGACTAAACGAGTATAATAATATCGTTTCTATTAAGTCAACATATTCTCATTGAATCATTGGTTAACTATTCGGTAAAGCTCGGTGACACGCAGTTTAACTATGTCATTTTATTAGAAACTTATAAGTTATTCCTTCGTAGCAATGTTATAGATTGCATGCTAGCGAGTTACGTTTTGGAAACAACATTTTGGAATCATATTATGCTAGCTTTGCACAGGATATCGAGATGAGTTCATAACCCCCACTTTTTACGGTTTTACATTCTTATAAATGTTTTCGGGGGTGGAAAGACATGCAAATTTTGCAAAAGTACACGATATTTCGAACGAAAACAACAGATTTCTAAACCATGTTGCAAATGAATTTCAATAAACTCAAATGGTTTACGAAAGGTTAATGCTAAACATATCGGTTTTACAAAATACTCGCGTATATTTGAAACGTGCATGAGTTTCATGACTAGTGACGGGAATGTTCTAATTACTACGGGACTGGTTTGTCCTATATACAAGTAAGGGGACTGGTTGGTCCTGCTTACAGACACAAGGACTTGTTTGTCCTTCCACAAATAAGGGGACTGGATGGTCCTGCTACAGACTCAAGGACTGGTTTGTCCTACATACAAATAAGGGAACGGGTTGGTCCTGCTTATAAACACAAGGACTGGATTGTCCACTACTCAACACTAAGGGCCGTAGGGTCGCTTAAAACTGTACAGTGAAGTCCTCGCTACTATGGAACTATAACCGCCTACTAGTCTACCGTCATGAGTAAACGGTTTGGCGAGGCACTTCCTAGCTTGAGGTTGGTTATAGGCTCATGCGGGCATGTTGTCTTTGTCGTACGCGGACATCGACGGTTATTCAAATATTACAAAAACAAGGTTTTCAATTGACATGCCGGGAAAAATGGTTTTATTACGTTTTCTAATATATATTTAAATCGATTATCATAAAGATTTATTTGAAATCTTTTTCGAATAAACTATGAACTCGCAAACTTTATGTTGGTTTTTCGCATGTTATTTTCTTATGTTAACTCGAATTTATACCGTTGAACATACATTATTTTTGACCCATTCGATTCAGAACTAAATTTATGATGAAACGTAGATCAACTGAATACGTACATAAAATAAGCATATTATATTTGACCTTACTTGCTTTACGAAAAAAAGTTTACGTCAAAACGTAAACCAATTCGAATTTATACCGACACATAAATAAAATTAAGTATAAAAACGTATTATATTTGACCTTACTTGCTTTACAAATTTTTTTTTCCTCTCAACATAAACCGACTTGAATTTATAGCGACACATAAATAAAAATACGCATGTAAAAGTAGTTTCTTTTCTTTTTTTTTTTAAGGAAATAAAAGGGTAAACATGGAACTTTAGAAACTCTAGTGGGTCAAAATAATATTTTATATAGTTTTTAAACATAGTGACAAATTAGTTATTTTTAAAGAATGTTAAAATACTTTTATTTGGTAAATGAATGAAAGCAGTAAACACTAAACACTGAACTTTATAAACTCGAGTGGTTTATAATGATATTTACAAAGTTCTTAAACATAACCACAAATTAGTTTTATAAAAAGAAAATTAGTGAAAGAAAAATTAGTAAACTATATAGGGATAAGTTTGAGTTAGATAAAAAAAAGTAATTTTTAAAAGTTGAGAGGTTGTAAATGAGGTAACAGTATAGGACTCGGGAATCAATCTACATGGTTACGTGAAAGATTTTCTCACATTGCAAACCGTAGATTTACAGGCATGGTGGATTTATCTTCCTTTGTTCTGTTGCTTACATATCTGAGCCTTATATATAATCATTTCCTCTCATTTTGTTAAAATGCATGATAGGAAATACTTAAGTTACCCAACAAATGATTTTGCAAGCTCAAAAAGATCACAAATAATTAGATTTATCATGCTTCAAATATATTTTTCAATATGTTTTATATCATAAATTATAAATAAATTATAAAGTACTAGATATATTTTATTATATTTTATATCGTAAATTAAATTAGGTGTGTCTTTTATGCTATAATTATAACTTAAAAAAAGATATTGGCTAAAGATTTTATAATTTAAATGTAATTGCATTATAGGGTTAAGTTATTTTACAAATGCTCCTAAAAATGAGATGTGACAACTGTCACTTTCGGATAATTTCCGTACATTTGAACAGTCATTTATATTATACAATTATGTGTTTAGAACGTCTGAACTGCATGATTTCATGACAATCATCTAGAATACTCACTGAGTACATTACATGATGCATATTATTCATTTTAGTGGTTACTGTAACATTCGTTGTAAAACGGGTTTCCAAAATCTGCTCTGTTTAAAATTCAAGCATTTAATCTAATATCTCGTTGTGTATTAATTGTTATTTAATACAAGTTATTAATTTATAGACATTAGTTTATGGTTATTAAAATTTTAAAGAATTAAATAAATGATAATAAAATAATAATTAAACCTTAAAGCAATAAAAATAAATAAAAGGGGTTGTGTGTTTCGAACCCGGTTCCCCAACAAACTCTCACACACCAAAACACCACTGAGCTACACGTAATATTTGTTTTAGAACCCATAACAATTAACTCATATACTCACTCAACGTTAAAACCTACAATCCAACTAATCAAAAGTAACTTTTGAAATCAAGAACCTGAGCAATTAATCCGCGTTTATCTTTGTTTGGAGACGTTTAACCGTTTTCAATTACAACTGAAAATCGGAATTTAATTTGTGAAAATGATAGAAATCATTGGGTTTTAAACTCCTAAATTAAAACCGAAACTTTGGTCATCATTTGCCTATAAATAGTGACCTTTATTCTGTTCCAAACTCACTCATTCGAATTCACAAACTCGCAAACACTTCACACATACTCTGCTCTCCATATCCCGTTTCGCCGAAGTGCTTTGTCGCCGGAAAATTCATAAGAAAAGCTACAGCCACGAGTGTCTGGTATAACTTTGTTAAATTCTTCCTTTAATACTTTGTATTTATCTGTATAGAATGTAAAACAGAGTTTTAAATCAAACACAGTCGAGTCATGCTTCTGGGTTATAACACATGAAGAAGATGAACTTGTTTAAGAGTTTTTGTATAATTAAATTGGTTGTTTTAAACAGGTTAGACACACAGTCCAGATGGAGTGTGTGCAAACGATATTATCCGAGTACTATAGTAACGAACAAACGAAAGTCGAGTCTATCAAGCGTACAATTATATAACTATTTTATTAAATATAAACGAGACGCAAGATTATTATTTCGGATACGCAACGTTTTACCTGTATATATGTAAACGTGTATATATATATATAATGACATCTTACGAAAGTTACAACGAGTCTTACCATTATCCATCTACGAACTTCTATTCGGGACGACTAACACGATTCTATAAATATATTTGTATTTTATATAAATATATACTTAATTTAAACCTTTTGGAAACTAAGTGTTCTCAATACATAGTATTTATCACCAGTAATAAACGGGACTAAACGAGTATAATAATATCGTTTCTATTAAGTCAACATATCCTCATCGAATCATTGGTTAACTATTCGGTAAAGCTCGGTGACACGCATTTTAACTACGTCATTTTATTAGAAACTTATAAGTTATTCCTTGATAGCAATGTTATAGATTGCATGCTAGCGAGTTACGTTTTGAAAACAACATTTGGAATCATATTATGCTACTTTTGCACTGGATATCAAGGTAAGTTCATAACTCCCACTTTTTACGGTTTTACATTCTTATAAATGTTTTCGGAGGTGGAAAGACATGCATGTTTTTGCAAAAGTACACGATATTTCGAACGAAAACAAACAGATTTCTAAACCATGTTGCAAATGAATTTCAATAAACTCAAATGGTTTACGAAAGGTTAATGCTAAACATACCGGTTTAACAAAATACTCGCGTATATTTGAAACGTGCATGAGTTTCCTGACTAGTGATGGGAAGGTTCTAGTTACTACGGGACTGGTTTGTCCTGCATACAAGTAAGGGGACTAGTTGGTCCTGCTTACAGACACAAGGACTGGTCTGTCCTACACACAAATAAGGGGACTGGATGGTCCTGCTATAGACTCAAGGACTGGTTTGTCCTACATACAAATAAGGGAACGGGTTGGTCCTACTTATAAACACAAGGACTGGATTGTCCACTACTCAACACTAAGGGCCGTAGGGTCGCTTAAAACTGTACAGTGAAGTCCTCGCTACTATGGAACTAGAACCGCCTACTAGTCTACCGTCTTGAGTAAACGGGTTGGCGAGGCACTTCCTAGCTTGAGGTTGGTTATAGGCTCATGCGAGCATGTTGTCTTTGTCGTACGCGAACATCGACAGTTATTCAAATATTACAAAAACAAGGTTTTCAATTGACATGCCGGGAAAAATGGTTTTATTACGTTTTCTCAAACATATTTAAACCGGTTATCATAAAGATTTATTTTAAATCTTTTTCGAACAAACTATGAACTCGCCAATTTTATGTTGATTTTTCGCATGTTCTTTCTCAGGTTAACTCGAATTTATATCGTTGAATGAGAACATACATTATTTTTTACCCATTCGATTCAGAATTAAATTTACGGCGAAGCGTAGATCAACTGAACACGTACATAAAATAAGCATATTATATTTGACCTTACTTGCTTTACGAAAATAAAAGTTTACGACGAAACGTAAACCAACTCGAATACCGACACATAAATAAAAATAAGTATTAAAACGTATTATATTTGATCTTACTTGCTTTACGAAGTTTTCGTCTCAACGTAAACCGACTTGAATTTATACTGACACAAAAATAAAAATACGAATGTAAAAATAGTTTTCTTTTCTTTTTTTAAGGAATGAAAAGGGTAACCACGGAATTTTAGATACTCGAGTGGGTCAAAAGAATATTTTACAAAGTTTTTAAACATAGCGACAAATTAGTTATTTTTAAAGAATGTTAAAATACTTTTTTTTGGTAAATGAATGAAAGCACTAAACACCAAACACTAAACACTGAACTTTATAAACCCGAGTGGATAATAAAGGTATTTACAAAGTTTTTAAACATAACGAAAAATTAGTTTTATAAAAAGAAAATTAGTGAAAGAAAAATTAGTAAAATATGTAGGATTAGTTTTAGTTAGATAAAAATTGTAATTTTCAAAAGTTGAGAAGTTGTAAATGAAGTAACAGTATAGGACTCAGGAATCAATCTACATGGTTACGGGAAAGATTCTCTCACATTGCAACCCGTAGATTTACAGGCATGGTGGATTTATCTTCCTCTATTCTATTGTTTACAGATCTGAGCCTCATATATAACCATTTCCTCTCATTTTGCTAAAATGCATGATTGAGAAATTACTTTATTTTACCCAACAAATAATTTGGCAAGCTCAAAAAGATCTTAAATAATTAGATTTATCACGCTTCAAATATTTTTTTCCTATGTTTTATATCATAAATTATAAAGTACTATATTTTTTTATTATGTTTTATGTCATAAATTAAATTAGGTGTGTCTTTTGTGTCATAATTATAACTTAAAAAAGATATTGGCATAAGATTTTATAATTTAAATGTAATTGCATTATAGGGTTAAGTTATTTTACAAAAGCTCCTAAAAATAAGATGTGACAACTGTCACTTTCGAGTAATATTCGTACATTTGAATAGTCATTTATATTATACAATTATGTGTTTTGAACGTCTGAATTGCATGATTTCATGACATACATTTAGAATACTCACTGAGTGCATTACATGATGCATATTATTAATTTTAGTGGTTAAGGTAACATTCGTTGTAAAACGGGTTTTCAAAACCCGCTCCGTTTAAAATTCAAGCATTTAACTAATGTCTCGTTGAGTATTTAATCGTTATTTAATATGAGTTATTAATTTACAGACATTAATTTATGGTTATTAAAAATTTTAAAGAATTAAAAAAATGATAATAAAATAATAATCAAACCTTGAACCAATAAAAATAAATAAAAGGGGTTGTGGAGTTTTAGACCCGGGTCCCCAACAAACCCTCACACACCAAAACACCACTGAGCTACAGGCACTATTTGTTTTAAAACCCATAACAATTAACTCATATGCTCACTCAACGTTAGAACCTACAATCCAACTGATCAAACCAGTAACTTTCGAAATCAAGAACCTGAGCAGTTAATCCGCGTTTATCTTTGTTTGGAGACGTTTAACCATTTTCAATTACAACTGAAAATCGGAATTTAATTTGTGAAACTGATAGAAATCATTGGGTTTTAAACTCCTAAATTAAAACCGAAACTTTGGTCATCATTTGCCTATAAATACTGACCTTTATTCTGTTCCAAACTCACTCATACGAATTCACAAACTCGCAAACACTTCACACATACTCTACTCTCCATATCCCGTTTCACCGAAGTGCTTTGTCGCCGGAAAATTCATCGGAAAAGCTACGGCCGCGAGCGACAGAATGTAAAGTACTATATTATTAATACTTTGTATCTATCTGTACAGAATGTAAAATCAGAGTTTTAAATCAAACACAGTCGAGTCATGCTTCTAGGTTATAACACATGAAGAAGATGAACTTGTTTAAGAGTTTTTGTATAATTAAATTGGTTGTTTTAAACTGGTTAGACACACAGTCCAGTGGTGGAATGTGTGCAAACACAACACTTATGCCCCGGGTTCGAGTCTTAGGAGCGTCCGAATTTCTGAAATAAAAACCACTTTTTTAAAAACTTATTCCGATCAACTTACAATAAGTATATAAATGTAATTTAATTTCGGATTATACCAGGTTAGACACCCAGCCCAGCTGGTAGGGCTGGGTGCAACACGGATTGAAGGTCGCGGATTCGAGAAAAGGACCATGCAGCGATTCGATTACTTTTAAAACCTTGTTAAATAAATAAATTCTGAATTAACTTAACTAGTGTATAATATATATATATATAAAAAAACAGAGGTTATTTCATGTTAGACATATAACTCAGTTGGTAGAGTTGCGTGCACGTATACGGGAGGTCACGAGTTCGAACCTCACACGCTGCCAAAATTGAATGCAATCCGACCGGTCAGACCTGACAAGGTCAAACTTTTTTTTATTATTTTATTATTATTATTTATTCCAAAAATACGTTATTATTATTATTAACTAAAAATCATTTAAAATACTTAAAAACAAGGTTTTAAAGTTTAAAAATTGTAACAATACCAAAAAAATAACTCTAAAAATCTAATAAAAAGTATTAATTAGAAATATTAATTTAAAATAAAAAATCTATTTTTACCGAATTATTACGTGGCTATTTAGGTTAGTTTCTCTCGTTGGTTAAATCCAAAACCGTGCGCGTTCGTTATCAATCCAAGAAAACGCACCCACTGTGAGTGAATCCTTACCAATTCCCCTTTTTATTCATGTTTTGGGGTGTATCATGTGTCGTTTACATATTTCATTTATTCAAACACTTGTGCTACTACCATTATATGATCTAACGTGTTATGTAATGTTATTTGTTGTATGATGTGGTTACATTTTTCTCATTTGCGTCCAATCATTCACATTAGGCCCATCGGTTCCTCGTTGGATACGAGTTAAGCATTGCGTGCCTCATTAGATCGGCTCCGTTTGATTGAGCCTTGATCTCACAGTTCATCATTTGTCATGCTTGTGTGTACATTGTTTGATATTATGTGGTTTCTGGTTAGATTTACATATGCGTATGCTCATAATTGGTTATTGCACATTTTTATTAAAATAAATAATATAACTATTTCTTTCAAATGATTAAATAAGGTTCACACGCCAACTTTTGTTGACCCCAAACCTCTATTTTACACATGATACAGGTGGACAGGTTGAACCAAGGAACACATAGGAGTTTGCCTTAGAAGAAAAATAAAGAGTTCATGAATGTTGTGTTTAGGACATGTTGTGCTTATGTGTTTGTTGTAATTTTTCTTTTAAATTGGAAATAATAAATATGAAACTTTCGTATAGTAATTGTAATGAGCTTTGATGAAAAAGCAATCATGCCCCGACTACCATTTCCGCTGCGGGTTAGGGTGTCACATATTGGTATCAGAGCTTTTAATTATAGGGATATATGATAGGTTATTAGACCCTTAGAGCCTATACTATAGTGGGTTAGATTTTAATTGCTTACTTGCTATTTGGTTACATGCGAACTCATGATATTTACTTGTTTTATATTTATTTCACACGCAAATGGATGCAAGCACTTCCACTATCATTTTGTGTGATATTTAATATGTTACACATATTGTCAAACATAACATGCTTACATATACGTTCATCACGCACGTTTCAAGTCTCACATATTTAAAACATTCTCATATTTCCTTATTCAAGATTTTGTGATATTTTCATTTTCAATCTCATCAAAGTGAGTTCTACGACGGGCATGTAGTAACTGGAAGGGTACAAGTACCGGTAGTCGAAACATCCTATCTAGGTTGGCATTCGTATAAATCCAATATAACGGACTAGTTTGCCTACCTGGGGACTAACGAAGAGAGTATGAAGGACCTATTAGGCCAAAGCATGCCACACCAAACATCATGTGAACTAACTCCACTTTGAGTTGTCACTGTGTCTACACCTAGACACCCTCCGACCTTATACCTTGCAATCATGTTTTAGGATTTTCCTTCGGGTGGCGCGAGTGTTAACAGGCCAACACCAATGTGAACCCTACAAAGCCCAGTAGTCATGGGGGCCCACGTAGGCCAAAGTATGGGAGACATATGGGGGCCCAAACATAAGCAAGGCCCAAGACATCCTATGGATGTAGTGAATTTGTTTTTCTCTCATTTGTTTTGTGGATATTAATCTTTTTTACGACACATGACACCTAAATCGTCAAACTCATAATCTCGTTACGTATTTCCTATAGATGTCTTCTAGACACTCACGAGGAGGAAGGAGGTCAGGAAAATCTGGTGAGCGCATGGCTCCTCAAATAGCTCAACAGATGGTCGCCGTAATTCCCAACATCATTGTTCAAGTCCAACAAGCCCTTGCCGCTAATCCCATCAACCCAATCAACCAAGAAGGTCAAAATGTTGGTAATCCTCCCTCCAACACCACCAAGTGCACCTACAAGCACTTCAACTCATGTGACCCTCAAAAGTATGAAGGTACTGAAGGGGTCACTGCTCTCCTTCGATGGTTTGAAGAGATTGAGAGTACCTTCATCAATTTTGATTGTCCAACAACCGCAAAGTTCGTTATGCTACTTGGCCGTCTATTTGGAGTAGCATTAACTTGGTGGAATGCCGAAAAAGGAAGAAGAGGCGCCGAAGCCGAAGTAGCCCTAACTTGGAAAAACTTCGAGAACTTATGACAAGACGCTTCTGCCCAAGAAACGAAATTAAGAAACTAGAAGATGAGTTCTACTTCTTGAAACAAAACGAGGGAGATCATATAACCTACAACAAGAGGTTTCTCGAGTTGAATCAAATGATTACCAATTTGTTCACCCCTCTCTATCGTCTGATCGAGCACTACATTTGGGGTCTTCCTTCAAAGATTCAGGACACTGTGATGAGTACTACACCTGTAACTTTGGAAGCAGCAATGGAACTAGCTACAGAACTCACCGAAAACCGCATTAGGAATGGAGATTTCAAGGATGAGAAGAAGAAAGATTAAACAACAACTAAAACTCAAACCCAACCCAAACTGAATCTTCCTCTCAACTCACTATCAAGAGAAAGCGAGACGGGCAAAATTTCGCTGTCACACAAACCAAGCAAACAACTCCACAAGCCGTACTCCTCCAAGCTATTCCAATCACTCAAGTAGCACCCAACCCAGCATACCCAAACAAGAAACCTTACATTGGTCCTCACCCTCAATGCAACACATGTTTCTATCACCATCAACCCACCATACCTTGTCAATTGTGTGCTAATTGTGGGCGTTATGGTCATCTAAGTAAAACTTGTGGCACTCCTCAAAACCAAGCTTCACCCCTTACCCATGATCCAACCCTATCAACAGCCTCAATACCCCATAGTTCCATATGTTCAAGCTTGCTTTAATTGTGGTGACCCTACCCACTTTAGAAACACGTGCCCTAGGTTGGTTAAGCTCATTAACGCCCAAGCTCAAGCGAACCCAGTTAACCAAGCAAATCAAGCAAACCCAGCACCTCCACCAGCGAGAGGAAGAGCTTACAACATCAACGCCAATCCAGTTGAAGTTAATATCGGTGCAAACGAGCAACCCAACTAGCCTTCCATCACCAAGAGACAAGACTCCACCCCAACCGTTTAATTCTTAATGTTTTCTATAAATCTTAATCCTTGTATACCCCTGTTTCAATTTGGGAACTTATGTATCCAAAAATTTTAATGCTAAATGATATCATTGTTTTTTTTCATGTCTCTATACATCGATTTAAAATTTCATGTCATCGTACATCATGACGCACCTCATCTGATCATTTAAAGAAGTTGGGTCGTGTCTCACTTTTTCATAGACTGACCCCTTCATCATAACACATGAAAGAGGTACCGTCGTCATTCAGTCATGTATCCCTCATATTTGAGACTCAAGATTTGGCTGTTGTGTTTGTTTATATTTTGTAGATTTTAGGACGAGTCACATAGAGCTAATAGTAACTTATTGACAAAGCCAATGAAAATTTGACAAGGATATGGTGGATACGCCGCTGGTACATCCTATATATAAGTATTCTTGTCAAAGGATCAAAAGCATTGCCAGGCGGTTATGAGAAGTTCCGTGTAGGTAGTGTAAATTTTAATTTGGATAACGACATGATTGAAGATTTTTTTTGTGATATAACTGTATCTTTTCGACACATCGAGTTTCTCAAGAACTCTTATGCATGAGATCATATCAAGTCAATCAACTATGTGTACCAATGCTTCTCACTTCAGGCATCAAAAAGCGATTCCTGTAGCAGGGTATTCAACCCTTATTAGGAATGTTACCGCCTCAATCAAAATCCAAAACTTCACACTCACCTGGTTATGTAAACCCTTAACATCAAATCCAAACCTCACACTCCCTTTTTCTGTTATAAAGAAATTTAAATTTCTGTATCGACGCGTTTCGTAGAGCAACCTATAGAAATCATGGACTTCAGTAAGAAACGTTTAAGCCGACGTCGTATTCTAATAGTCAGGGTGTGTTGGGAGAACCTAAGTTTACTTGGGAGCGCAAAGATTCTATGCGTGAAAAATACCCGCATCTCTTTTCAGTTATATCTACTACTTAAATTTCGGGATGAAATTTCTAAAAGTAGGCGATATTGTAACATTCGTTGTAAAACGGGTTTCCAAAACCCGCTCCGTTTAAAATTCAAGCATTTAATCTAATGTCTGGTTGTGTATTTAATCGTTATTTAATAAGAGTTATTAATTTATAGACATTAATTCATGGTTATTAAAAACTTTAAAGAATTAAATAAATGATAATAAAATAATAATTAAACCTTAAAGAAATAAAAATAAATAAAAGGGGCTGTCGGGTTTCGAACCCGGCTCCCCAACAAACTCTCACACACCAAAACACCACTGAGCTACACGCACTATTTGTTTTAAAACCCATCACAATTAACTCATATACTCACTCAACGTTAAAACCTGCAAACCAACTGATCAAACCAGTAACTGTCGAAATCAAGAACCTGAGCAATTAATCCGCGTTTATCTTTGTTTGGAGACGTTTAACCGTTTTCAATTACAATTGAAAATTGGAATTTAACTTGTGAAACTGATAGAAATAATTGGGTTTTAGACTCCTAAATTAAAACCGAAACTTTGGTCATCATTTGCCTATAAATTAAAAAGTTCCAAACTCACTCATACGAATTCACAAACTCGCAAACACTTCACACATACTCTGCTCTCCATATCCCGTTTCGCCAAAGTGCTTTGTCGCCGGAAAATTCATCGGAAAAGCTACGGCCGCGAGCATCTGGTATAACTTTGTTAAATTCTTCCTTTAATACTTTGTATTTATGTGTACAGAATGTAAAATCAGAGTTTTAAATCAAACACAGTCGAGTCATGCTTCTGGGTTATAATACATGAAGAACATGAACTTGTTTAAGAATTTTTGTGTAATTAAATTAGTTGTTTTAAACAGGTTAGACATATAGTCCAGTGGTGGATTGTGTGTAAACACAACACTTATGCCCGGGTTTGAGACTTAGGAGCGTCCAAATTTCTGAAATAAAAACCACTTTTTTAAAAACTTATTCAGATCAACTTACAATAAGTATATAAATGTAATATAATTTCGGATTATACCGGGTTAGACACCCAGCCCAGTTGGTAGGGCTGGGTGCAACACGGATTGAAGGTCGCTGGTTCGAGACAAGGACTATGCAGCGGTTCGATTACTTTTAAAACATTTTTAAATAAATAAATTATGAATTAACTTAACTAGTGTATATATATAATAAAAACAGAGTTTATTTCGGGTTAGACATGTAGCTCAGTTGGTAGAGCTGCGTGCACGAATACGGGAGGTCACGAGTTCGAACCTCACATGCTGCCAAAATTGAATGCAATCCGACCTGTCAGAACCGGTCAGACCTGACAAGGTCAAACATTTTTTTTATTATTTTATTTTATTATTATTTATTCCAAAATCTTTATTATTATTAATTAAAAATCATTTAAAATACTTAAAAACAAGGTTTTTAAAGTTTAAAAATTGTACTAATACCACAAAAATAACTCTAAAAATCTAATAAAAAGTATTAATTAGAAATATTATTTTCAAATAAAAATTATATATTTACCGAATTATTACGTGGCTATTTAGGTTAGTTTTTCTCGTTGGTTAAATCCAAACTCGTGCGCGTTGGTTATCAATACAAGAAAACGCACCCACTATGAGTGATTTCTTACCAATTCCCCTTTTTATTCATGTTTTCGGGTGTATCATGTGTCGTTTACTTATTTCGTTTATTCAAACACTTGTGCTACTACCATTATATGATCTAACGTGTTATGTAATGTTATTTGTTGTATGATGTGGTTACATTTTTCTCATTTGCGTGCAATCATTCACATTAGGCCCACCAGTTCCTCGTTGGATACGAGTTGAGCATCGCGTGTCTCATTAGATCGGCTCCGTTTGATTGAGCCTTGATCTCACAGTTCATTGTTTGTCATGATTGTGTGGACATTGTTTGATATTATGTGGTTTGTGGTTAGATTTACATATGCGTATGCTCATAATTGGTTATTACACATTTTTATTAAAATAAACAATATAACTATTTCTTTCAAATGATTAAATAAGATTCACTCGCCAACTTTTGTTGACCCAAAAACTCTATTTTACACATGATACAGGTGGACACGTTGAACCAAAAAATACATAGGAATTTGCCTTAGAAGAAAAATAAAGTGTTCATGAATGTTGTGTTTAGGACATGTTGTGCTTGTATGTTTGTTGTAATTTTTATTTTAAATTAGAAATAATAAATATGAAACTTTACTATAGTAAATGTGATGAGCTTTGATGAAAAACCAATCATGACCCGACTACCATTTCCGCTGCGGGTCAGGGTGTGACAGTTACAATAAAAAACAGTCTAAGACAATGCATCTGAACAACTAGTAGACTTACCGGTTAGACTAGCTATGTCGGCACAGCTTCAGTACTCAGCTAAACAGCAGATTTAGGACTTAGATGAGAGTCCCACATAAACTATATAATAAATCCCATGTGGGAAAATAAGGATTCATGCTAACACTTTCCGAAAGTCATACATGCGCTAAAAATTGTGCGAAATAGACACCAAGTGACAAATTCAGCACAATTAAGCTTAATTCCGTAAAACTCAGCGTCCACTAGCTTGTGTAATATTCAGAAATAGTGTTGAACACCATAAACTACCTAAAGGATGTTGAAACTATCACCTTAGCACAAAAACTTATCATATCATACAAGTCTTGTAAGTTAACGTTTTAACGAACTGACAACGAAACGAACACCCGAACACAACTAGACACATCATATGAACTAGTTAACAATATTTTAACATCCTACAACTAGTTAAAATCATCCAACACCTTATTATACATAAGAATCCCTAAAACACTTAAACCCTTAACTACACCCCTTAAATCCTAACTAATTAAGCTAACTATATTAAAAACCCAACCAAGAACCCCCCCCCCCACCTAGTGGACGGTCAAACATGGGGCCCACAAGCTCCATGTTGTCGCCTAATGTTGGATTAAGTGTTCATGGTTAATAGAATTGTTTGGTGGAACTAGTTCTTGCATGATATTATAAGAAACATAATCACCAATATTTTCCTCACTTTTCCAACATCAAGGCACTACCCATCACAACACAATTACTCTTGAGTCTTTCTTACGTACATATAAAATAACTTTTACAACAAAATGAACTTGAGTTTCAAAAGAAAGTAGTCTTTTTGGTTACTAATTAAGAGTGCCATAAAGATGGTTAAAACATGGCCTCTACTAGGGGGATTTACGAGACGACTTACTATCTCACTACACGCAAAGTCAAACGGGTTCGGGTCACAATCAAGTTGACGCGTTAATTACATGATTAAAAATGCAAATATATACAAAACAATTACACATTAGTTACAAAATATTATGTCAGTTTTTTGTTTAAAGTTCTAATTTTTGACATAAAATACCTGATAGATTCAATATATAACATAAAAAATATTTATAAATAAAATTTAATGGGTTAAGCGTATCTACCTGCAACATGATAGAAGTCTAACACAACCCATTTTGCTAACAGGTTCGCAATTTCACCCTGAAAATGGCTCAAACTCATTCATCCGAAACTCACACTCGTGAATTTCATGTTAGGTATGTGTTATCTTAGGATTTCACACCCCTAATAATAATTAACATTTCTTTCCACGATAACTAGTAGATCAAATATTTACAAACAAAATCATTTAACTCAAGTTGCGCTAAACTGAAAGTTTCAAGCTGACAGTGTCTACTGAATTGTAATTTACTTTCAAACACCCTACCAACGAGCAGAAATTAGGGTTTGTAATGACTCTAAACAATTCTACTCGGAAGAGAAGAGATGAGGACATCGCATAGGAGATGCTTTTAGAGGTGGTTGACCTCCTCTCTTCAAATCAAAGTCAACACGAGTGACTAGTGTGGCAAATGAACCAAATGTTCGGTGACAGTTCCTTTGTGTTCGTTTATTAAACATACGAACATGAACAGAGGCCACATTTGTTCATTTATATTCGTGAACGTGTTCGTTTGTGTTCGATAGTTTATTACTGTTTTTAGTTTTTATATTTCATTTTAATACTTCAATATTCCAACAAATTAATCATTTGATAAGTGTCACTGTATATGTTCTGTTCATGAACGCTTGTATGTGTTCGTTTGTTTCCCTTTGTGTTCATGAACATTAGTTTGTGCTCATTTGTGTTCCTCAACTTGTAACATCTGGCGAAAAACGGGTTCTAAAACCCGCACCATTTTGTAATCAAGTATATGTTATGATCTGTTGTTTTGAATTTATGTTAACCGTTTAATAGATTTCGGTATATTAATAATATAAATAATAAACAAGATAATAAAAATAAATAATAATAATAAATAATATATATTAAAAATACTAAAAGGATAGTATAACTAAAAATTAAAAATAATGTGCTGACCGCGGTAATCGAACCCGGGTCGCACAAGTATACACACACTCAACACACCACTGCAACACCCGCACAACATCTGAATAAACCCAGCGAGTTAATCTTTTAAACTCTTTTTAGTCGCTTTCCTATCCTGCCCTGTAACAGCCGCGATAAGTCCGACGATCATCAATTCTCCGTTTCTTCTCAATTGTTCACGAAGCAGACTCTCAATCATGTATCTAGTTGCAAAACCGAGTCAAACACAATAAATTAGATATGCGAACATTTCGTCTATAACCGATTTTGACCAAAACCTTCAAAAACTGAAACACGATCCAAGCTATCACCTCTCATCTATAAATAGAGATCTTTGGTGCCCGTTTAGAATGCACACACACTCTCGCAAACCTCTATACAAACTTCTGTCATCAATAAACCTTCGTCGGAAACTTCTGCTATCGCCTGAACTTCGCCAGAAAAATCAAAGAAACACCTCTGCTCGGATATCCTTTCATCTAATCCTTGTCATTTTCTTTATTAATCTCATCAGTAGTTGTATAAGATTTAATTGTTAATCAAATCAATACAATTGGGTTTCACAGGTTCAATCTGTATTTTTAATGAAGAAGATGAATTGGATTTATGTTTACAAGGATTTAAAATGGTGTTCAAAACGGGTTAGACATACTGTCCAGTGGTTGGACTGTGTGCATATGAAGTCCAAGGTCTCCGGTCTCTGTTCATGTCTGATTCGCTACCATATGCAAAACCTTTTTATAAAACCTAATTATGAAACTCAGTAATAAGTGTATACAAGGAATTAAAATCTTATATCCAACGGGTTAGACACACAGCCCAATTGGTCGGGCTGTGTGTACACACGAGGCAAAGGTCGCTAGTTCGAAACCGGCTTCATACACGGTCCCTGAATTAGATCAAACCTTTTTATTAAATAAAATTATGGATAGAACTAGTATGTGTATAAATATAATTAAAGTTCAATATATTCCGGGTTAGACACGCAGCCCAGTTGGCCGGGCGGAGTGCACACGAACGAGAGGTCACCGGTTCGACTCCCACACGCTGCATAATCCGACCGGTTTTGATCCGATTTATCCGATTTAATTCAGAAAAAACATATTTTTAATTAAATAAAACCTTTAATTATTTCTCCAGAAATATATTATTTTATAATCAATTATCTTTATTTATAAATTAAAATTCTAGGTAAATAAAAATATAATAAAAATCAAATTGTCTAACAAATAATAAGTTAATTAAAAATAGTGAATTTAACCAAAAGAATATATTTTTATCTAAACCATTATGTGAATATTTAGGTTAGCCATTTTCGTAGTTTGATATCTCAACCACTCAATCGTGCGCAGTCTTCATCGAATCGTAATCGCACCCGCTGTGAGTGAATCTTACAACTCCCCTTTTTATTCACGTCTTTGGGGTGTATCATGTGTCGCTTTTGTTATCTCGATTATCTTCAAACTCGTGCTAATAGCAGATCTAACGTGCTATGTGATATTGTTGTTTATTGTCATTTTGTGTTTGTATTTCTCATTGTAGTCAATCTCTCTCACATTAGACACATCTAGTCGAGATCCAAAGGCCTTTTGAAAAGATTGCCAAATTCTTGACACAAAACGACCATCTCGGTCGGAGATGATAGAAATAGGCACTCCATGACGAGCCACTATTTCTCTAAGGTATAGCTCGGCTAATTTTTCTGTGCTGTCTTTTTCATGAATTGGCAGAAAATGTGTGGACTTTGTCAATCTATCCACTATTACCCAAATCATGTCGTGACCTCTTGAGGTTCTGGGTAATTTTGTAATAAAGTCCATGGATATTTGCTCTCATTTCCACACGGGAATCTCGGGTTGTGTTGATACACTTTTGTGTCTATCGCTTGTTCTTAGTTACATTTGTAATTGTACGGTCTTTGCTCAAGTGTCTGTATAAGTTTGGTCGTGTCGACCAGATCAAGAGATCCTTCTATCTTGGTTTAGTACGGCATCTTAGTTTGTCTGTGTGAAACAGTTGCATGTGTGCATAATGTTGAGTCTTGTGTACGTCATGTCTGCGACACGTTCTCTAGAGTAAGCATTCGATGCGGATTGGGATGCCTCGTACGTGCCACATGCTTTGTACAAGCAAATTTTAAGTAACAAGTGTGTTACTTGGTTCGTACGAGCAAAGTGCTCCGTACGAACCAGTTGCCTCGTACAGGACTCTTTGGAGCTGTGCCTCGTGTGTAATAGTGTGTTCCGTATGCCTAGTATCGTGCTTCATATGAAAATATAGAATGGACACTATGTAAGCAGACATGCACCACTCAGTCATTTTTTAGCTAGTTAGCCCTTCAGTTAGACTTGCAGCTGGTTTGGTTGGTTATCTCTGAAGACGAAGACACAAGAACACAACAAGTTTGTTTGAGTCATATGAGCATTGTTTGTATATGTTTGTACTTGTTCTCATCCATTAATCAAGATAGTGAATCTTTAGTTATCCCGTGTTCTTACTTTGCTTTAGTTTGCATGGACACTTGGATTCCGCACTTGTGTGTGTGTTACATGAACAAGGAATAGGTTTAACTCCTTCCGCAGGTGGACCTACAAGTGGTATCAGAGCTTTGGCTCTTTCCTTGTTCAAAACCAAGCCTAGCTATGTCTGAGCTAGTTTGAAGATTTCTGAAGTGTTCTTGAATCTCCAGCAGAAAACTTAAGTTTTGGATAGTAAACTAACTTAAAACTTGGTTAAAATCTGTTGCATGCAAAAAATTTTTATGGTAAAATTTTTCTGAAGAACACACTTGAAGAAGAAGTTCTGCAGAAATTTCAAACAGATTAGTTTGGTAGGGTTGACAAATCTTTCTGACATTGTTGGACCTAAATCTGGACTGTTGTGACTGTTAAGACTGATAATATTTGTGTTTTAACTAAAATTGGGTAAGGCAACAAGTATTTTCGGAAAAGCAGGTCATATTTTTAAAATTTTGAATTTTTAAAAGGTAATTGTTATTTTGAAACTTTAAAACCTTTAGATTTTCATAAAACTAGAAAATATAATGAGTTCTAACCCGTGGGATTGGAGTAGTTCAAGCTCAAATTAGCAGTCTTCGCAAAGCTCCACAACATCATAGGTTAAGTCTTTGATGCCCCAACATACAACTATGATCTCTACAAATCAATGGCCGTGTGTTGCAAATCAGAATCAAAGCATCCAAACCCTGTTAATGAGCGAAAGTGAAACAGGGAGTAACAACCGACCGCCGAAGTTAAATCACATGAACGATTATCCTTCATGGAAAATTCGTTTTCATACGTATGTTCTTGGTCAAAACACGGAACCGTGGACGTGTTTTACTACACCCTACAAGGAATCACTTGAAGAAGCTGGATAAAATCCAACCTCATTGGCCAATCTAGATGAAAGCGACAAGAAAGCTTTTGATCTAGAGAAAGCTTATGTACTACAACGAAAAATTTGTGGGACACTTTGGAAGCAAGAGGTGAAGGTAACGCTGCTACCAGAAAGATTCGGCATGATCTGATCAAGAAAGAGTTTGAAGGTTTCATGTTCATGGAGAATGAAACTTTGAATGATATGACCACACGGTTTTATCATTTGCTCAGCAAGTTGTACTCTTACAAAGTATTGGCAGCACCACAAGAAATTTTGATGCAGTTTGCTAATGCTTTACCACCAAAATAGGGTCAATTTATTGATCCATTAAAGCATACATGTGTTTTGGACTCAATAAGTATTTATGAATTTGTGAAGAAACCGGAGAACAAGAATGAAGAAGAGCCCGGAAGGCACAACGAGTCATTGTTCCACAAAACCCTGAGATGTATTTTGGAGGTATTAATGCAGGTACAAGCTCAAGCCAGCAACCGAAGCTGCAAACCGCGTTTGTGTCAAACGTGAACCCCTTCCTACCACAACCTATTCAATCAAGTCAGTCTACAGGTTCGAATAGTCAAGCCTATGGACAAAACTTTTATCCTAAAGGCTTCCTTCCACAGCCAAGTGATTTAGCGCATAAAGCTCCACAGCAAGCTCTTCAACAAGCTCTCTATGGAAGCAACTGTCAATCTGCAAATCCCAACACTGTCAAACTTGACACGTCCAATCTCTCTAAAGTCAACATAGAAGTTGCACAGGAACATATGGAACTTCTAAACACCATGGTCAGTGCTTATTGTGGTTTAGTTGCAGGTGAAATAGGAAACATCAATTTGTCAAACGAAGACTACCAACAAATTGACCGAGATGAAATGGAGCTGATGGACATCAAGTGGGCTTTTGCTAGCACTGTGAGAAGAGCGAGGATTACATGCGGAGAACAGGGAGAACCAGTTTGGAAAGCAAGAAAGATACAAAATACGGGTTTGACAAAACTGCCGTAACTTGCTTTAACTGCGGAGAAAGAGGTCACTTCAAACGGGAAAGCACAAGACCCAGCAAGAAAGGAAATCAAAACCCCTTTCGAAATCAATCTCAACCACCCAACACAGCTCAGTATAACAACGAAAGAAGAATGGTAGCTGTTGGCAACTCTAACAATACCAATCAATCAGGACCTTCAAACACACATAGATCTTTGGTAGTTCAATCTGTTGAAGGACGCGATTGATTAGTATAGTTGGGAACTGAGAACAACGGGAGAACTGCAAGTTATGCGAAGATCGTTGATCAAATCAAACATGTTCAAAACATCAATACTCCAGATAATGATGATACTTCTGGGTATGCTGGAAGTTCTGATGAAGAATGCTCAAGTTCAGGTTATTATGGATCTGACTCTGAGAAGAAGAAGAAGAAGAAGAAGAAGAAGAAGAAGAAGAAGAAGAAGGGAAGTGATGCTGAGGTTGAAAAATTGCGGAGTGAAGCTGAGATGTTGAAATGTGAAAAGGTGGGTATGACGAGGACAAAGAAGCTGCTGAAAAGAGACAGAGGCACTCTCTACAAATGGTGCAGCTTTTCCTCAACACACTGCCTTTATGGCAAATGTTGCAGGTCTACAAGTCAGGTAAATTCTGAACCTCCTACTGTTTGCAATGACTGTGTGGAATTAAAAATAAAATATGAAACCGTCAACAGTCATAATGAAATTTAGTCTTGAACTATCAAAATGCAAAGAGGCGAATTTGGCGCTAACTAGAAATGAAAAAGAATTCAAATCGGTAATAGAAACCCTTAACAACTATATTAATATCCTCGAAGGAACTAAGAAAGAGTTAGCCATCGCCAAATGTGAATATGATTGATCAAGCGCAAATTGGAAAGTTATTCTAACTCGCTATGTGCTTGATCATATCATTGATGTTCAGAAATGAGGGAGATGTTCAATGCATAGGATATAAGTCGTGTCCACCCCAATGAAACACAACTATACCAAAATGCCTGATGAAGAAGAGATGCCTCGTTTTGAACCCTCTATACCTTTGAATCCTGAAGAATTTGCAGCAGGATTAGGGTTCAAACTAGACAATTCCTCTCAAGAACCAAGCAAGCCAGAAAATTCATCGTCTGATGTTGTTCAAAATCCATCTAATGAAGAGGAAGATTATACATCAGATAATGAATCAAGAAAAGATGATCAGGATCAGCCTCTTGATGAAAGGAAAAGAGTAGAACATTCTACTACTCCTAGTAGTCAATCTGTTGAGAATCAAGAGACCGTTCCTAAGAAATCTGTGAAGACAAGTGTGTCTACACAAGAAGTAGATAATGTGTTGTATACGTTGGTTGGAGATGAGAAAATCTATTCAAACAAAGATTTTCCAATTAAAAACGTAAATCCAATCTCTATAGATCAGGTATTTGAAAAGTCAAAAACAAAATTTCTAGAGAAGAAAAAGCCAACCAAATCACAACCATTATCCGCTTCAACAGAAAAATAGTGGAAGCGAGTTGAAAAGCGTACAGTTTTTCAACCGAAGGTTGAAGCAAAAGGCTCTCGCCACAAGAAAAAGGTTAAAAATGTTAAATTTGTGAGTTCTAAAGGTACCGATAAAGTCGAAACTTTTCAAGGAAAATCTAATTTTGATTTTGAAAAGAAAGTTAAGATTTGGAAATGAAACAGTCAAAATAAATACACCCAACACACGGATGGATGTAATGAAAATGAACCCAGTACCTCAAGACCTACAAATTCAACATCAAGCCGAGAAACACGATCTCCTAGATTTGTTGAAAGGAGAACATGTTTCAAATGTGGAGAATTTGGCCACATTATAAAGGATTGTCAAAATCCAGCTAAATCAATATTTGTAGAGAAAACCCGTCATGAATTAACTTGCCAACGTAGATCTGTTTCTCCAACACAAGATAAATGAATCCTTAATGATCAAAAAGAGAAACAAAAACGTAAACAAGTTAAAGTAATTGTAAAAGCTTTGAAACCGGTTTCTTCAGGAAAGAATCCAAGATCTTCAAAGTTAATATAACCAGAAATTGTTAAAACTATAAATAATAGTCAATCTGGTAATAATCAACGATCTTGGAAACAGAAGACTGGTAGTAGTTCAAGAGGAGGAACTCAGTTTGTCAATCATCAAGAAATTGAGATTACATTTCTCGATGATAAGGGACGACCCAAGACCACTAAGGCTTGGATCCCCATCTCAAACTAATCTTGTTTGTGAAATGTGCAGGGTGTTCTAGGAGGAACTGTAAACAGTCATTGGATTGTTGACAGTGGAGCATCAAGGCACATGACAGGCGACTTGCGTCTCCTATATGATGTGAAAAGCATTAGGGGTGGTTATGTTGCTTTTGCTGGAAACAAAGGTGGATACATCACTGGAGAAGGAATGGTCTCAATGGTGTTGTGAGCTTCGACAAGATCAATTATGTGCGGCAAATTGATCACAATCTTCTTGGCGTTTCTCAAATCTGCGACAAGAAGTTCACGGTACATTTTGATGATGCCGGATGTTATGTGCTGAAGCCTGGATTCAAGACCCCCAAGGAATGGATTCTCCTGTCGGCTCCAAGAATTAACGACTTGTATATTCTTGATATGAGCCAAGCTATTACAACATCTGCACAAGTTACATGTTTTGTCTCCGAAGCGACCGAGAAGGAATCAATCTCTTGGCACAAACGTATAGGACACATTCACCTGAGGAAAATGAACTATTTGGTGAACAACAATCTAGTGAATTGTGTACCAGTCAAGATTTTTAATCTTCAAGATGTTTGTGTATCATGCCAGAAGGGAAAGCAAGCGAGAAAATCCCATCCCGTGAAGAAGATCAACACTGTGAATATGCCACTGGAACGTCTTTATATGGACCTCTTTGGACCTATGAAACACAAAACTACCTTTGGTGACTCTTATTGTCTGGTAGTTACTGATGACTACACCAGATTTTCATGGGTAAACATGTTGGCACACAAGAGTGAAGTTGCTAATATCCTCAAGAATCTCCTGACTTTGTTAGAAAATTTGTACAATCTGAAGGTAAGGAGAATCAGAAGCGACAATGGCACCAAATTCAAGAATCAAGTTATGGATGAGTACTGTTCCACAAAGGGTATTCTGCATGAGTACAGTTCTCGCTACACTCGACAACAAAATGGGGTCGCAGAGAGGAAGAATAGAACTCTTATTGAAACTGCAAGAACCATGTTAGTAGAACCAGAACTTCCCGTTCAATTTTGGGGAGAAGTTGTTGCTACGGCATGCTATACTATGAACAGAGTTCTAACGGTGAATAGACATGGGAAGACATGCTTTGAGTTTTTACATAAAAGGAAACTGGATGTTTCTTTCTTAGAACCTTTTGGAGCTCCATGCACTATGATTGACCCACATGGAAAGTTTGGACCGAAGGCGATATGCTACTCCAAATTTCAGAGTGTGGAATTTGTCTTCGAAGAAGATTGAAGAATGGGGTGAAGTCAAGGTTCAGAGATATAGAGAAGCGGTTAGAGCTCTGGGTGCTCCTTGGATGTTCGACTACGATGGGCTATTTGACTCCTTTAATCTGCCAACTTTTGATGATGCAACAACTGCTGCTCAGAGTTATTGGAAAGTGATACAACAGTTGACTCGTTATTAGTTTGACCAATTATTGTTAACCCTCAAGTGTGGACTTCGGTTAACAATCGTGTTCAAAATGAGGAATTCGAAGGCGTTGCGGATTATAATGTTTCATCAGAAGAAGATGAGTTTCATGATGTGAATGAAGCTACCTCTGGTGCGGTTCCTGGAATTTCGGATGGTACGTCAAATATTCAACCGACGACTGAAGGTCATGCATCTACATCCTCATCAAATCCAGCTCTTGATTTAACTGTTATCTTAATATCAACAATTTGGGTATAAACTCTCGGGTTCCTGATGTTCCAAAGACTCGAATTCATAATACCCATCCTTAGCAGAATATTATTGGAGATGTCCAGAGTGGTGTGTAGACTCGTAATCAGCTTCGAAAGAACCAGAATGCTGGATTATATTCAGAAATCAGGGAATCAGGGGAGCAGAATGATTGGTCTTTGTCTACTACGTGTGCCAAGTGGAACCGAAATCTTGGAAGGAGGCAATGAAAGAGGACTCTTGGGTTGAAGCCATGCAGGAAGAACTTCAGCAGTTTCAGAAGTTGGGCGTCTGGAAATTGATTAACCGGCCTGATAGCTAGCTATAAGAAGATTGGTACACGATGGGTGTACAAGTGCAAGAAGGATGACCGAGGTGTTGTTCTGAGAAACAAAGCATGATTGGTTGTTCAAGGTTTTAATCAGGTCGAAGGCATTGATTACAATGAAGTTTATGCACTGGTTGCACGACTTGAGGCCATAAGAATCTTTTTGGCTTATGCGTCCTACAAGAAGTTCACCGTTTATCAGATGGATATGAAGAGTGCATTTCTTCATGGTGTGGTAGAAGAGGAAGTATATCTTGAGAAACCGCCAGGTTTTGAAGATCCACTCCATCCTGACAAGGTTTGGCTTCTTAACAAGGTGTTATATGGTCTTCATCAAGCTCCGAGGGCTTGGTATGAAACGTTGTCTACCTATCTATTGAAGAATGGTTTTCGACGAGGCTTGATCGACTGTACTCTCTTCATCAAGGAACGAAACGAGGATTTGCTGTTAGTGCAGGTTTATGTTTATGATATTATTTTTTGGTCTACTAACACTCGAATGTGCAAAGAATTCGAACAGGTTATGCAGTAGAAGTTCGAGATGAGCGATATGGGAGAAATAACTTTCTTTTTAGGTTTGCAAGTTCAGCAATCGAAGGAAGGGATTTTTATCCATCAAACCAAGTATGTCAGAGATATCCTCAAACGATTTCAGATGGATGACTCAAAGCCCTTGGGAACTCCATTAGCTCAGAATCATGGGATTACTCCAGACGGAATGGGTGAACATGTGGAACCATCTCTCTATCGTGCAATGATCAGATCTCTCATGTATCTTACTGTTTCAAGACCCGACATAATGTACCCAGCATGTCTTCTGGCACGATATCAGTCTAGTCCGAAAGTTTCTCATTTGATGGCTATAAAAAGGATCTTTCGTTATTTGAAGGGTCGCCATGACACAATTCTATGGTACCCTAAGGATGATAACTTTGATCTGACAGCATTCAGTGATTCTTATCATGGCGGCTGCAAAGTCGATGCAAAATCAACAACAGCAGGATGTCAGTTCTTTGGAATCGCCTAGTCACGTGGCAATGCAAGAAGCAGACTTGTGTAGCTACATCAACATGTGAGGCTGAGTATATTCCAGCTTCTAGTTGCTGCTCTCAAGTTCTATGGATTCAACAGCAGATGCACGACTACGATTTTGAATTTCTAACTACTCCTATTTTTGTTGATAATGAAGCTGCTTTACAGATCACTCGGAATCCTGTACAACACTCAAAAACAAAACACATTGAGATTAAGAATCATTTCATACGTGATTGTTATGAAAAGAAACTTATCGATGTGTTAAAATCCACACTGATCACCAACATGCCGACCTTTTTACCAAAGCCTTTGATAAATCACGTTTTGATTATCTACTTTTGGTCAATGGCATCAAGGTGAAACCCGAGTAACTCAACCATGGCTAATCCTTTTTCTACATATTTTTCTAAAAATCAAAAACTACAAAAAGATTTTCTGTTTTATATTTTAGGCGGAGAAATTTTCAAGAAAATACAAAAATATGTCTTTTATTTACTTACCTTCTATATTTAAGGGGGAGAAAATTTAGAAAAATACAAAAACAATAGAAAAATAAAAAATGAGTTTCTTGGATAAGCTGAAGATGATGAAATATACCGGTAAATCTGTCAAAAATGGTTAAAAGCATAAAAAGAAGATTGATAAGTAGCTTTACTTATGATGTATCCGTAGGCTCACAATCAGACTAAAATGACAGGTTGATATAAACTTAACAGACAGAACACCATGTGGGAACCATTCATTGGCATATGGTCTTGGTACCGAAATTTCGTTTAATAGAGTGCCAAGGTTCTGAGATATACGGTCTTTATGCTTGCTTATCATCTGGATATCATGGTTGAATCTTTTGCCGAAAAATAATGTTGACGCAAGTCTAGAACTTCCATGATATCATACATACGTGTACGTACTGCATACGACCATCAAAAATAAGTGATAAAAATATCACATCCCCATAAAGCGAATGATAAAATATCACACGCTTTATAAGGGAGCTAAGTTCGTCTCTCTGTCGGTACGATAGTACTAACCTATTCACGACTTACTCATGTGCCCTGCATACATACGAAAATCAAGTTCCTCATCAATAAGTGATTTAATCACAATGGGCTTGTTTTCAATCAAAATAAGTGAGTATCTCACATCATACATATACGTCGAAAACAGATGATAAAGCAATATACTCACTGGTAAGATTTTCTCTCGTGCATATCTTGATAGGGGAATGTGTCGTGATGTGGTTGAACACCAGCTAGTAAGTATAATTCATACCTTAATCATATCTCCTAATCTTGATTACATCTGATAAGTCTGGGCTTACGTGGACAACAATACCGATAATCATAGTTGAATACTTATCTGTTTAATTTTGAAGTTTAAACCAAATATCGTTTTTGACAAAGATTAAAAAGTTGGTATGATTCTCTTACCTTGAAACTCGAAAAAGATTTTCAATAGATAAATAGTTTATCTGTAAATATTTTATTTTTAGCTTAGTTTACTTAGTTGTTCGTAAATATTACTTTTGTAAGTTAGCCAAAATTGAAACTCGAAAGTTTTTCTACCAAGATTCGCCAGAAAACCATTTGTTTAATATCACAACTTCATAAAGTAATATCTTGCAACAAGTAGCTAATCAAAGAAAACCAAAATCTAAAATTCGTTCGAGTGTGTGTATCTCATATGAATGAACCTAGTCATTTGATTGACTTGGTCACTTGTTTTTCTCAAATCACTGCTGGAATTTTACGAGTGTGTGTATCTCGTTCAGGGAATACATTCATACGAAAAATTTCAATAAGTTTTTCGTGTGTGTTCCCGGATAGATTTGTGTTCTAATTATATTTGTCTAATGAGTACATATTGATACAAAAAGAACAAAAACAAAGACCAGCAACAAAGAACTCTGACAAGTCAGAAGAGGAAACAAGAAAGATTTGAAGTTTCTTAGAAGTTCGAAGACCTGATATTAATGTGAAGACCAAAGTATGAAGACCAAAGACCGAATACCAAAGACCAAGCAACATCCAAGGGGGAGTTTGTTGATACACTTTGTGTCTGTCGCTTGTTCTTAGTTACATTTGTAATTGTATGGTCTTTGCTCAAGTGTCTGTATAAGTTTGGTCGTGTCGACCAGATCAAGATATCCTTCTATCTTGGTTTAGTACGACATCTTAGTTTGTCTCTGTTAAATAGTTGCATGTTGCATACTGTTGAGTCTTGTGTACGTCATGTCTGCGACACGTTCTCCAGAGTAAGCATTCGGTGCGAATCAGGATCCCCTGTACGAGCAGAGTTGCTCGTACGAGCCACATGCTTTGTACGAGCAAATCTTAAGTAACAAGCGTGTTACTTGGTTCGCACGAGCAAAGTGCTCTGTACGAACAAGTTGCCTCATACAGGACTCTTTAGAGATGCCCTTGTGTGTAATAGTGTGTTCCGTATGCCTAGTATCGTGCTTCGTACGAAAATCTAGAATGGACACTATATAAGCAGACATGCACAACTTATTCTTTTTTTAGCTAGTTAGCCCTCAGTTAGACTTGTGCTGGTTTAGTTGGTTATCTCTGAAGACGAAGACACAAGAACACAGCAAGTTTGTTTGAGTCGTATGAGCATGTTTGTATATGTTTGTACTTGTTCTCATCCATTATTCAAGATAGTGAATCTTTGGTTATCCCGTGTTCTTACTTTTCTTTGGTTTGCATGCACACTTGGATTCCGCACTTGTGTGTGTGTGTTACATGAACAAGGAATAGGTTTAACTCCTTCCGCAGGTGGACCTACAGGTTGTTATAACAATCCCGAAGGTTTCTGATATTCGGCCTTAACTTTTGTGCAAGTTAAACATTTACCGACATAAGTCGCGATGTCGCTCTTGAGGTTAGGCCACCAATAATACTCCTTCACATCTTGGTACATTTTATCCGGTCCTGGATGAATTGAGTACTTAGACTTGTAGTGCTTCGTCCAACACTACTTCTCGAAGTCCGCCAAAAAGTGGAACCCAAATTCGACCCATAAGGTATAAAGTTCCATCTTCCTTTGGCACTAATTGTTTCTCCATACCTCGGAGAAGTTCTGCTTGAATATGTTCTTCTTTGAGTGCCTCAACTTGCGCGTCATGAATCTGAGTGGTAAGGGTCGTTTGAATTGTCATTCTAGCGCTCGAACCCTTAAGGATTTAACTCGTTCCTTACGGCTCAAGGCATCTGCTACAACGTTTGCCTTGCCCGGATGGTACTTGATCTCGCAATCATAGTCGTTCAACAACTCAGCCCAACGTCATGGCGCATATTTAATTCTTTTTTATTAAATATATTGTTGAAGACTTTTGTGATCCGTAAATATATTACACTGAGTACCATAAAAATAATGTCGCCATATCTTCAAAGCGAATACCAGTGCACCTAACTCAAGATCGTGCGTGGTGTAGTTCTTCTCATGCACCTTTAGTTGGTGTGACGCATAAGCGATGACTTTCTCTCAGTTGCATAAGCACACAACCTAATCCTTGATGCGAGGCATCGCAGTATACCATGAAGTCATCGGTGCCGTCATGTAATAAGAGAATGGTGCATAACATAATTTATCTTTTAGGAGTTGAAACGTTTCTTCTTGTTTTTCTCCCCAATCGAACTTCTTGTCTTTCTGCGTGAGTGAGGTTAGCGGTTGAGAACTTTGGAAAAGTTCTCAATAAATCTCTGATAATAGCCCGCTAGCCCCAAAAATTGTCGAACTTCTGTTGCTGTCTTGGACACTTCCCAATTTTGATTGCTTCAATCTTCGATGGGTCTACATGAATGCCCTTCCAGTTCACTACATGCCCGAGAAATTGCACTTCTTGAATCAGAACTCACATTTAGAAAACTTCGCGTAAAGTTTCTCTTTCTTCAAAGCTCCAAGATGGCTCTCAAATGTTGCTCATGCTCGTCCTTCGATCGTGAATATATTAATATATCGTTGATAAATACTATCACAAATTTGTCGAGATAAGGCTTGCATACCTCGATTCATTAAATCCATAAAACTGTTGGTGCGTCGGTCAAGCCAAAAGCATAACAAGAAACTCGTATGACCATAACGAGTTCTAAACACCGTCTTCGGTCATGCTCTCTTCTTGTATTCCTCAACTGGTGGTATCCAGACCTCAAGCTCTATCTTGGAGTAGAAGCTCGATCCTTGCAATTGGTTGAACAAGTCATCAATTCTCGGTAGTGGGTAACCGATTCTTGATGGTGAGCTTATTCAATCTCGGTAATCTATGCACATCCTGAACGTTCGTCCATTTTCTTCACAAATAAGACTGGAGCTCCCCAAGGAGAAAAGCTTGGTCGAATGAATCCCTTATCCAACAACTCTTGAAGTTGTGTGGATAACTCCTGCATCTCTGACGGTGCTAGACGATATGGAGACTTGGCTACGGGTGCCGCTCCCGAGTACCAAGTCGATGTGAAACTCGACTTGTCGTTGTTGTGGTAATCCCGGCAAGTTCTCAGGGAAGACTTTGGGGAATTCCTTCCCACATGAATGTCTTCAAGCTTGGGCTCCTCGGCCTTCTTGTCAACCATATGTTCTAGGAAGGCTACGCAACCTTTTCGTAGAAACTTTTGAGCTTTCATACACTTAATGATCCGCAATGGTGTGTCGCGTTTCTCCCCATGAATAAAAATGCTTTCCTCATTGGTAGCGGTATGTGAATAATCTTCTCATGACACACGACTTCAGCTCGGTTATCAGACAACCAATCCATACCGACTACTACATCGAAGCTACCTAATTGAACAGGTAAGAGATCAATGTTGAACTTTTGCTGACCCACTCCAACGAATATCCTTAATAATTTCCTTCGACTCGACTATTTATCGTTTGCCAACTGTATAATAGGAGACGTCTAACTTACTGGATTCTATGCCCAATATATTTTTAAATTCCATGGAAATAAAGCTAAAATCGGCACTAGTATCAAATAATATGGATTAAGATGATTGTTGATAGGGAACGTACCAGTGACCATGTTAGGGTCTCTGCGCGCATCCTTTTCCCCGATCACAAAAGCTCTCCCACGAGCTTGATTTCCCTTGGGACAATCTTTCTTCCAATGATCTTTGCTTCCACAACCATAGCATCCAGTCTCACGCCCAGCTCCATTCCCATTTCCATTACCCACACCGTTTCTGTTTCCTCCCCTTCCTATCGTCGCCGAACATGTCTCAGAACGGTGGCCAACCTTGCCACACTTGTCACATTTAAAAAATCGACAAGCACCCAAATGGTGATACTTGCACTTGTCGCATTTAGGATAGGGGCCTTCATATTTCTTTGGACCAGTGGCGGTTGTAGCTACGAAAGCTCTTGTTTCTAGTGGCTAATTAGCCACTCTCCTTTTTGTTACCATTGTTGTTGTTGGAATGGTTGGCATAGTTATTGTTGTTGTAGTTCGACATGCGATTCTTTCTTTTCTGTCCCTTTCATTTGCCGATTCGACATGCGATTCTTTCTTTTCTGTCCCTTTCACAAACAATTTCTTCATTCTTACAGCATCTTCTGTGAGGCTAACAACAAGTGTCACAGCAGAGGTAATAGTAGCAGGGCTCGATGCAGTTACCATACTACGGATTTCGGGCACTAAACCCCAGATATAGCGCTCGATGCGCTTGAACTCTGATGTTAAAAGGTACGGTATCACGCGGGACAAATCATGGAATCTCTGGGTTAACCCACAATGTCAGCACCAATCATGGTCAAGTTCCAAATTCAGTTTCCAGCTTTTGCAATTCAGCCTTGAACAATATTTTCTCTCATTGCTTTCCTTCTAACTTTCCCAAGTCATCCCATAGACAACGTCATCACTCAGAGTTTGCACTTAAGGTTCCACCACGTAAGTGCTTCATCAATGAACATACCAGTAGTGAAAGTGACTTGCTGTCTGGGGAGCATCTGCTCATTCGGAGCGTGGAATCTGTTTTCTCCGTCCAGCGCACAAAGGCCACGGCACCACCGGTGCAATCATAATTCAGCGGCCTGCAGTCCAAAAACTGCTTATAGGTGCACCCTGAAATATTTTATAACAGATTATGAACGAGCAATTAAATGAAACGCACGAATAGAATAAAAAGAATTATTTAAGTTGTGAAAACAAGCTGAATATTTCCATTCGTATGGTTCCCGCCCGATGATCCGCCCTGACCCTGGCTACCAGTTCCACCCATTCTGCCTGTTCCACCATTACCACCATTATTGCTTTCATTTCGGGTGGCCTCATGTTGGCCTAGAACCTGAGATATTCTCTGTTCTAACAGAGCATTCAGTTCAGCCTCATTCCTAGGATTGGCTGCGGTTGGTTCACATTCCGAGTGCGAGGGGCTCTTCGTCTTGGTGGCATGATCTTTTAAGATAATATGGTAGTAAAGATTAAACGTTTATTAAATATATTCTATCAGTTAAATATAATTTATAAATATTCATAATTATATGTATATATTCAGGTAATC
Organism: Scalesia atractyloides; assembly: GCA_947069175.1. Lineage (NCBI taxonomy): Eukaryota > Viridiplantae > Streptophyta > Magnoliopsida > Asterales > Asteraceae > Scalesia > Scalesia atractyloides. The sequence continues at coordinate 88,601,528 of CAMTDV010000023.1, forward strand.
AAGAAAGCAAGCAATTAGATAACACATAGTAATTTATATATATATGATCCATCGAATAAATAAGTCGGCTCCGTGCAATACACCGTGCATAAGAATCAATATAACGCATCATGTTGATACAGTTTTGTGTCTGTTGCTTGTTCTTAATTATATTGTAATTGTACGGTCTTTGCTCAAGTGTCTGTATAGGTTTGGTCATGTCGAATAGATTGGGATATCCTTCTATCTTGATCTAGTATGACATCTTAGCTTGTCTGTGTTAATCAGTTGCATGTGTGCATACTATAAGTCTTGTAAACATCATGTCTACACATGTTCTCCAAGAATTAGGATTCTGTGCGAGTCAGAGGATTTGTACGAATCAAGTATTTTGTGCGAACCACAGGATTCGTACGAAACAATCTCAAGTGACAAGTGAGTTACTTGTTTCGTACGAAATGAAGTATTTCGTACGAAACACCTAGTCTGTACTAATTCTTTTGGAGATGTGTCTCGTGTGAAATATTGTGTTCAGTATATCTAGACTCGTATTTCGTACGAAACTAGACAGACACTATATAAGCAGACAAGTACCTCTTAGTTGGGGTCGCCTGGTCAGCTAGTTAGTCTAAGTGAGCCTCTCAGCATTCTCTCTGAAGACGAAGACACAAGAACACAGCAAGTTTGTTTGAGTCATACGAGCATTGTGTGTATATGTTTGTACTTGTTCTTAATCATTAATCAAGATAGTGAATCTTTGGTTACCCCATGTTCTTTACTTTGCTTTGGTTGCATGCACACTTGGATTCCGCACTTGTGTGTGTGTTATTTGAACAAGGAACTGGTTTAACACCATCCGAAGGTGGACCTACAAGTTGTATCAGAGCTTTGGCTCTTTCCTTGTTCAAAACCGGGCTTAGTTGTGTCTGAGATAGTTTGAAGATTTCTAAAGTGTTCTTGAGCCTCCAGCAGAAAACTTAAGTTTTGGATAGTTAACTAACTTAAAACTTGGTTAAAATCTGTTGCATGCAGAAAATTTTAAGTAAAATTTTTCTGAAGAACACCCTTGAAAAAGAAATCTGCAAAAATTTGAATCTGATTAGTTTGGTAGGGTTGACATTTTCTGACTTGGATCTAGACTTGGACTGTGGACTGTTAAAAATCTGTGTTTTAACTAAAAGTGGGTAAGACAATAGGTATTTTCGAAAAAGCAGGTCTACACAAGAAAGGAAATTTCTCACCAAACCATTTCTGAAACGATTCCTCTGAAAAACGCTGAACTAAACATTTGGTGCGACTGAATTATTTCGTGCGACTCATCTTGACACGCACGAAACAACCATTTTTCGCACGAAACATCAGTGTTTCACACGAAACAGGTGTCTCGTACAAAACAAGAATTGTTTGTTTTTCGCTTTTTCAAAGCTTTGTGATTTTAAAAATTTGTCATATTTTCAGAACCAGTGAATTTTTAAAAGGTAATTATAATTGTGAAACTTTAAAACCTTTAAATTTTCATTATACAAGAAAATATAATGAGTTCTAACTCGTGGGATTGGGGTTGTTCAAGCTCAAATCAGGAGTCTTCGCAAAGCTCCACAACATCATGGGTAAAATCTTTGATGCCTCAACATACAGCAATGATCTCTACAAATCAATGGGCGTGTGTTGCGAATCAAAATCAAAGCATCCAAACTCTATTAATGAGCGAAAGTGAAACGGGGAGTAATAACCGACCGCCGAAGTTAAATGACATGAACGATTATCCGGCATGGAAAAGTCGTTTTCATACGTATGTTCTCGGTCAAAACACGAAATTGTGGACGTGTTTCACTACCCCTACAATGAAGCACTTGAAGAAGCTGGATCAAATCCAACCACTTGGGCCAATCTAGTCGAAGGTGACAAGAAAGCTTACTATCTAGAGAAAAAGGCATTTGCTATCCTCACACAAGCTCTGCATAAAGACATTTATCATCAGTTTGTGTATTGTACGACAACGAAAAATTTGTGGGACACTTTGGAAGCAAGAGGTGAAGGTAACGCTGCTACCTGGAAGATCGACATGATCTTCTCAAGAAAGAGTTTGAAGGTTTTCATGTTCATGGAGAACGAAACCTTGAATGATATGACCACTCGGTTTTATCATCTTCTCAACGAGATGTACTCGTATAAAGTGTTAGAGCACCACAAGAAATTGTGATACGATTTGCTGATGCTTTACCACCAAAATGGGGTCAATTTATTTATCTTTTAAAACATACAGTGTTTTGGACTCAATAAGTATTTATGAATTTGTACAGAAACTAGAGAACAAGAATGAAGAAGAACTCCGGAAGGCACAACGTGTCTCTGCTCCACAAAACCCTGAAATATATTTTGGCGGTATAAATACAGGTACAAGCTCAAGTCAGCAACCGAAGCTGCAGACCGCGTTTGTGTCAAACGTGAACCCTTTTCTACCGCAACCAGTTCAATCAAGTCAGTCTACAGGTTCGAGTAATCAAGCCTATGAACAGAATTTTGATCCGGAAGCCTTCCTTCCACAGCCAAGGGATTTAGCGCATAAAGCTCCACAGCAAGCTCCTCAACAAGCTTTCTATGGAAGCAATAGTCAATCGGCAAATCCCAACACTGTCAAACTTGAGACGTCAAATCTCTCCAAAATCAATGTAGAAGTTAAACAGGAACATGCAAAACTTCTAAATACCATGGTCAGTGCGTATTGTGGTTTAGTTGCAGGTCAAATAGGGAACATCAATTTGACAAACGAAGAATATGAACAAATTGACCAAGATGAAATAGTGCTGATGGACATCAAGTGGGCACTTGCAAGTGCTATGAGAAGAGCGAAGGATTATATGAGAAGAACAGTAGAACCAGTTTGGAAAGCAAAAAGGATACAAATACGGCTTGATAAAACCGCCTTACTTGCTTTAACTATGGAGAAAGAGGTCACTTCAAGCGGGAATGCACAAGACCCAGCAAGGAAGGAAATCACAACCCCTTTCGAAATCAGTCTCAACCATCCAACACAACACAGCACAACAATGAAAGAAGAATAGTAGCTGTTGGCAACTCCAACAACACCAATCAATCAGGACCTTCAAACACCACAGAGCTATGGTAGTTCAGTCTGATAAAGGATGCGATTGGTCAGTACAGTTGCGAACTAGAATAACGAAAGAACTGCATGCTATGCAAAGATCATTGATCAAATCAAGCATGATCACAGCATCAACACTCCAAACAACGATGATACATCTGGGGATGCTGGTTAGTTCTTGAAGAATGTTCAAGTTCAGATGGTTATGGATCTGATTCTAGTGTGAAGAAAGGAAGTGATGCTGAGGTTGAATAATTGCTGAGTGAAGCTGAGTTATTGAAGAGTGAAAAGGTGGGTATGCGAGGAATGAAGAAGCTGCGGAAAAAGAGATAGAGGCATCCTACAGATGGTGCAGCTTTTCCTCATCACACTGCCTTCATGGCAAATGTTGAAGGTTCTTCAAAACAGGTAAATTCTGACCCTCCTACTGTTTGCAATGACTATGTTGTAGTTGAAAATAAAATATGAAACCGTCAATATTCATAATCAGAATTTGGTTGTTGAACTATCAAAATGCAAAGAGGCGAATTTGGCGCTAACTAGAAATGAAAAAGAGTTCAAATATGTAATAGAAACCCTTAAGAAAAGTGTTTCTGAATTGACAAAAACAGTTTTGAATAAACAGACAAGAATTAATAATTAAATTAATCTCCTAGAAGAAACAAAGAAAGAGTTAGCCATCGCCAAATGCGAATATGATTCGATCAAACGCAAATTGGAAAGTTATTCTAACTCCCAATATGTGCTTGATCATATCATTGAAGTTCAAAAACTAAAGGGAGATGCTCAATGCATAGGGTATAAGTCATGTCCACCCCCAATGAAACAAACTATACCAAAATGCCTGATGAAGAGGAGATGCCTCGTTTTGAACCCTCTGTACCTTTGAATCCTAGGAATTCGCAGCAGGGTTAGGGTTCAAACTAGGCAATTCATCTCAAGAACCAAGCAAGCAAGAAAGTTCACCATCTGATGAAGAAGAAGATGATATATCAGATAATGAATCAAGAAATGATGATCAGGATCAGCCTCTTGATGAAAGGAAAAGAGTACAATTGTCTGCTACTCCTAGTACTCAATCTGTTGAGAATCAAGATACTGTTCCTAAGAAATTTGTGAAGACCAGTGTGTCTACACAAGAAGTAGATAATGTGTTGTATACTTTGGTTTGAGATAAGAAGATCTATTCAAACAAAGATTTCCAATTAAAAACGTAAATACAATCTCTATAGATCAGTTTTTGAAAAGTCAACAACCAAACCTTTAGAGAAGAAAAAGTCAACAAATCACAACCATTATCCGCTTCAAAAGAAAAAGAATGGAAGCGAATTGAAAAGCCCACAACTTCTCAACCGAAGGTTGAAGCAAAAGGCTCACGTTACCAGAAAAAGGCTAAAACTGTTAAATTTGTGAGTTCTAAAGGTACGATAAAGTCGAAATTTTCAAGGAAAATGTTGATTTTGTAAAGAAAGTTAAATTTCGAAAAGAAATAGTCAAAACAATTACACCCAAGCACTGATGGATGTAATGAACCCAGTACCTCAAGACCCACAAGTTCAACATCAAGCCGAGAAACATGATCTCCTAGTTTTGTTGAAAGGAGAACTTGTTTCAAATGTGGAGAATTTGGCCACATTATAAAGGATTGTCAAAATCCAGCCAAATCAAGATGTATAGAAAAGCCCCTCATGAACCAACTTGCAAACGTAAATCTGTTTCTCCGACACAAGATAAACGAGTTATTAAAGATCAAAAAGAGAAAGAAAAACGTAAGCAAGTAAAAGCAGTTGAGAAAGCTTTAAAATCGGAATCTTCAGAAAAGGATCAAAGATCTTCAAAGTCAATAAAACAGACACTGTTAAAACTGTAAATAATAGTAAATCTAATAATAAACAAGGATCTTGGAAATAGAAGACCGGTGATAGTTCAAAAGGAGGTTCTCAGTTTGTTAATCATCAAAAATTGAGATTACATTTCTCGATGATAAGGGACGACTCAAGACCACTAAGGCTTGGGTCCCATTTAAACTAATCTTGTTTGTTCATGTGCAGGGTGTTCCAGGAGGAACTGTAAACAGTCATTGGATTGATGACAGTGGAGCATCAAGGCACATGACGGGCGACTTGCGGCTCCTGTATGATGTGAAAAGTATTAGGGGTGGTTATGTTGCTTTTGCTGGTGACAAAGGTGGATACATCACTGGAGAAGGAATGGTCTCCAATGGTGTTGTGAGCTTCGACAAGATCAATTATGTGCAAATTGATCACAATCTTCTTAGTGTTTCTCAAATCTGCGACAAGAAGTTCACGAGTACATTTAGATGATGCCGGATGTTATGTGCTGAAGCCTGGTCAGATAGTTAGTCTAAGTGAGCCTCTCAGCATTCTCTTTGAAGACAAAGACACAAGAACACACAAGTTTGTTTGAGTCATACGAGCATTGTGTGTATATTTTTACTTGTTCTCAATCATTAATCAAGATAGTGTATTTTTGGTTACCCCGTGTTCTTTACTTTTGCTTTGGTTGCATGCACACTTGGATTCCGCACTTGTGTGTGTTTCATTTGAACAAGGAACTGGTTTAACACCATCCGCAGGTGGACATACGTGTACATACTACATTCGACCATCAAATAAGTGATAAAAATATCACATGCCTTATGCGGGAGCTAAGTTCGTCTCTTTGTCGGTACGATGGTACTACCTGTTCACGGACTTACTCTTATGCCCTGCATGCATATGAAAATCAAGTTCCTCATCAATAAGTGATTAAATCACAAAGGGCCCTTGTTTTCAATCAAAATAAGTGAGTATCTCACATCATTCATATAGTCAAAACAAATGATAAAGCAGTATACTCACGGTAAGATTTTCTCTCGTGCATATCTTGATACGGGAGTGTGTCGTGATGTGTTTAACACCGGTAGTAAGTATAAATCCATACCTTAATCATATCTCCTAATCAGGATTACATCTGATAAGTCTGAGCTTACATGGACAACAATACCGATAATCATAGTTGAATACTTATCTGTTTAATTTTGAAAACCTAATACCGTTTTTGACAAAGATTAAAATGCTGGTATGATTCTGTACCTTGAAACTCGAAAAAGATTGTAGTTTATCTGTATTTTTTTAACTTCAAGTCTAGTTTACTTAGTTGCTTATGTAATTACTTTTTGAAAGTTAGCCAAAGTTGATACTCGAGAGTTTCTACCAAGATACGCCAGAAAACCATCTGTTTGATATCGCAAACTTCATAAAGTAATATCTTGCAACAAGTAATCCATCAAAGAAATCCAAAATCTGAAATTCGTTTGAGTGTGTGTAACTCATACGGATGAACCTAGTCATTTGATTTGACTTGGTCACTTGTTTTTCTCAAATCTGCTGTGGAATTCATACGAGTGTGTGTATCTCGTTAGGGAATACAATCATACGAAGAATTTATGATAAGTTTTTCGTGTGTATCCCCTGAGAAATTTGTGTTCTAATTATATTTGTCTATTGAGTACAGATTGATGCAAAAGAACATGAACAAAGACCAGCAACGAAGAAATCTGACAAGTCAGAAGAGGAAACAAGAAAGATTTGAAGTTTCTTAGAAGTTCAAAGACCTGATGCTCTAATCATTAGATAGCAGATCCATCAATGGATAGCAGATCTTCAGGGGGAGTTTGTTGATACTCCAAACCATTCATGTGAAGACCAACTTATAAAGATCAAAGACCGAAGACCGAAGACCGAAGACCAAGAAACATCCAAGGGGGAGTTTTGATACATGTGTCTGTCGCTTGTTCTTAATTACAGTTGTAATTGTAAGGTCTTTGCTCAAGTGTCTGTATGGTTTGGTCGTGTCGAATAGATCAGGATATCCTTCTATCTTGATCTAGTATGACATCTTAGCTTGTCTGTGTTAATCAGTTGCATGTGTGCATACTGATAAGTCTTGTAAACGTCATGTCTACACACGTTCTCCAAGAATCAGGATTCTGTGCGATTCAGAGGATTTGTACGAATCAAGTATTTTGTGCGAACCACATGATTCGTACGAACAGTCTCAAGTAACAAGTGAGTTACTTGTTTCGTATGAAATGAAGTATTTTCGTACGAAACACTGTTCCGCACTAATTCTTTTGGAGATGTGTCTCGTTTGAAATATTGTGTTTTAGTATGTCTAGACTCGTATTTCGTACGAAACTAGACAACACTATATAAGCAGACATGTACCTCTTAGTGGGGTCGCCTGGGCAGCTAGTTAGTCTAAGTGAGCCTCTCAGCATTCTCTCTGAAGACAAAGACACAAGAACACAACAAGTTTGTTTGAGTCATACGAGCATTGTGTGTATATGTTTTACTTGTTCTCAATCATTAATCAAGATAGTGAATCTTTGGTTACCCCGTGTTCTTTACTTTGCTTTGGTTGCATGCACACTTGGATTCCGCACTTGTGTGTGTGTCATTTGAACAAGAAACTGGTTTAACACCATCCGTAGGTGGACCTACACATCATAACGAAGACATCAAGTTTTTATACATAATAAGACAACTTGTTACACGATCGTTTGTAAAGGAAACAATAATGTACTCGGGTTACACCACCCGGTCATATTAGTTTAATACATATAAAAAACAAAATGTTCCTCCACTTACGATCTTCATTCTTCGAGTTGTCTTCAAAACTTGACGTGTAGTCTTCACCAAAAACAGGTATCTAGCTCCCGTCTAAAAGTACCTACAAATAAAAACCCTATGGTGCTGGGGGGATGGTGGAAGGGTCGGGGTAACTAGACTGCGGAGGTGAATAACCTCTTGCTCAAGCTCACAAACTCAACGAAGTAAGACGCTTATTTACTGCTAGAGCATCAAGATACGAGCAGCGTGACCGTCGGATGATATGGGAGGTGGTGTTGGAGGCATGGTAATCGCCTGCCTCTCCATGTCACAGACCCTCTTACGTAGGGTCTAAATCTGTTTCTCAAGAGAGCGAACCCAACTGTCCGAGGAGAAAGGGGTATAATGGCAGGGATGGTAGGGGTCGGACATGGGCATTACGTGTGGCGGTGAGCATGGGGTAGGGTTAATCGGCACTTGGGATGTACCTGCCTCATAGCATGGGGATGGGGGTATATCCAGAGGAGTGGGTGTAACGGGAAAAAAAGCCTCCCGATAAGGAATCGATCTAATCCGAGCATAGCCTCCTACTGGTCTAGAACTAGGAATGGTACTCTCAGTGGATGGTGTAGGGGTACGAACAGATGTATGGGTGGGGACGGGTGTGGGAGTCGGGGTAGCGATGGGTATGGTATCGAAGCTGCTGTCAGTGGCATCTGTCACACCCCGACCCGCAGCGGAAATAAGAGTCGGGGCATAATTGGGTTATCACCAAAGCACATGACATTTACTATTATGTTTCATAATTAAATGAAGTCAAAGTTACATTTCTCAAACCTTCAAACATGTTCATTCATTACAAAGGAAAATAACCAAACATAATAATCCAAACACTAAATCGTTTTATTTCTTCTAATCCAGGCCCTACGTGTTCCTAGCTGCTGCTGGTTCACCTGTATCATGTGTAAAAATGGAAGGTTTTTGGGTCAACATAAGTTGGCGAGTGAACCTTATAGATAAACATTTAATAATGATTTTCTGGTTAGTTTATCAATAAAATATTGTGCATAATCATAAAAGAGCATATGTATGAAATCAAGCAATGGCAACATCGGTTACAATTATAACATACATTAACAATTGATAACATACATGATCATACCAACATCATATGATAATTAACATAAATGAACTGTGAGATCAAGGCTCAATCAAACGGAGCCGATCGTATTGCATGAACTGAAAATGTAAATTGAACTGTGTGCTCAAGGCTCAATCAAACGGAGCCGAGCGTATTGCATGAACTTGAAATGTAAATAACCGATCAAGGCTCAATCAAACGGAGCCGATCGTGCGGGCACGCCCTGATCAACCGCATAATAAAATGGGGATCAAACTCAACCTCGAGGAATGGGGAGCTACGGCCTCAGCAATTGCATGTACTGAAATAATAACTTGCAAACAATTCTAACTACTGAGCAGCAATAACTAACACACATGTCATGATATGATATATGCACAATAACTTAGTTATAATAAGTAAATGAATAAGACACATGATACACCCCAATAATGTGATTAAAACGGGGAATTTGAAGGGTTCACTCACATTGGGTGCGTTGGATTTGAATTGGTGAGATGCGCACGATTTAGATGAAACGAGTTAACGAGGAATCACTGACCTAAATAATAATAGGAAAAATATATTAAATGGATGGATTTTATTAAAGATTTTTAATGGAATTTTTTGGATATATTTTTGTGAGTTTATGGCTATTTTCCATCCTTAAAAATGTTATTTTTAAGTGTTTTTAATTGATTTTTAATTTAAATAAAACCAATAATTATTTAAAAAAAATAATATTTTTTTTACTGTTTGACCGTTGACCGTTGACCGGTTCGGTCAGCGGTAATTCTTGCGCCGAGCGGGATTCGAACCTGTGACCTTCCGTTCACGCGCACGTAGCTCTACCAACTGAGCTACGTGACTAACCCGTTAGAAATCTAGTTTTAATTATATTAATACACTTATTCGAATTTACCGAAAATTCCTTTATTTTACAAAACGTTTTATTCTCATTGAACCGGTGTTTGGGACGGGACTCGATCGCGTGACGTGCAGTTTGTGTTGCACACAGTCCACCGCTGGACTGTGTGTCTAACCCGGTTATATTCTTGAATTATATTATACTTAACAACTACTCAATCTAACCCGGTTAGTTTTATGAATAAAAAGGGAATGTTATTACGCAGTGTGTGTGTAGTAAGGATCGAACTCGGGACTCGTATATAAACTTTGCACACAGTCCACCGCTGGACTGTGTGTCTAACCCGTTAATTATCCGAGTTTTAATTATTCTTATCCCGTTTTTAGATTCGTCTTCTTCGTTATGATTACTGGTTTTTACTCAGACAACTGATTCATGGCTCTACTACTTAAATATCATGCCTACTAGTTTGCATGAACAAACCGAACAGTTTGGGGACAAGAAATACCGGACAGGTCGTCTTCTTCAGGAAGTCCGGCGAGAACAGGCAACTCCGTTTTTGAAACTTCGGCTGAGAGGGCTAATCAACAGAATTAAAGAATTAGATTTGAAATTGAACCAGAGTACATGAATTATTAGCACGATTGAATGTGTTTACCGTCAACTAGCGTGGTTCCGACAAATCCCAGAATTTCTCCGGCGAAACCAGAAATCCAGCAAAGTCTTCTATGACTGACTTTGAGTGACGGAATAATGTTAGTAGGGTCCCAACAATAGATTGAAACAGCAAGAGAGGAAATTCTTACTGATTTATGTTGAACACGGTTTTCCGGCGAGAATTGCAGAAAAATTCCGGCGACAGTTTTCTTGAGCTCAAAAGACTTGAAAACGCGACGAAAAGGAATTGGAGTGTATTTGAGACAGTTCTGAATCGTATAAATGATTGGAAACAGAATTATTTGAAACTTGAATGTCTTTCGGTTTCAAAACCCAAAATTCGAAGTTCATTAAATCTGAACTTTAATTAGAAACCGATATGCGTCGGTTATAAGTTAACTAAACGAACGAAAACTGATTTGACGATTTGGCTTACCGATTTTCCGTTATTCAGATATCAATAACCGTTAAACCGAGTTTGCGTATAAAATTTAATTGTTTTCATAATACTAACAGAAAACAACTGGTGGCGGAGTGGTTTGGAGACGGGAAGTTAAATCGTTGGAGGCAGTTGACCCGGGTTCGAGTCCGGTCAGCTCCAACTATTTTTTATTTATTTTATTTTGACTTTTTATCAAATATAATTTTTATAGTTTAGTTTATATATTAATTATGTAACGTTTAAACTCAAAATACTCATAAATACTTAATGAAATTTCGTAACTTGGTATTTGATTACAAAACGGAGCGGGTTTTGGAGACCCGATTTATACAAATGTTACAGTATCCCCTACTTTTAGGAATTTCGTCCCGAAATTCAAACAGTTGAAGTAGTAGGGAAAAGATGAGGGTATTTTTCACGCATTGAGTCTTCACGTTCCCAAGTAAACTCAGGTCCCCGTTTCGACTCCCAGCGTACCCTAACAATAGGAATGCGACTTCGACGTAGACGCTTTTCTCCATAGTCCATAATCTCTACTGGCCTTTCGATAAAATGCATGGATTCATCAATCTGAATATCCTCCAGTGGAATATGAAGATTCTCATCAGCGAGGCACTTCTTCAAGTTCGACACGTGGAATGTGGGATGAATTCTGTCGAGTTCTTCCGGTAGATCAAGCTTGTAAGCTACAGGACCTACTCTTTCGAGTATCTTGAAAGGTCCTACGTAACGTGGTGCTAGCTTTCCCTTCTGACCAAAACGAACTACTCCCTTCCACGGTGATACTTTTAAAAGCACATGATCACCCACGCTAAACTCCAAGGGCTTCCGACGTTTATCTGCGTAACTCTTTTGACGACTTTGAGCCGCTAGAAGATTGTTTCGAATTTGATGAATCTTATCTGTTGTTTCTTGGATTAATTCCGGACCAGTAATTTGAGCTTCCCCAATTTCGTGCCAACAAACAGGAGATCGACACTTTCGACCATATAAAGCTTCAAAAGGTGCCATGCCGATGCTAGAATGATAACTGTTGTTGTACGAAAATTCGACTAACGGTAGGTGGGCGTCCCAATTTCCCTTGAAGTCTATGACACATGCTCTAAGCATGTCCTCAAGGGTTTGAATGGTTCGCTCAGACTGTCCATCAGTTTGGGGATGATAGTCGGTACTGAGATCTAGTCGAGTGCCCATAGCGGATTGTACTGCCTGCCATGTCCGTGAGGTGAAACGACCATCACGATCAGAAATAATACTTAATGGAACTCCATGACGGCTGACGATTTCGCTGATATAAATACGAGCAAGCTTTTCGTTCTTGAAATCTTCCCGAATAGGAATAAAGTGAGCTGATTTTGTGAGTCGGTCTATAATCACCCATATAGTATCATACCCACTAGAAGTGCGAGGTAACCCGGTAATAAAATCCATGGTTATATTTTCCCACTTCCAGACAGGTATTTCTGGTTGGATCAGAAGTCCTGAGGGTCTTTGGTGTTCAGCCTTTACTTTAGAACAAGTGAGACACTTGGAAACAAAAACAGCAACATCTTTCTTCATTCCAGGCCACCAATAGGTGTACCGTAGGTCTTGATACATCTTATCGGCTCCTGGGTGTATAGAATATCGCGACTTATGGGCTTCATGCATGAGTGTTTCACGAAGATTGACATGGTTAGGAATCCATATACGATCTAAGTAATACAAAATACCATCAGATTTAGTTTCCAGCTTTAGCTCGGCTCCACAGGACATCTCCTTTTGTACATCTTCCTCTGTTATTGAGACGTGTTGAGCTTCACGAATTTGATCCTTAATTTTGGTTATAATTTGTGAACATAGAATATGAATGGAGTTCGCATAACCCTTTCGACTAAGTGCATCAGCCACCACATTTGCTTTACCAGGGTGATATTTGATTTCACAGTCGTAATCATTTAGAAGTTCGACCCATCTTCGTTGCCTCATATTTAACTCTTTCTGATTGAAGATATGTTGAAGACTCTTGTGGTCAGTGTATATTTCACACTTCGTACCATAAAGATAATGTCTCCATATCTTAAGAGCGAATACAACGGCTCCAAGTTCAAGGTCATGAGTGGTGTAGTTCTTCTCGTGTGTCTTGAGTTGCCTTGAGGCATAAGCTATGACTTTTCCTCTTTGCATGAGAACGCATCCCAATCCTTGCCCTGACGCGTCGCAATAGACTACAAAATCATCACAACCTTCAGGAAGAGTGAGGATTGGTGCATCACAAAGTCTTTGCTTGAGGGTTTGAAAAGCTTCTTCTTGCTTGGGCCCCCATACAAATGGTTTCCCTTTATGGGTTAAAGCCGTGAGTGGCACCGCAATGCGAGAGAAGTTTGAAATGAATCGACGATAGTAACCAGCAAGTCCAAGAAAAGACCTTACTTCAGTTGGCGTACGTGGAGCTTGCCATTCTTGAACTGCTTTGATCTTTGATGGGTCCACATGTATTCCTTTGTCATTGACTACATGCCCAAGAAATTGCACCTCTTTTAACCAGAATTCACATTTAGAGAACTTGGCATAAAGCTTTTCCTTTTCTAGAAGTGTAAGAACAAGTCGCAGATGACGCTCATGATCAGCTTTGGATTTTGAATAGATAAGAATATCGTCAATGAACACAATAACAAATCGATCAAGGTAAGGTTTGCAGACTCTATTCATTAGGTCCATGAAAACAGCTGGTGCGTTGGTTAATCCAAACGGCATAACCATGAATTCATAGTGACCATATCGAGTTCGAAAAGCAGTTTTAGGGACGTCTTCTTCATGCACCCTAAGCTGATGATAGCCCGATCGGAGGTCGATTTTCGAAAAGCAACTGGCACCTTGTAGTTGGTCAAGGAGGTCATCTATACGAGGTAAAGGATATCGATTTTTGATAGTTAACTTGTTGAGCTCTCTGTAATCGATGCACATGCGAAAAGATCCATCCTTCTTCTTTACAAAAAGTACAGGTGCACCCCAAGGCGATGAGCTGGGGCGTATAAATCCCTTGTCAGTCAACTCTTGCAATTGACTGGCTAGCTCCTGCATTTCAGAGGGGGCTAACCTATATGGAGATTTTGCCACTGGTGTAGCACCAGGTATAAGATCGATACGAAACTCGACATCTCTGACTGGAGGAAGTCCTGAAATGTCGTCAGGGAAAACTTGTGGAAAATCTTTTACAACAGGAATATCTTCAAGTTTCTTTTCTGCGGTCCCCTTCTTGATGATATGGGCTAAAAACGCGACATAATTCTTGCGAAGGTATTTCTGAGCTTGATGACAAGACATTAAGTTGAGTCCTTTCGCCGAGGTTTCTCCAATAATTCGAAGAGTCTGACCGTTTGAAAGAGGAATACGAATAAATTTCTCACGACATACAACTTCCGCATTATGCTGACTGAGCCAATCCATTCCGACTATGATGTCGAAACTTCCCAGCTTCATAGGAATAAGATCGACCGAGAAATCGTGGTCGTTTAGGGTGAGCGTACAGTTGCGTAAAATAGAGTTTAACGAAACTGGTTTTCCATCTGCAACTTCCACTGTTATGGATTCCGCGAGCTTATCTCGATTTTTACTTAAGATAGGTTCAAACTCTAATGACACGAAACTTCTATCCGCACCAGTATCAAATAACATAGAGGCATATCTACCATTTATAAGAAACGTACCGTTGACCACATTGCCGTCAGCCCTGGCCTGGTTTGCGTTAATATTGAAAGCCCTTCCTCTAGCAGGTGGAGGAGCTTGGTTTGCTTGGTTCACAGGGTTGGCTTGGGCCTGAGCATGAATAATATTGACTAGTCTTGGACATGTGTTCCTGAAATGACTTGGATCTCCACAGTTGAAACATGCCCGCATAGGTTGACCCATAGGGTAGTTGGGTTGATAGTATGTTTGGGCTAAATGTTAAGTGGGTGGAAATGGTTGTTGTTGTTGGGCTTGACCCATAAATTGTTGGTGGGTTTGGGTTATAGGTGGGTGGCGGTTTGTTCGCTGAGGTGCGCGGCAGTGTTGTACAATGTGTCCAGTGCGACCGCAGCTGGTACAGTATTGGCAAGGATAGTCAGGGGAGTGGTGATACTGACAACGGTTACATTTTGGTAGTGGTCCTGTGTATGGTCTTTTGTATGGCGCGGGTGGAGGAGTGGCTTGAGTGATGGGTGCAGCAGGAACAGGGGTGTTGGTGTGGGTGACTGCAAAGTTCCTGTTGTTACGCTTCCTCTTGTTAGCAAATTTAGAGGAAGGAGTGTGGTGGTTTGAGGTTTGTCCCTCAGCAGGGGTTTTCTTCTTTTCCTCCTTGAACTTCCCATTACGAATTCGGTTTTCGGTTAGTTCTGTCGCCAATTCCATGGCAGTTTCTAGTGTTACCGGTGAAACGCTGAGGACCGAATCTTGGATTTTCGAGGGAAGTCCTCGAATGTAATGTTCGATCAGACGGTAGGTTGGAGTGAATAAGTTTGGTACCATCTGGTTCAACTCCAAGAACCGTTTGTTGTAAGTAGTGTGATCACCATCTTTTTGCTTCAGGGCATGAAATTCATCTTCCAATTTCTTAATCTCACTCCTAGGACAGAATCGCCTAGTCATGATTTCCCTTAACTCCTCCCAAGTTAAGGACATCGCATCTTCCATTCCCCTCTTTCCCTTCTCAGTATTCCACCAAGTGAGAGCTACCCCAAGTAGTCTCCCGGTGGCATAACGAACTTTGCGATCCTCAGGACAATCGCAGTTTAAGAAAACGTTTTCCATCTCCTCGAACCAACGCTGGAGAGCAGTGACTCCCTCAGTCCCTTCGAATTTTGGGGGATCGCAAGACTTAAAATGTTTGTAGGTGCATTTGCCGGTGGGAGGGTCGTTGATGATCTGATCCTGTTGTTGAGGAGGGTTAGTAGGATTTGCAGCAAGAGCTTGTTGTACTTGTACTACGATGTCAGGTAATATCGTGGCCATTTGGTTGGCGATATGAGTGGCCAATCGTTCCTGAGACTTTTCCGATTTCCTACTCCTTCGATGCGATCTATACGACATCTACAGGATCATAAAATGAGAAGATTGTGAGTTTATGGTATATTTTAGGTGTCATGTGTCTTAAAAAAAATGAAAATAACATAAATATCAATAATGCAACTACATCCGAAGGATGTCTTGGGTTCGCTCATGTTGGGCCTCAAATGTCCCCCATACCTTCACCTATATAGTCATGTGGGCCCCCATGGCTATTGGTTTGGTAGGATTCACATTAGTATTGGCAATTTAACACTCGCATCCCCCGAATGCTAACCACAAAATATGTTCATGAGATGTTTGGTCGGAACGTGTCCAGGTGTAGACACAATGACAACTCAAAGTGGGATTAGCTCTCACGACGTTTGGTATAGCATGCTTTGGCCTAATAGGTATTTCGTACTCTCATCGTTGGTCCCCAGGTAGGCAAACTGGTCCTTTATTTTGGATTTATACGAATGCCAGCCTAGACAGGACGTTCCGACTACCGGTACTAGTACCCTTCCAGTTACTACATGCCCGTCAATGAGAACTCACTTTGATGAGATTTGAAAACACGAAAATCGTTGTAGAATCAATCATGATGTGGTGTGTGCTTGCATGGATGTGATATGTTATGATCATACGATTTCATGATGAGCATTATTTGATAATACATACTTATGAACATGCTTGAACAATATCAAATGTAACATTTTAACATAAACATATAAACATCATGAAATTTGGCATATAACACACAAAATTCCTATAAGTTTCTAATCGACTATAGTATAGGCTCTAAGGGTCTAATAACCTATCCTATATCCCTATAGTCATGGCTCTGATACCAATCTGTCACACCCAGACCCGCAGCGGAAATAAGAGTCGGGGCATAATTGGGTTATCACCAAAGCACATGACATTTACTATTATGTTTCATAATTAAATGAAGTCAAAGTTACATTTCTCAAACCTTCAAACATGTTCATTCATTACAAAGGAAAATAACCAAACATAATAATCCAAACACTAAATCGTTTTATTTCTTCTAATCCAGGCCCTACGTGTTCCTAGCTGCTGCTGGTTCACCTGTATCATGTGTAAAAATGGAAGGTTTTTGGGTCAACATAAGTTGGCGAGTGAACCTTATAGATAAACATTTAATAATGATTTTCTGGTTAGTTTATCAATAAAATATTGTGCATAATCATAAAAGAGCATATGTATGAAATCAAGCAATGGCAACATCGGTTACAATTATAACATACATTAACAATTGATAACATACATGATCATACCAACATCATATGATAATTAACATAAATGAACTGTGAGATCAAGGCTCAATCAAACGGAGCCGATCGTATTGCATGAACTGAAAATGTAAATTGAACTGTGTGCTCAAGGCTCAATCAAACGGAGCCGAGCGTATTGCATGAACTTGAAATGTAAATAACCGATCAAGGCTCAATCAAACGGAGCCGATCGTGCGGGCACGCCCTGATCAACCGCATAATAAAATGGGGATCAAACTCAACCTCGAGGAAT
This sequence comes from Scalesia atractyloides, assembly GCA_947069175.1. NCBI lineage: Eukaryota > Viridiplantae > Streptophyta > Magnoliopsida > Asterales > Asteraceae > Scalesia > Scalesia atractyloides. The sequence continues at coordinate 88,618,868 of CAMTDV010000023.1, forward strand.
GGGGAGCTACGGCCTCAGCAATTGCATGTACTGAAATAATAACTTGCAAACAATTCTAACTACTGAGCAGCAATAACTAACACACATGTCATGATATGATATATGCACAATAACTTAGTTATAATAAGTAAATGAATAAGACACATGATACACCCCAATAATGTGATTAAAACGGGGAATTTGAAGGGTTCACTCACATTGGGTGCGTTGGATTTGAATTGGTGAGATGCGCACGATTTAGATGAAACGAGTTAACGAGGAATCACTGACCTAAATAATAATAGGAAAAATATATTAAATGGATGGATTTTATTAAAGATTTTTAATGGAATTTTTTGGATATATTTTTGTGAGTTTATGGCTATTTTCCATCCTTAAAAATGTTATTTTTAAGTATTTTTAATTGATTTTTAATTTAAATAAAACCAATAATTATTTAAAAAAATAATATTTTTTTTTACTGTTTGACCGTTGACCGTTGACCGTTGACCGGTTCGGTCAGCGGTAATTCTTGCGCCGAGCGGGATTCGAACCTGTGACCTTCCGTTCACGCGCACGTAGCTCTACCAACTGAGCTACGTGACTAACCCGTTAGAAATCTAGTTTTAATTATATTAATACACTTATTCGAATTTACCGAAAATTCCTTTATTTTACAAAACGTTTTATTCTCATTGAACCGGTGTTTGGGACGGGACTCGATCGCGTGACGTGCAGTTTGTGTTGCACACAGTCCACCGCTGGACTGTGTGTCTAACCCGGTTATATTCTTGAATTATATTATACTTAACAACTACTCAATCTAACCCGGTTAGTTTTATGAATAAAAAGGGAATGTTATTACGCAGTGTGTGTGTAGTAAGGATCGAACTCGGGACTCGTATATAAACTTTGCACACAGTCCACCGCTGGACTGTGTGTCTAACCCGTTAATTATCCGAGTTTTAATTATTCTTATCCCGTTTTTAGATTCGTCTTCTTCGTTATGATTACTGGTTTTTACTCAGACAACTGATTCATGGCTCTACTACTTAAATATCATGCCTACTAGTTTGAATGAACAAACCGAACAGTTTGGGGACAAGAAATACCGGACAGGTCGTCTTCTTCAGGAAGTCCGGCGAGAACAGGCAACTCCGTTTTTGAAACTTTGGCTGAGAGGGCTAATCAACAGAATTAAAGAATTAGATTTGAAATTGAACCAGAGTACATGAATTATTAGCACGATTGAATGTGTTTACCGTCAACTAGCGTGGTTCCGACAAATCCCAGAATTTCTCCGGCGAAACCAGAAATCCAGCAAAGTCTTCTATGACTGACTTTGAGTGACGGAATAATGTTAGTAGGGTCCCAACAATAGATTGAAACAGCAAGAGAGGAAATTCTTACTGATTTATGTTGAACACGGTTTTCCGGCGAGAATTGCAGAAAAATTCCGGCGACAGTTTTCTTGAGCTCAAAAGACTTGAAAACGCGACGAAAAGGAATTGGAGTGTATTTGAGACAGTTCTGAATCGTATAAATGATTGGAAACAGAATTATTTGAAACTTGAATGTCTTTCGGTTTCAAAACCCAAAATTCGAAGTTCATTAAATCTGAACTTTAATTAGAAACCGATATGCGTCGGTTATAAGTTAACTAAACGAACGAAAACTGATTTGACGATTTGGCTTACCGATTTTCCGTTATTCAGATATCAATAACCGTTAAACCGAGTTTGCGTATAAAATTTAATTGTTTTCATAATACTAACAGAAAACAACTGGTGGCGGAGTGGTTTGGAGACGGGAAGTTAAATCGTTGGAGGCAGTTGACCCGGGTTCGAGTCCGGTCAGCTCCAACTATTTTTTATTTATTTTATTTTGACTTTTTATCAAATATAATTTTTATAGTTTAGTTTATATATTAATTATGTAACGTTTAAACTCAAAATACTCATAAATACTTAATGAAATTTCGTAACTTGGTATTTGATTACAAAACGGAGCGGGTTTTGGAGACCCGATTTATACAAATGTTACAGCATCCGCCCGAAGCCCTGCTCGGTGGATAGCAGCAGAGGATGCACGGTCGCTCTCATCTGATGATGAGATTGCCATGACAGAAACAACTGGTATGGATACCTCCAAAATGGCAATGTCAATCAGCAAGATCCTCGTCTAAGTGATCAACATGGAATACCGGGACCTCGTCCTCATCGCCCGATATGTCGATAATAGGGGGCCAAAAGCAAGAGGGATGGCATCGATCAGTAGAATCTCTACCAGGTATTCACCCTCCGGGTGACCTATGATAACCTGCTGATGATGCTGGGGTGGTAGGGCTAAAACGTCGTCCACCAGAGGGACGTCTGCGTCAGCTACGAAATCAGGGTCCTCCTCTGACTCACTATCCGAGGAGATGTAGTGTACGAGGGGTCCAACCTCATCGTTAGTGTCGACCTCCATGGGGTCATGATCATCATAAATCCCACTTTCTACTAACGACATAGTAACCTGGAAAAAGGATTCGTACGACATGTATAATTAATTGTTATTTAATATATATCTATACACAAAATGCAGGCATCACATATTGTCCATTTCAAGTTGTACTATTTGTTTTGGGTGAATCAACTTATTGTTCTGTGTCTATCCTTTGTAGGCTAAGTCCCATAATGTCCTTGCATTATTTTGTAAAATAAATTTATGTAGTGGATCCTTTGAAATAGTTATGCAATGAAAACTTTTTGTTGATGTAAATTTTTTTTTCATGAGAGGATCCTAGTGATTGTAGACTAGACTCGAGAAGGAATCCTGGTTCACTACAATTGAAGCTCTGATACCAATCTGTCACACCAGCTCATAGGCGGAAGCGCACGGTGTGATCTGATTGATTCTCATTACATACAACATAAGTGAAAATACTATATGAATAAAAAATTCTCCATATGCCATTACTGAAATTGTTTCAAAGCGCAACGTAGGTTAAGTATATTGTTTACAACCCATTAAATTGTCAAATTTCTAAATAACCAAAATGCAATATTTTAAATACTAAGGTTTTGACCCTTATATCACCGCAAGTATGCGGGCTATACTGGACAAATCCTTCAAAATGGCATTGGAGACTTGACACCTGATTCTTGATTTTTGCAACCTCCTGCGTGGATCCACTAATTACCAGAAATACATGTTAAGTTGGAAATCAACAAAAGTTGGCGAGTTCATGTGTTTTAACTGTATCAGTTGAATCCATAAAATGTATAATGTATTTGTATCAAAACCCGGAACGTAAAGCGTCAATGAAATCGTTGATCATTAATGTTTTGCAAGGACATTAATATGTGTGACGACATAGGAAGCATCCAAACCTAGATGATTTGTCGATTAACCTCGACTGGGACGACAAATGCACTCTTCTGCGTGGGTCCATGACCAAGAGTGGAGCTCGCAACACCCGCTAGATCTAACCTTTGTACCGTGGTCTTAAACAAGATTAATGGTGCTTAAGTTCCACCCTATTCGCACATGATCTAAGTTGTTTCATTCCCTAGCTTATCATACCATTGAACATGTATTTCCCCCGGTAGTTGTAAAACAGTAAAACATTTAAGAGAAAAGGGGGACATGAACTCACAGTTTTGCTTCCTGTTTTCACTGATTAACTCAAGTACCTTTCTTTGAATTGGTACCACAACCTACAAACGCGTTAGGTATTGTTAGACACTTTGGTCTTTGAATGATTCATGTTCATGTTTCTTGTCTTAAATATTTGTTAAGACTTATTCAGTGTTTTGTTCCATTTGGATGTATTTTCTGTGTACCATGCTCCACTGAGATGCGTTCTCGGTGTATGATGTCCATATATATATTTCATCAAATATATATATATATATATCCTTGCATCTCTAGTGTTGCATGTATGGGCCTAGCCCGTTAGCCTCCGTGCCTCGCACGAGTAAGATGTATATGTGTCATGTCCTCTCATTATTGGGTTCCACCCGTTTGCGTCGACGATACCATTGTCGGATATGTTCCTTATATAATCCTTCTTAATTATATAATATTCCAAGATCGATGTGTTAGTTAAAATATTAGATTTGAACTTGTATTATTTGTATGCACTATTTTATAAATTACGATGGGTTTGTTAAAAATAATCTATTTTTAACATGTCTTGATATATAATCATCCACGTGTATGCTCTATAGTATACATGACCAACTATTGAAATTGTAAAGTATTATACTTATGTATTTCCCACAAGTATAGGTATACTTGTATTGTGTGTATTTGCATTCGTATTCTCATGGCTAAGTATAATACTTGTATAATGGTATTTTCACCAAATATTAGTGGTATATGTTGGCATGTATTTGTACGTATAGGAATACATATATTTCTTGTATTTATTACCCCCATTTTTGTGTATTCTTAAATTATATAATTTTAAGATATATTCAAATTAGTCTGTGTATTATTATGCTTGGTAAGTGTATAAATATCCAAATAATATAGTGTATATATATCCAAATAATATATATTTCTGCGATTAGTTCTAGAAAATATATATTTTTAGTTTCCATCAAAAATAATATATTTTTATGTGGTTTATGAAATATATATATTTTTACACACTTTGAAAATAATATGTTTTTAGTATTGACGGAATACGATATAGTTTATATACTTGTAAAAATATATATTTTGTCACTTGTTTGGTTTTGAAAATATTACTTACCAAGCTTCATTATGTTATATATTTTTAGTCCATAATTCATATGTAGTCCGATCGTCCAATAGTCCATATTTGTTTTCATGTATGGTTATGGATATGTATATATATATTTTGTAATTCTTTGTTTGCCAATTATTGTGTATTTATTTGTATGGTTTATTTTTAGAGTTCCTAACTATATACATATGTAATATAAACAATAAACACATAATTTGTGATTCTTATGATCACTAAATATATATTTTCCAAAATATATATTTATACCCACTTTTATCTTTATAAAAATCATGACTTCTTGAACTTATATTTTATACAAAAACATGGGGATTTTTATGTTTATGGTTTTTAAACAAGTTTACTTGTAAGAACTTTATAACCATATATTTTTCTAAGTGTTTAATTTTTATAAAACTTTTGCCATAGTTTCCCCTAGATTTAGGAGGTTTCCCATGTTTTTAAAACATGTGTTAAGCTTCAAAATTCATCAATTTACTCATCACAACTTCAACGATATTCTTTATGCATATTTATGCATCTTTTGATGATGATGAACTTGAAACTTTACCAAAACATGTCGTCTTTTATTTTTGTGTTTAAGATGTTCATACATCTTTAAAAATAGGTTTAGTTACTATTATTTACTAACTTTGTTAAAATCATTTTTAATACCTTGTTTATATATATTTTTAGAAAATTTCATAAGTTACTTTAAACACATTTTCAAGTTCACCCATTATGTCAAAACATGTTTGTCAAGACTCTTATTATTTTAAAACACTTGATGATCCAACATTTCAAAATCATGGCAAATCATTTAATCCACTTTTCCATTGGTTATGTTATAACAAGTTCATCATTATTTTGATCATGGATCTTGTAAGATCCATGTGTACACTTGTTAAATCTAAGCTTCTAGTAAGTGTATATATGATGGATATGATTCATAGCACAAAATAAACATCTACATCTTTATCACAACTTCAAGATAGCTTTGTTTTCTTTAGATCATGTTACTTGTTCATATGTTCATGTTTTAAAGTTGATATTTTTGCATGGTGTAACTTATATATTATCAAAATACTAGTAACAAGACATCAAATGAAATATTAGAAGGCTCACTACTAGCTCTTGTGACTAGGGAAGTGGCAAGATGAACAACTTGAAGAAGATGATGCAAAGTTGGTGGATAAAAGCTCCCAAGAGAGGTCCTTGATCTTCCAATGCTTGAACCTTCCTTAGTTAGCCTTGAGACACCCTTGGGTCACCTTAGATTACCTTGATTAGGGCTTGAGAATGGAAGTGAGTGGTGGTGTATGGTGGCCGTAGGTTGTAGAGAAGGTGAAGGAGTTTGGTTGTTTGAATTTTGTGTTAGGAGGTTGTGAGGGCAAGATAGAGTAATGTCTCCTTGTATAAAAATTCTTCTTCATGTATTATGTTTAACCATTAGCCCATAATTGAGATTAGGGGGACAAGGGGGACAAGATTGTTGGAGTTAAGGGGGTCCCACACGTGGTCGTTCAAAGATGATGCTGATAGTGGTAACTTGGTTACATTTTCTTGTTAAGTAATTAGTTAGGATTTAGGGGGACATAGTTAGGGGTTATGCATATTAGGGACTTTTGATATATTTTGAGGTATAAAATGCCATATAGTAGTTTAATAGTGTTAATTAATATTAACTAGTTTATATTTTATATTTAGTTCATGTTCAGTTGCTTAACGAGTGCTAGGTTTGTTAACGGGTCCTTAAAATGAGGTTTAAGCAACTACTAGGGATTTTAGGGATTTTCAATCAAAATAATGGGTTTAATATTTTTGACTAGTTGTATGATGTAAAAATATTGTTAACTAGTTCATATGATATTTCAGATTGTGCCCGGGTGTTTGTTTCTTTGCCGGTTCATTAATACGTTAACTTTCAAGACTTATGTGATATGATATGTTTTTGTACCAACATGATACTTTCAATATCTTTTAAGCAGTGTATGAAGTTTAACATTATTTCTCCACATTACATAAGCCTGTATTTGCTGAATTTTGCTGAATTGTTGTTTAGCGTATACTTCAGACAGTTTCAGTGCACGTATAGTTTCCGAAAAGTGTTGGCATTAATCCTTGCTTTCCCACATGGGGCTTAATGTACAGTTTGCGTTGGACTCTCATCTAAGTCCTAAATCTGTTGTTTAATTGCGTACTGACACTGTGCTGCCACAGCTAGTCTAATAATTGTTCGCGACACACTGTTTCAAACTGTTTTTAAATGGTAACCACTAAACAAACAATATGCATCATGTAATATATTCAATGAACTTTCTAGATTGATGCCATGCAATTCACGCAGTTTAGTTGTTCAAAATACATAATTATATCATATAATTCACTATTTAAATGTACAGAGTTATCCCAAAAGTGACAGTTGTCATAGGTGGTGATGACGGCGCCGCCGCTACGACGATGGTGGTGGAAGTTTTGAAGGTGGTTCAGTGGCGGACCTCCCAAACCAAGCCCCTGTGAACGCGGTTCTGGCACTGGAACTCTTATCTGAACGGAGATAGTACTGGTTTGGACCTCGGCAGCTAAGATCCTCGAGCTTCACCCGGTAAGCCACCTAACTCCTGTTCTTTTCCTCAGATCTTTGTAGATACGCGACTCTCCTGGCTAGTGTTAGTTGTTTCAGGAAGTGTAGAAGTGTGGCGGCGGCGGCGGCTCCGGCTAGGCGGCAGGAGCCGCGGTTTTCAAGCAGGGGGCGAAGTGCTATGGTGGAAGGTGATGGCAGTGGTGGTGGTCGTCTTGTGGCGGGACGGTGGCAGCCGGCGGCGGTGGCTCCAACTACAGCAACTACGTTTGTGGTGGTTAGATTATTACGGGTTTTTGGGTGGGGTTTACATGGAACAAAGCAACTCAGGTTTCGGTTTTGGAATTTGTTTCGGGTTCATCTGGGTTGGGTTTGGATTACAAGACAACCGAGTGTTCGGTTCTGGTCTCGTTTCGAATTCGGTCAAACTCGGTCAACACCGGGTCGACTCAGTCAACACGGGTTAACTTAGTCAAACCCGAGTCAACTCAGGTCAAAGATGGTCAAACAGTCAACAGATAGCTTTGGTTCAGATTTGGTGTTTCAGGTCAGACTTGGCTCGGTACGGGTCAACTTGGTCAGATTTAGTGTTCGGTTCGGTGTTCGGGTCAACTAAGTCAATGGCGGGTCAAACTCGGTCAACTCAGCCAACACAGTAAACCGTAGTCCACACGGTCAACTACGACCAGACTCAGTCAACAAGTCAACCCAAGACTCGGTAAAATTTAACGACGCGAATTCGTTTATATTATTTATATAAATACTAAGTTAACGCGAAACCGCACGACTATGAAAACGATAAATTATACGTGAAAAAAATTCTAGCTAATTGGACTTATCCATAAATGAATTAATGTTGTTTTTATAAATATGGATAAATTCTAGCCAAAACCGAATCGACATCGTTAAACAATTATATATATATATATATATATATATATATATATCATTACATACATATATATTATTAAACTTGATCGCGATAATGATTCGACATTTTAAAGATACAATAGAATTATAAATATTGTGATTACGTTGTTTATTGCGTTTTGAAAATTATATCGACAACTTATATTGTCGGGATCGTCCAAAAAAAGAGGAAACTCTGCATGTTTTTCGTAAAAATCTGTAATACGAAACGCATTATATTCTCAAAATGAAATCTATCGGGATTTGAAATATTTTTATGAAATAAATATAATTAGTTATATTTACTCAAAACTTCGGAACTCAGAAATTATATTTCAAACGTTAGCATTCGAAAATCATATAAAATTAATACAATTATTTATATTCAAAAGTCGAGATTTTTAATAGTTTTATAAACTAAATACAATGGTTTGTACTAATCTCAAACGTCGATAATTCGAGTACTTTCGAATACCTTTATAAAATAAGTATAACTGTTTACATTTATTTTAAACATAGAGAATCCGAATATTTTTATAAAATAAATATAGTTGGTTATATTTATCTCAAACGTCGAGATTTCAAATACTTATATAAAAATAATTATTTCAAACATCTAATAGGGGTACGATACATCACCATAAGATTATAACGAATGATATTATCCGAGAACTACAGTAACGAACAAACGAAAGTCGAGTCTATCAAGTGTACAATTATATAACTGTTTTATTAAATATAAACGAGACGCAAGATTATTATTTCGGATACGCAACGTTTTACCTGTATATATGTAAACGTGTATACATATATTGACATCTTACGAAAGTTACAACGAATCTTACCATTATCCATCTACGAACTTCTATTCGGAACGACTAACACGATTCTATAAATATATTTGTATTTTATATAAATATATATTTAATCTAAACCTTTTGGAAACTAAGTGTTCCCAATACATAGTATTTATCACCGGTAATAAACGGGACTAAACGAGTATAATAATATCGTTTCTATTAAGTCAACATATTCTCATCGAATCATTGGTTAACTATCGGTAAAGCTAGACGACACGTAGTTTAACTACGTCATTTTGTTAGAAACTTAGAAGTTATTCCTTGATAGGAATGTTATAGATTGCATGCTAGCGAGTTACGTTTTGGAAACAACATTTTGGAATCATATTATGCTAGCTTTGCACTAGATATCGAGGTGAGTTCATAACCCTCACTTTCTACGGTTTTACATTCTTATAAATATTTTCGGGAGTGGAAAGACATGCAACTTTTGCAAAAGTACACAATATTTCGATGAACGAAAACAACAGATTTCTAAACCATGTTGCAAATGAACTTCAATAAACTCAAATGGTTTACAAAAGGTTTATGCTAAACATAACGGTTTTATAAAAATACTCGCGTACTTTCAAAACGTGCATGAGTTTCATGACTAGTGACAGGAAGGTCCTAGTTACTACGGGACTAGTTTGTCCTGCATACAAATAAGTTGACTGGTTGGTCCTGCTTACAGACACAAGGACTGGTTTGTCCTACACACAAATAACGGGATTGGATGGTCCTGCTACAGACTCAAGGACAAGTTTGTCCTACATACAAATAAGGAAATGGGTTGTTCCTGCTTATAAACACAAGGACTGGATTGTCCACTACTCAACACTAAGGGTCGTATGGTCGTTTAAAACAGTATAGTGAAGCCCTCGCTACTATGGAACTATAACTGCCTGCTAGTCTACCGTCTTGAGTAAACGGTTTGGCGAGGCATTCCTAGCTTGAGGTTGGTTATAGGCTCATGCGGGCATGTTTTCGTTGTCGTACGCGGACATCGACAGTTATTCAAATATTACAAAAACAAGGTTTTCAATTGACATGCTAGGAAAAATGGTTTTATTACGTTTTCTCAAACATATTTAAACCGGTTATCATAATAATTTATTTTAAATCTTTTTCGAACAAACTATGAACTCGCCAACTTTATGTTGATTTTTCGCATGTTCTTTCTCAGGTTAACTCGAATTTATACCGTTGACTAAGAACATACATTATTTTTGACCCATTGATTCAGAATTAAATTTACGGCGAAACGTAGTTCAACTGAATACGTACATAGAATAAGCATATTATATTTGACCTTACTTGCTTTGCAAAAAAACGTTTACGTCGAAACGTAAACCAACTCAAATTTATACCGACACATAAATAAAAATAAGTATTAAAACGTATTTTTTTTACGTTACTTGCTTTACGAAAAACAAGTTTTCCTCTCAACGTAAACCGACTTGAATTTATACCGACACATAAATAAAAATACGCATGTAAAATAGTTTTCTTTTCTTTTTTTAAGGAATGAAAAGAGTAAACACGGAACTTTAAAACTCGAGTGGGTCAAAATGATATTTTACAAAGTTTTTAAACATAGCGACAAATTAGTTATTTTTAAAGAATGTTAAAATACTTTTTTTTGGTAAATGAATGAAAGCAGTAAACACTAAACACTAAACTTTAGAAACTCGAGTGGATAATAATGATATTTACAAAGTTCTTAAACACAGCGACAAATTAGTTTTATAAAAAGAAAATTAGTGAAAGAAAAATTAATAAAATATACAGGGATTAGTTTGAGTTAGATAAAAATTGTAATTTTCAAAAGTTAAGAGGTTGTAAATGAAGTAATAGTATAGGGCTCGCCAATCAAACTAGATGGTTATGTGAAAGATTCCCTCACATTGCAACCCGTAGATTTACAGGCATGGTGGATTTATCTTCCTTTGTTATGTTGTTACAGATCTAAGCCTCATATGTAATCATTTCCTCTCATTTTGTTAAAATGCATGATCGGGAAATTACTTTATCTTACCCAACAAATGATTTTGCAAACTCAAAAAGATCTTAAATAATTAGATTTATCATGCTTCAATTATATTTTCGAATATGTTTTATATCATAAATTATAAAATACTATATTTTTTGTATTATATTTTATATCATAAATTAAATTGGCTGTGTCTTTTGTACCATAATTATAACTTAAAAAAGATATTGGCATAAGATTTTATAATTTAAATGTAACTGCATTATAGGGTTAAGTTATTTTACAAATGCTCCTAAAAATAAGATGTGACAACTGTTACTTTCGGGTAATTTTCGTACATTTGAACAGTCATATATATTATACAATTATGTGTTTTGAACGTCTGAATTGAATGATTTCATGAGATACATCTAGAATACTCACCGAGTACATTACATGATGCATATTATTCATTTTAGTGGTTACAACTCAAAAACAGTCTAAGACAATGCATCTGAACAACTAGTAGACTTACCATCTAGACTAGCTATGTCAGCACAACTTCAGTACTCAGCTAAACATCAGATTTAGGACTTAGATGGGAGTCCCATATCAACTATATATAAATCCCATGTGGGAAAATAAGGATTCATGCTAACACTTTCTGGAAGTGATACATGCACTAAAAACTGTGCGAAACACACACTAAGTGACAAATTCAGCACAATTAAGCTAAATTCAGTAAAACTCAGCATCCACTAGCTTGTGTAATATTTAGAAATAGTGTTAAACACCATAAACTACCTAAAGGATGTTGAAAATATCACCTTAGCACAAAAACATATCATATCATACAAGTCTTGTAAGTTAACGTTTTACCGAACCGACAACGAAACAAACACTCAAACACAACTAGACACATCATATGAACTAGTTAACAATATTTTAACATCCTACAACTAGTTAAAATCATCCAACACCTTATTATACATAAGAATCCCTAAAACCTTAAACCCCTAACTACACCCCTTAAATCCTAACTAACTAAGCTAACTATATTAAAAACCCAACCAAGAACCCCCCCTCTAGTGGATAGTCAAACATGGGGCCCACAAGCCCTATGTTGTCCCCTAATATTGGATTAAGTGTTCATGGTTAATAGAATTGTTTGGTGGAACTAGTTCTTGCATGATATTATAAGAAACATAATTACCAACATTTTCCTCACTTTTCCAACATCAATTTTGAAACACCCACCCCCTTCTTCTCCTTCCTAGCTCACAACAACACCACCTCCATTTCACCTCTATCATCAAGTGATCTTCATGTTGCGTTGAAAACATTTATGGCAATGGAGCTTGTTTTTATTCATTTAGTAGGTTCACTTATATTGTATGCAATGAGAATCAATCAGACAACACCGCACGCTTCCGCCTATGAGCGGGTGTGACATAAGAAGGGAACAAAGACACCATGGATCGCACAAGATGACACAATGTCGAGCAAAATATAACACAATGCCCAAAAATATAATACAATGTCAAGGAAAAAAGGATGTTATACGAATCAAGTCCATGTTTGATACCTCATCTTAATTGAATACTTGTTACCATCTACACATGTATGAACATTGAAACCCATTCTGCCGTATGCATACACCAAGTCTATACCATCCCGATATCGACTCCTTTTCACCGAAGTAGCAATACCTGAACAATCATACTTTGGTCAACCGAACCACCGTCATACCTCTCTTTGTATATATAGAACTCACACTCATAGGCATCCCCATTGCTGCCGAGAACCCATAATTTATCACTTTTCTTATCTCCACATACTCTTTGACGGCAAAAAAGGGTTAAACCCCTGAAAGGAACTTTAATCCAGGAAAGCTTAAACATCTTCATTCAGGAAAACACAAATTATGGGTTCTTGGTACAGCAAAGGGAGTTGTCTATGGGAGGTATGAAGGTGATTGGGTTAACCAAAAGTATGATGTTGAACCAAAATAAAAGAACAAAGGTATGTAGGTGATTGGGTTCATCAATCTGGCTATGGAATTGGGGTTTGTGGTTGATTCCAAAGGTGCTTTGGATGGAGAATCACTGCCAATTTATACGGGCGGTTTGATGTTTAAATATTGAAACGCAAATTCAAATAAAAGAAAAGATTGAAATAACCGAAAATTATGAATGAAATTGTACACGTGGGCCACATAAACAATCTTATTATATAAAGTGGATAAATAAGGAGGCCAATAATTTATAGAGCCACAGACTAACTCCATTATAGATGTGGATGGGCCGAACATCCCACTTATTAATATGGGAAAAAATGTGGACTAGGAAATCTATTGGATCGATTTTGCGTGGAGACCCAACTGGTATAATATATTGGTAATATGGCCCAACACTCGACATCCTCTACGTGTGTTTAGAGGTTCAAAAAAAAAAAACACCCGAACCTGTGTTTTTTAAGCCCGAACCTACTCGTAGGGTAGGGACCAGGTATGCATATTTTGTTAACACCCGAACAAGGGTTTGTTCATACCTGGCTTGGATATTTCAGGTATATTAGGGAATTCAGGCTTAGGAAGATCTGAAAAATCTCTCTAGAAGGTTTCTTGTCTATGCAATGATAATATTGCTCCTCATTGACGTTGATGTGATGATTAACAATGGTATGGCAAAGGACGGGTGTATGTGAGGAGACATTGTTGATAAACTTATGAATTAATTGGTTTATATTCGTTGAATATCAATTTATATAAAGAAGGTTGGACATAAATGAAATATTTATTGATTGGCTGGTAAGGAAAGTGAGCCTTGTTAGCTAAACCACTCAGTGCTGATAATTATATAACAAACGATGCTTAAACAAATTTTAATCTTTCATTTGTTATAAAGTTTTTTTCAAATGTACCAACAAGATTACAAAATTAGTATTCAGATTCTAATTCCTAAACACAAGAAAATTGAAACCATGATATAGTGTTGTAGTTGCAGCGCACAGGCTTGTGAGCCCAAATCATCAAGCACTACCCATCATAACACAATTACTCTTGAGTCTTTCTTACGTACATATAAAATAACTATTACAATAAAATGAACTTGAGTTTCAAAAAGAAAGTATTCTTTTTTGGTACTAATTAAGATGGGTAAAACATGGCCTCTAAATTTTGACATAAAATACCTGATAGATTCAATTTATAACATAAAACATATTTATCAATAAAATTTAATGGGTTAAGCGTGTCTACCTAACCTGACAGGTGTCTAACACAACCCGTTTTGCCAACCAGGTTCGCAATTTCACCTGAAAATGGCTCAAACTCATTCATCCGAAAAACTCGTGAATTTAATGTTAGGTATGTGTTATCTTAGGATTTCACACCCCTAATAATAGTTAACATTTCTTTCCACGATAGCTGATAGACCAAATATTTACAAACAAAATGTTTAACTCGAGTTGTGTTAAACTCAAAGTTTTAACTCACAGTGTCTAGTGAAAATTACTCCAAGGACCTGAATTGTAATTTACTTTCAAACACCCTACAACGAGCAAAAATTAGGGTTTGTAATGACTCTAAACAATTCCACTCGGAGAGAGATAAGGACATCGCAGAGGAGTAGTTTTTAGAGGTGGTTGACCTCCTCTCTTCAAATCCAAGTCAACACGAGTGACTAGTGCTACAAATGAACCAATGTTCGTTGAACAGTTCGTTTGTGTTTGTTTATTAAACATACGAACATGAACAGAGGCCACGTTCGTTCATTTATGTTCGTTAGTGTGTTCGTTTGTGTTCCATAGTTTATTACTATTTTTAGTTTTTTATATTTTTTTAATACTTCAATATTCCAACAAATTAATCATTTGATAAGTGTCACTATATATGTTCTGTTCATGAATGTTTGTATGTGTTCGTTTGTTTCCCTTTGTGTTCTTCAAAGTTCGTTGCCTAAAATTAACAAACAAATAGGAACACGAACAAGTTCATTTCTTTAACAAACGAACACGCACATAAAGTCTAGTTTGGTAAGTATTCGTGAACACATATATTACTGTTCGTGTTCGCTTGGTTTGTTTTCATCCCTACAGTGACTAGGGGTGTTCAAAAAATCCGGATCCAAAATCGACTCCGAAATATCCGACATATCCGAGATATCTGAAATTTTGAATATCAAAAAACCGGATAATCCGAATTTTCATATTCGGATTCGGAGGTGAATTTCAAAAATTTCCAATAATACGATTATCCCAAAACTAATACTTTTTTAAAATATATATATAGTATATGAGCACTATATTTAGTAGCCAAAAGCAAACAGCGCGCCTCGAGTGAGCCAACTGCCCAAGCGGAACCGAGGCGATTTTTGGTTTTAAAAAAATTATTTGAATTATTTTCAATATTGTTTACAAATGAAACACATGAACGTGCACACACACATGTATAAATATATAATAGTATATTTTTATGTATTACATTTATATCTTCTTTGTGTTCAGGCGATCCGTTGCGCCTTGAGTGCTTCATGCAACTCTGACTGCTATTATTATGATGGTGTTTGGGATAGCTTAACTAAATGGCTTATCTGCATCATTTAATCACTTTGGGATGTTAGGATGAGGAAAAGTGCCTGTGCTTCTTTGCTTATTTCAATGTAAAATAATTCAATAACAATAAGTCATTATGTCAATTCTTGGTAGATTCATAATTACAAGTTTATGAAATAAGCAGGTGGTTAATTGTTGGAAACTTGTTCATGGTTCAAAATTTTCTAAACAGAGAAGACCGCCTCTTATGTTAATGAAGATGACGATACACGTGAAATGAGAATGCTTAGAGGCAGTACTTATAATGTTGATGATAAATAGAGTGATGAAGCAGAAGAAAACCAAGTTGACCAATTTGCCCTTTTGAGTTTGGTTTATAAACAATGTCCTCATATGTATATGTTAAACTGAATAATGATTACTGGTAATCTTTTATCATGTTTGGTTTTTTTTTTTTTTTTTTGAATCGACAATAGATTGATTTTATATAATGTTGCAAGTTTCTTGAAACAACACATGTGTAGAGCAGCAAAACCACCTTGTATGGGTAAACTAAAACTAGAAATTACACCAATTCAACCATTCTAACACAAGGACTTGGACCTCTTTTTAATCCAAAAGAAGATTGGGTCTTTATCTCCTCCACTACTTTGGTTACCAAGGTTGCTTTGTTGTTGAAGAGTTTATCATTTCTTGCGTGCCGATTAGACCATGAGTTATTGCGTGTGTCAGCCTTTACCTGTCCACCTTCTGGTAGCGTTAAAATCTCGTGTATTGAACATTATAATCAGTTGGGTAGGGTAAATTGCACAATGACTCATTTGTGTCCACACTGCTCTTGCAAAATGACATGAGACAAACACGTGTTCTGTCGATTCCGGATCAGCTTCATAGAGAACACACTCCAACGCCTAGTATGTTTCACACCTCTATTAGTTAGTTTCATCTTTGTTCGGATTTTGTTTAAGGCTGTATTCCAAATTTTTCTCAGCAGTGCGAGTTTTCCATCACATTAAATATTCTGCTAAAATCACTTAGCCTTGTCCATTTGTCTTCTTTATTCGAAAAGCTAAATCCCTTCAGCATTAAAATAAAATAGTTGCAATTCGTCCATTCCCAACCTGCTCTCAACTCAGGTTTCCACTGCCGTTTTCAGATCACTTGGGCGGCTTGGCTCCATGTGTTTCGAAGAGAGCTGGTAAGAACTCCTTTAGAGGCCTGTTCCGACCCACGGTCCAACCAAACGTCAAAAGTGTGTATCCTTTCCTGATCCTACAATAGCCTTGTGTGGCTATTAAAAATGGCATAAATAAAAACCATTGGTTTGAACCCATCATATATTAAAGAAGGCTGGCAAGGTCGAGTTCTGTAGCATGTCAAGCGGTTTTGATTAAATTGGGTAAAATGTGCAATTTAATAACCAAGTTATAGATGGGTTCGGATTGTCTTAGAGTGGGTTTTTACATAGATGGTTTTAGCAATTCTTTGAAACATTTTTCTGGCGACTTGGTGCTCAAACATTGGGTGGAGGAGATGGTACTAAAACGGCGGGTCTAGACGGCAATGGAGGTATTCATTTTTATAGTTTTCAGTTTTGATAATATTTCATTTATCATTCAATTTAAGGGTTCATTATGTTTGTTTTATAGCCATTACGCCTAAAAGTTTGTTCGCCACATCATAATTTTAGCAATTTCAAGGATGAAGTTTTTTAGAGGCGTAGAATTGTAATATACGAAGATACGGAAATAAATATCGAATAAGTATATCAAATTTTATAAGAAGTGAATACACCGTATAATGGATTGAATGACTAGCGACATTTAACTAAATGTTTTATTCACTAAATATTATTTTAGAAAATTGTATTCATATTTTATAATCCTTGCAATTTGGATGTGAAGGGTTTTGTGTATAATGTTTAATCAAAGATTCGCATATTATATCAATCAAAGGATGTTAAACGACTCAAATGCATGTTTGATACGTCACATAAACTGAATACATGTATGAACACTAAAATCCATTCTCCCGCATACATACACCTGCATGTTTATGCCGACGCGATATCGACTCCTTTTCGCCCAAGTTTCAACACCATAACCATCATACTTTGGTCAAACAAACCACCACTATACTTCCCTTTGTAGAAACAGAACTCACCCTCATAAGCATCCCCACAAAAAACAAAAGGTGTTAAACCCTGAAAGGAACTTTAATCCAGTAAAGCTTAAAGATCCTTTTCTTGGATCAAATTCTGGGTTCTTGGTACAACAATGGGGATGTTTATGAAGGTGAGTTTTACATAGGAAAATGTTCATGGGAGGCATGGCGGTGATCTGGTTGACCAAAAGGATGATAGTTGAAAGAAATAAAAATTACAAAGGTACGAAGGTGACTGGCCATGGTTGATCAAATGAAGTTTCTAGGTTACGTTCACCGTCAATTTATGCATGCATTTATAGGGGAGTTTGAATAACAAAATCGCAAATTCAAAAAAGGGATTAGTTTGAAGGAACCGAAGATTGTGACGGTACAACTCCCTCAAATTCAAAAAAACAGGTGGGGAAAAGAAGAAGCCCAATAAAATTGTATACATCCAATTGTGACGGTACAACTCCCTCCCTCAAGTTCAATTATAGACCCAAACTAAAATAAATCTGCTTTATGTAATGTAGAAGAGTTAAATGCTTGGTTGGTCCATGTGTTTTGCGAAAATTGCAGATTTGGTCTCAGTGGTTTACTAATTACAAAGTTGGTCCTAATAGTTGTAATTTTTGCACTCGGGTGGTCCCTAACACTAACCTTTGTTAAATTTTCTAGTTAATTTGATGTTGAATGACCAAACTGCCCTAACAATTAAAAAAATAAGAAACAAAAGGACCCACCCCATCATCTTCTTCAACCCCCATCCCCCCTCTTCTCTCTCTCAAATACCGGTAACTACACCACGACCACCATCCCGTCCCCGAGCACACACGTTCACCACTGTGAACCACCACCTGAAACCAGCACCACGAGCCAATACCTGCACTACCACCGCAACCACCACCACCTACACTTCTCTCTCTCTCTCTAACTCTAACTCTATCTCTAGAGTGATCAGTTTTTGAATTCACAGGTTTATGATGCACTGCGAACCAATACCAACACGAAGAAGACGATGAAATGAAAAGTAAACCTAGGTTTCGAATTCGCCGGTTTATGATGCACCGGTTATGATGATGATATGTTTGATAAAATGGTGTCGTCTTCTGCGAATTTGAGATATGATGATGTTTTAGCATTTGTGAGTGGTTATTCAAATAAACAGAGTCGATAGATTGATCATGATTTGTTAGGGAATTAGGGTGAACGGAGAAGGCGGAACCAAGCAGGGATTGAAGTGAAAAGAGTTCAAGAGGTTTGGATGATTTGATTCTTGGAGTTGGAAGTAACGGTCCTGTGTCTAGTAGCAGGTACTTTGTTTTAAAGGCGTTAATGGGTTTATCATATATGCGTATTGATTGGTTTGTTTGTGTTGAGTATAATGTAGAGAATTAGTAGTATTGTCCTTGGCTTTGAGATTGCATCATTGTTGAGTGTGATATTGTTTAATTAGTTGAAGGTGGAGGAGGTGGTGGTGATGGTGGGTTGAAGGTGGAGGTGGTGGTGATGGGTTTAGAAAGAGGAGATAGAGAACTGGGGAGAAGAAGATGAGAGATGGGATGTCGTTTTTGTTTTTTTATATATTTTAATTGTTTAGGGATAATTTAGTCATTTCACAAAGGCTTAACTGGAAAATTTAACAAAGGTTAGTGTTAGGGACCACCCGAGTGCAAAAATTACAACTATTAGGACCAACTTTGTAATTAATGAACTACTGGGACCAAGTCTGCAATTTTCGCAAACCATAGGGACCAACCAAGCATTTAACTCTAATGTAGAATGCTGTTATAGTTGTATTTTAATTTATCATAATTAACTCAAAGAGACGAATGCGTAAATAGTAAAAGATAGAGTCGAGTGTCTGCGATCGTGGAGGTATAGAGTTCTTGCGATGGGGCTTCCAGCAAAGGATTTTTCCTACAACTGAGGATGGTGGGCTTGGGCTACCTACCGCTGTCTGTGATCGTGAAGATATAGAGTTTCCTTTTTCCATTGGGTTGCCCGGGTAGCCGGGCTTTTTATTTGTTAGTCATTCATAAAAATAATGTTAATAGAATAATAAATTTGTAGATTTTTAGTATAAATTTAATTATAAATACATATTATTTAATTATGGACAACTATTATATCATCAACCTAATGAATGTAATATAAAATCTAATAAAACCACTACACACTATAATGCATTAGTTAGCAAGAGTTCCACCGTCTACGTAAGAGTGATGTGATACTCTTTTTCACTCATTAATCATTACCACTACACATGATATAAAAGTAAGTAAATGTGACAACCGGTACTTTTCGATTGTAATTTCGCGTATAACAAACATTAAGGCATTAATACGTAGCTTAATTAGACGTAAACTAACTTAATTAGGCCTTTAGTATGCCTAGGAACGTCTATCGATTTTATAGTGCGAGAATGGTGATTTGCGGGAAATTACTGAACATTAAACGGTAACAAACTGACACCCCGAATGAAATACTGACAACGCCCACAAATACGAGTTTTATACGTATATTTTATACACATGAATTGATTATGTTAAGTTATCCTACCTTCAAAACATCACGAAACGCACATGTGAGCGAAAAACGCGATTTTAGGAACGCACCTACAACGGAACGGAAGCATCGAACTCGTTTACTTGCTTGAAACTGAAATACTTCATAATCACATTTTAACATACGCAGTCGAAATCGGATCGAAAAACGAACAAGAAACGACGACCGAAGAAATTTACGCAATTTTAACACAACAGACGAACGTGTGCGTCAAACGCAAGTTTCCGCCATCGTTTTCATGTTTTTTAACCTAAAATAATATTTTACAACGTTCCAAGAAGTTCGGGTGCGAAAACGGTTCTAGAAACGTTATTGGGCCGCTTAAAATACAAAAAGCGGGCTTGTGGGCATTGGGCCCAAGCCCACTTGAGAAACCCTAGCTATATAAACTCTCTACCTCTTCTCCCTCATTTCAAACCCTACCTCACCTACACACCTCACCTGCTCTCTCTCGTTCTCTCTCTCCTCAATGAACATACGATATGCCACCGACGACGAAAGACGACGACCGACCCCGGCTGAGGGTGGTCCGGCGATGGTGTGACGACGGCGCCGCCGCGTAGCGCGGTGGAAGTTTGAAGCGTTCAGTGGCGGTGGAAGTTTTGAAGGCGGTTCAGTGGCGGACCTCCCAAACCGAGCCCTGTGAACGCGATTCCGGCACCAGAACTCTTGTCTGAATGGCGGTAGTAGTGGTTTGGATCTCGGTAGCCAAGATTCTTGAGCTTCACCCCGGTAAGCCACCTAACTCCTCTTCTTTTCCTCAGATCTTTGTAGATCGGCGACTCTCCTGCAAGGCGTGTGGCGACGGCGGCTCTGGCTAGGCGATAGGAACCCGGTTTTCAAGCTTGGAGCGAGGTGTTATGGTGGAAGGAGATGGCAGTGGTGGTGTGTCTTGTGTCGGGACGACGGCAGCCGGCGGCGGTGGCTCCGACTACAGCGACTACGTTGGTGGTTGATGTTCTAAAAGTAGTTAATTGAAAACAACTCAAATTATCCTAATTCTAGACTCAAATTATACTCTAGACTCCTAAACTATACTAAACTACTAACCGGCAAGTGGACCGATCAATTGTAGAATAACATTAAGCAAGTCCGGATTATCGAACCCACAGGACTCTCTAATTACTATGACTACTAATTTAGACTCAATTACACACTATGTATATTTTAAAAGGGGGTTTTGCTAATAAATCTAAATTATCAATTAAACGAAAACTACTAAATTGGAATGACCAAACTATGAACTTCTAGGAATTGGGATTTTAATCAAGAAATACTGAACTAGTCAGCTAGGTTTTTAGACTACTACTCCTTCAATTTAATAATAATTAATCAGGTTGAATCTTTTACCGGGATCTTGACATATTAAAGTCTAGGTTTACCAAACAGGACCCCGACCTTTCTCAGGAAGACACCTACGATAGCCTATCCTTTTTATTTGTTTACCGGTCCTAATGATTTCTTTTCAGTTATCTTTTTAAATCAGTAATGTGTCTAATTATTAATTACCTCTCAATAATTAACCTAGACCACCTATAATTTCTAGTTTAGATTAACTGATTACAGCCAACTAATTGTTATTTCTCAATAAACAAGTTAGGTATAATGACAAATTTGATTTAATAATTTACTCAATTGTTTCCCCGGTTTTATAGCCAATTTTACCGACAACTTCACAAATTCCTAATAACACGAAAAGTAACATAAACCTATTCTACAGAAGACATCCATCTAAGTTCATGCGAACAATCAAACAATCACAAAACAAACAAAATCATGCAAATACTCTAAACTAGATAATTAAAGTTGTGACCTTTACCAATTAAACATTCAAATCATAAATTAAATTAAACAAATCAAAGTTTCATAAGATCCATCATCCAAAACCTAGGCAACTGAATAAGATCTAGCCTAAAAACATGTTTGAAAAGCAAAGTAAACAAAGTTTATAACAAGGTAGCATAATCAAGCAAAAAAAGGAAATCAAAGGTCAAGATTGGTATGATAAAACCATGACAAACTCCTGCCTTGAACTCCCTTGATCACCCACACAATCCTTGCAGCTTAGATCCTCTTCTTCTAGCCTCAAATCTCCAGAAAAGTGCTCCCAATCAGCTCTAATTCGTCCAAGTTTTTTCCAATATGTGTTCAACTTCAATAATGAGTCTTTTAATAACAAACAAGTCCAATCTTTCTCTGGTTTCAAAACATTCGGGATAAAAGACTCTCTCGCAGGCCGCGAGAGAGTTGGAGTGTTCGGTCGCGCCCCGCGACCGAGAAGGAAAGCCGGATGATAAATATGACTCTCTCGCGGCCCGCGAGAGAGATGAGGCGTGCCGGTCGTGCCCCGCGACAGGGTTGTAATTCCTGTTTTGCGTTTCGTTTTTTCGTTTCCGATCCACTCACGTCCCGGCTCGGTTCTTTTCACCATTTTCGCTCGTTTTTCGCATCCTTCCAACTGTTTTCACGAAACAAGACTTGCAAAAGGCATTTGGATTAAAAGTAGATAAATTCTTGACAAACTGAAATGAAAACGTGCTAAAACTAACAAACTCTACAAGATAAATGGATGTATTATTCAATACATCAAATATCCCCACACTTGCTCTTTTTTCGCCCTCGAAAAAGAATTGTGCATAAACGGAATCATAATCAAACAATTACTCGATTTCAAAAATTACGATTATTTTCATTAGGGAACAAGATTTATGTTAACCGTGATTGCAAGTATTGGATCCACTTAAACTCAAAATTCGGTTCAAACCTCTTATCATGTAAATTTAATTTAAGTGCGGTCAATCCATCTAGGGTCTCACACTAGAGTCCACAGTATCCCTAATCCCACCTCAAGCTTATGAAACAAAAGGAACAAATTATTTAAACCCTTTCCAAACCGTTTTATACCAAAATATAAAGAATTTAAAATCAAGCAATTTTCTTTTTCTCTTTTTTTTTTCATTTAAGCGTTTGATTTTTTTTGCATATCTAACCTAGAGGCTGTCTCAACCAGAGTCACCATCCCTGAGAGCGACAACGTGGGCTTCGATACTTAAAATTTCAACTAATCCTAGAGGGATTCTCGATCAGAGTCACCATCCCCAAGGGAGATTACATAGGCCTCATCTACTTTCCAATCAAGCTCATTCTTCTATTTTTTTTTCTTCTTTTTACATCATTAAAAATTCTAAATATTTTAGCTTATAACGGCATTCCTTATACTATTTTTGGCGGTTTAAGTTTCCCATTTCTCCTGAATGAGTACCCACTAGTAGACAGACAATTAAGGTGTATTAAGCTGAGATAAAATAAGAACCGAATTGAGCCTACTCACATATCCCATGTTAGACACAAACTCACCCTTTTTCCTCATATTATTGTTATTTGAAACCAAATAAAAATTCAAATTTCCTGTCATTTTCCGTTTAAATTCATGCAAACTTCTTTTACAAAATACTTTTTTTATTTTTATTTTATTTTATTATTTTTTTTAACTACTACACTACTCAAACTATCTCATCCCCACACTTAAAGTTTTGCATTGTCCCCAATGCAAGGACGAGACTACCTACTACTCAAAATAAAACAAAACCAAATAAAGAAAGAAAAACCATATACAAAAGGGAAGCGACTTAGCTGGTAGTGCAAGATTATCGATGTCAGTCAAACCACTCGTGCTCTCCAAACCGAGCGCGCTTATTGTACCACTCTCAAAGCTCTCATGCGAACGAACAGCATACAACACCGACCTATCACCATGCATCTACAAAACGTAATAATGATAAAGCAAAATAAATAAACTGTGTTGCAAGATTGTTCAACACATCCCCAAACCAGCCAACACCACCCAACAAAGTAAATTGTTTAAAAGTACAGACCATCAATAAATTAAAACAACAGAAAATAAAAATAAAGATAAAGATCCTCAGATGCTTCAATCATCCTCTTCAGACTCTTCAGACGCCTCAAATACCTGGTACGACTGAACGTCCTCCATCCCCGCAAACTGACTTGAACCTGCCTGACCGCCTGGATGCTGAAAGTAAGATGGGATTCCCATATTCAGATTCTGCATCATGTATCTCATCGCATCTTCTAGCCTCCTCTGGTTAGCCTCGTGCGTGCGCCTACTCTCTAACATGGTCTTGCGCACTCCGCCGAACTGCTGCTCCACATAGCCTCGCAAATCCCCGAACCCAGTCTCCATCCTGTCATAAAGATAATCTAAAGTCAGTGGGTCCGGGCGAGGCTCCCGAAGAGGATACTGTCGTCCTGGCAGTTCCTGGTGCGTAACCGGCCGCTGATATCGAGTGGAGATGCCCGCCTGCATAGAAGATGCATCTTTGGAACCGGGAGGCGGTTGCACTTTAGGTCCCTGGCGGACCGGTATCCAACTAACAGACTCTTGGGTTGTAAGAATTCCTGCAGCCTGGAGGTCTCTGATGCTCATGACATAGGGGGCGGGACCTTCTCTCATTCTGTCCTGGGGGTATCGGTCGAACACCCCTAGGCTCTCGGCCAAGCACGTAATCAAGGGCCCGCAATAAACCCTTTCCCCGGGGCGACCCCTTCACAGTCGCTTCATCGACCATGCAAAAATTGTGGCCAGGTTTGCCGGCCGTCCCTCCACCATACATATCAGACAAAACAAACTCACCTGGTTGACCTTGTTGTCCCCCTGCCCTCTTCTAACCAGCGTAGCGGCAAGAATCTTATGGAGAAACCAGTGAATTGGATCAGTAATATCACTCGCCACCATGTTGTTTGAGTACAGGGCAGAAAGATTGTACCCCAAAATCTGGCGAGCTCGTCTCTCTGAACACTATGGGGTGCCTCCTTTTGAAAACTGTCACACCCCGAATTTCCAACCCGAAATCCATACATCGGTGGGCCCGGGTGAGGAGTATCGTGACGCAAGTTGATAACATCATTGTCAATTAAACAAAGCACAGCGGAAGTCTTGGAGTAAAATTACTATTACAAACCGAATGTTTGAAATATAAAATAATATACAGGCTCGTAATAGAAGATCCACAGGCGGATAATAAAATGTACAAGAAAGAATATAAAACAGACTTTAGGCAGATCTAAGGATTTGCAAGTTCCTCTTATTCACTACTGAGCAGCTTCTGACCTATTTCGTATTGTACCTGCAGTTTAGTCTTTGGACGATACATCAGCTTACGCTGGTAAATACACTCAACTGACTCATTTTGAAAACTTTAAAATGGTTTAAGTGCAAAACGGCACAAAATCTTTTATTAACTTGGGAAAGTTGAAATTCAACCTTGTATTAGATTCACATGTTTGTCAATACATACAGGGCCCGGGACAGAAACTAAGACATGATTAAATACACACCACTCAGGTACTCACGAAGGAGTCATCCCCAACGTCTTGGGCATATTGTATATGAGCATCAAAGGGTGTATGCCTACACCCCGTGCTAAGGTCGTGGCCAATAACTAATGTATTGAGCTGAGGATATCCAGGACACGGTAATTTAACCTCCGATGTTTAAGTTATCAAACAAAACTGATTAAAACGAAATATGGGGTTTACTAGCCATAAACGGGCATTCGATTGACCCCATTTTGGACCAAGCGGTAATAATTTACCGTATCCCAAGCCCGTATAGGGAAAATAAGTCGAGAGTATTTACCTAAGCTAGTCTTCTTCTTTTAATTTTTAATAACTTAGTCGTATACAAAGTACCAACGTGCAGATAGCATTTCCAGCAAAGGATTTTTCCTACAACTGAGGATGGTAGGCTTGGGCTACCTACCGCTGTCTGCGATCGTGGAGGTATAGAGTTTCCTTTTTCCATTGGGTTGCCCGGGTAGCCGGGCTTTTTATTTGTTAGTCATTCATAAAAAGTAATGTTAATAGAATAATAAATTTGTAGATTTTTAGTATAAATTTAATTACAAATACATATTATATAATTATGGACAACTATTATATCATCAACCTAATGAATGTAATATAAAATCTAATAAAACCACTACACACTATAATGCATTAGTTAGCAAGAGTTCCACCGTCCAAGAGTGATGTGATACTCATCTTCAGTCATTAATCATTACCACTGCACATGATATAAAAGTAAGTAAATGTGACAACCGGTACTTTTTGATTGTAATTTCACGTATAACAAACGTTAAGACATTAATACGTAGCTTAATTAGACGTAAACTAACTTAAATTAGGCCTTTAGAATGCCTAGGAACGTCTATCCAATTTTATAGTGCGAGAATGGTGATTTGCGGGAAATTACTGAACATTAAACGGTAACAAACTGATACCGAATGAAATACTGACAATGCCCACAAATACGAGTTTTATACGTATATTTTATAGACATGAATTGATTATGTTAAGTTATCCTAACTTCGAAACGTCACGAAACGCACATGTGAGCGAAAAACGCGATTTTAGGAACACACCTACAACGGAACGGAAGCATCAGACTTGTTTACTTACTTGAAACTGAAATATTTTGATAATGTTAGCTTTATAATCATATTTTAACATACGCAGTCAAAATCGGATCGAAAACGGACAAGAAACGACGACCGAAAGAAATTTACGCAATTTTAACACAACCGACGAACGTGTGCGTCAAACGCAAGTTTCCGCCATCGTTTTCATGTTTTTGAACCTAAAATAATATTTTACAACGTTCCAAGAAGTTCGGGTGCGAAAACGGGTTCTAGAAACGTATTGGGCCGCTTAAAACACAAAAAGCGGGCTTGTGGGCATTAGGCCCAAGCCCACTTGAGAAACCCTAGCTATATAAACTCTCTACCTCTTCTCCCTCATTTCAAACCCTACCTCACCCACACACCTCACCTGCTCTCTCTCGTTCTCTCTCTCTCTCAATGAACATACGATCGGCGACCGACGATGACAGACGACGACCGGCCCCCGCTGAGGGTGGTCCGGCGATGGTGTTGATTACGGCGCCGCTGCCATAGGTGGAAGTTTTGAAGGCGGTTCACTGGCGGACCTCCCAAACCGAGCCCCGTGAACGCGATTCCGGTACCAGAACTCTTGTCTGAACGGCGGTAGTAGTGGTTTGGACCTTGGCAGCCAAGAATCTTGAGCTTCACCACGGTAAGCCACCTAACTCCTCTTCTTTTCCTCAGATCTTTATAGATCCGCGACTCTCCTGCTAGGCGTGTGGCGGCGGCGGCGGCGGCTCCGGCTAGGCGACATGAACCGCGGTTTTCAAGCTTGGGGCGAGGTGCTATGGTGGAAGGTGATGGCAGTGGTGGTGGTCTTGTGACGGGACGACGACAGCCGGTGACGGTGGCTCCGACTACAGCGACTACGTTGGTGGCTGATGTTCTAAAAGTAGTTAATTAAAAACAACTCAAATTATCCTAATTCCAGACTCAAATTATACCCTAGACTCCTAAACTATACTAAACTACTAATCGGCAAGTGGACCGATCAATTGTAGAATAGCATTAAGCAAGTCCGGATTATCGAAACCCACAGGACTCTCTAATTACTATGACTACTAATTTAGACTCAATTACACACTATGTATATTTTAAAAGGGGGTTTTGCTAATAAATGATAATTATCAATTAAACTAAAACTACTAAATTGGAATGACCAAACTATGAATTTCTAGAGAATTTTGGGATTTTAATCAAGAAATACTGAACTAGTCACCTAGGTTGGATTTTTAGACTACTACTCTTTCAATTTAAATAATAATTAATCAGGTTGAATATTTTACCGGGATCTTGACATATTAAAGTCTAGGTTCACCAAACAGGACCCCCGACCCTTCTCAGGAAGACACCTACGATAACCTATCATTTTTATTTGTTTACCGGTCCTAAAGATTTCTTTTCAGTTATCTTTTTTAATCAGTAAAGTGTCTAACTATTAATTACCTCTCAATAATTAACCTAGACCAACTATAATTTCTAGTTTAGATTAACTGATTCAATTATGACAAGGAAACTAGACTTGGGAATTTCTCAAAACCCTAACCTAACAATTTACCAAATTAATTCAGCCAACTAATTGTTATTTCTCAATAAACAAGTTAGGTATAATGACAAGTTTGATTTTATAATTTACTCAATTGTTTCCCCGGTTTTATGGCCAATTTTACCGACAACTTCACGAATTCCTAATAACACGAAAAGTAACATAAACCTATTCTATGGAAGACATCCATCTAAGTTCATGCAAAACAATCAAACAATTACAAAACAAGCAAAATCATGCAACTACTCTAAACTAGATAATTAAAGTTGTGACCTTTACCAATTAAACATTCAAATCATAAATTAAATTAAATCATATCAAAGTTTCATAAGATCCATCATCCAAAACCTAGGCAACTGAATAAGATCTAGCCTAAAAACGTGTTTGAAAAGCAAAGTAAACAAAGTCTATAATAAGGTAGCATAATCAAGCAAAACAAGGAAATCAAAGGTCAAGATTGGTATGATAAAACCATGACAAACTCCTGCCTTGAACTCCCTTGATCACCCACACAATCCTTGCAGCTTAGATCCTCTTCTGCTAGCCTCAAATCTCCAGAAAAGTGCTCCCAAATAGCTCTAAATCGTCCAAGTTTTTTCCAATATGTGTTCAACTTCAATAATGAGTCTTTTTATACAAACAAGTCCAATCTTTCTCTGGTTTCGAAACTTTCTAGATAAAAGACTCTCTCGCAGGGCGCGAGAGAGTTGGAGTGTTCCGGTCACGCCCCACGACCGAGAAAGAATGCCGGATGATAACTATGACTCTCTCGCAGCCCGCGAGAGAGATGATGCGTGCCGGTCGCGCCCCTCGACCAGGTTGTAATTCCTGTTTTGCGTTTTGTTTTCTGTTTTTCGATCCATTCACGTCCCGGCTCGGTTCTTTTCACCGTTTCCGCTTGTTTTTCCCATCCTTCCAACCGTTTTCACGAACCAAGACCTGCAAAACGCATTTGGATTAAAAGTAGATAAATTCTTGACAAACCGAAACGAAAACGCGCTAAAACTTTACAAACTCTACAAGATAAATGGATGTATTATTCAATACATCAGTGGTGGTTATATTGTTACGGGTTTTCGGGTTAGGTTTACATGGAACAAAGCAACTCGGGTTTTAGTTTTGGATTTTGGTTCAGGTTCATCTAGGTTGGGTTCGGATTACAATACAACGGAGTGTTTGGTTCGGGTCTCGGTTTGAGTTCGGTCAAACTCGGTCAACACCGGGTCGACTTAGTCAACACGGGTTAACTCAGTCAAACCCGAGTCAACTCAGGTCAAAGATGGTCAAACGGTCAACAGATAGCTTTGGTTAAAATTTGGTGTTTCGGGTTAGACTTGGATCGGTACGATTCAACTTAGTCATCGCGGGTCAGACCCGGCCAACTCAACCAACACATTCAACCGTAGTCAACACGGTCAACTACGGTCAATCTCAGTCAACGGGTCAACCCAAAACTCAGAAAATTTAACAACACGAATTTCGTTTATATTATATATATATAAATACTAAGTTAACGTGAAACCGAGCTCAAACCGGCACCACTATGAAAACCATAAATTATACATGAAAAAATTCAAGCTAATTTGACTTATCCATAAACGAATAATGTTGTTTTTATAAATTTGTATAAATTCAAGCCAAAAACCAAATCGACATCTTTAAACAATATATATTATTAAAGTTGATCACCATAATGATTCGACGTTTTAAAGATACAATAGAATTATAAATATTGTGATTACATTGTTTATTGCATTTTGAAAATTATATCGACAACTTGTATTGTCGGGATCGTCCAAAACAGAGAAAACTCTGCCGTTTTTCGTAAAAATCCGTAATACGAAACGCATTATATTATCAAAATGAAATCTATCGGGATTCGAAGTATTTTTATACAACAAACATAATTAGTTATATTTACTCAAAACTTCGGAACTCAGAAATTATATTTTAAACGTTAGCATTCGAAAATCATATAAAATGAATACAATTATTTATATTCAAAAGTCGAGATTTTTAATAGTTTTATAAAGTAAATAAAATGGTTTGTACTCATCTCAAACTTTGATAATTCGAGTACTTTCGAATACCTTTATAGAATAAGTATAATTGTTTATTTTATTTCAAACATCGAGAATCCGAATATTTTTATAAAATAAATATAGTTGGTTATATTTATCTCAAACGTCGAGATTTCAAATACTTATATAAAAATAATTATTTCAAACGCCTAATCGGTGTACCATACATCACCATAAGATTATAACGAACGATATTATCCGAGTACTATAGTAACGAACAAACGAAACTCGAGTCTATCAAGCGTACAATTATATAATTGTTTTATTAAATATAAACGAGACGCAAGATTATTATTTCGGATACGCAACGTTTTACCTATATATATGTAAACGTGTATATATATAATAACATCTTACGAAAGTTACAATGAGTCTTACCATTATCCATCTACGAACTTCTATTCGGGACGACTAACACGATTCTATAAATATATTTGTATTTTATATAAATATATATTTAATCTAAACCTTTTGGAAACTAAGTGTTCCCAATACATCGTATTTATCACCGGTAATAAACGCGACTAAACGAGTATAATAATATGGTTTCTATTAAGTCAACATATTCTCATCAAATCATTGGTTAACTATTCGGTAAAGCTCGGTGACACGTAGTTTAACTACGTCATTTTATTAGAAACTTATTGTCACACCCTGACCCGCAGCGGATAAGGTAATCGGGGCAGGATTGGGTTTTCATCAAAGCTCACGACATTTACTATTATAAAAGTTTAATATTTATTATTCCAAATTTGATTAAAACATTCCAATCAACACATAATTCATACAAACACTCCAAACAAAGTTGCAAATAACATTTTATTTTCTTCTAAGTCCCATGTCCTATGTGATCCACGCTTCAAACCTGTTCACCTGTATCATGTGTAAAAAATAGAGTTTTGGGTCAACATAAGTTGGCGAGTGATTCCCATTTTATCATTTAAGGAAAAAATGATACATTTAGTATTTTAATAAAATGTGCATTAACGAAATATGAGAAACGTCATGCATGTAATCTAAATCACAAACCATATCATCAACTAATAATGTACATGTGAGCACGATAAGTGATGTGCTGCAAGATCAAGGCTCAATCAAACGGAGCCCATCTAGTATATTAGGCTACGCGACGCTCCACCCGTAGGTAACGGGGAACAAAAGGGCCTAATGTGAGCGATTGACTGTAATGAGAATATAAACACAAAATGACAATAAACAAACAATATCACATAGCATGTTAGATCACATAATGGTAATAGCACGAGATTTAAGATAACGAGATAACAAAAGCGACACATGATATACCCCAAAAACGTGAATAAAAGGGGAAGTTGTAAGATTCACGCATAGTAGGTGCGATTATGATTCGATGAAGATTGTGCACGATTGAATGGTTGAGATAACAAGCGACGAGATTGGCTAACCTAAATATTCACATAATAATTTAGATAAAAATATTTCTTTTGGGTTGAATTTAATATTTTTACTTAACTTATTAATTACACATTTTATTAGATAGTTTAGATAAATTTTATTGTGTTTATTACTATATTTTTTATTCCCTTAAACTTATTTGCCACTAATATTATTTGGTTATAAAAATTAATATAGTTTTGGGGGAAATAATTAAAAGTACACTTAATTAAAAAAAATATGTTTTTCTCTGAATTAAATCGAACCGAACCGGTCGGATTATGCAGCGTGTGGGAGTCGAACCGGCGACCTTTCGTACGTGTGCACGCAGCCTGGCCAACTTGGCTGTTATCTAACCCGGAATATACTGGATTTTAATTATACTTATACACTTGCTCACACTTTTCATATTTTGATTTAATTAAAAAGGTTTGATTTAGTATAAGGACCGTTTATGAAACCGGTATCGAACCCGCGACCTCTGCTTTGTGTGTGCACACAGCCCGACCAATTGGGTTGTGTGTCTAACCCGTTGAATATAACATTTTAATTAATCAAACCTGCTTACTGCCAAGTTTCATTTTTGAGTTTTATAAAAAGGTTTAGGTATTGTAGTGAACCGGACATGAGTAGAACGAACCCGGGACCTTTGGCTTCATACGCACACAGTCCTACCAACTGGACTGTGCGTCTAACCCGGTTTAAACATAATTTTAAATTCTTTTAAACATAAACTCCATTCATCTTCTTTGTTTCAAAAGAGTTACTGTTAACTCGATTGAATTTGTTTTGTATAGCAAAACATTTGTTAACCTCTAATGACTACGTATGCGATTAATCAAAATGAAAGAATATAGGTGATAGGATATACCGAATAGGAAGTTCTTCCGATTTCCGGCGAGATTCTGACGAATCGCAATAGTTTCTGGCGAAGTACTCTTGATGAATAGAGACGTGTAGAATGGTTTACGAGAGTGTGTGCATTCTAAATGCGTTCAAGAGACCTCTATTTATAGCTGAATACAGTCTCAGACATTGAGTTTCGGTTTCGGTCAGTTTCGGTCAAGAGAAATACGAACGAGATGATTGCAGCTCATAACTGAATGTCTTGACTCGGTTTTTGAGTCTAGATGCACGTTTAGAAACGGTTTCATCAGTTAATTGTAAGGAAATCGGCAATTTGATGATTGCCGGGTTATGTGCAGCCATTACTGGGCGGCAAGTAAGAAGAAGACCGTATAGAAAGGTTTAAAAAAGTTTTCTTCATGGGTTTACTCGGATGCAGTGTGGGTGATGCAGCAATGTGTTGTGTGTGTGTATACCTGTGCGACCCGGGTTCGAGTCCTGCGGTCAGCACATTATTTTTAATTTTTATTTATACTATCCTTTTAGTATAATTAATATATATTATTTATTATTATTTATTATTTTTATTATCTTTATTATTATTTATATTATTAATATACAGAAATCTATTAAACGATTAACATAAATTCGAAACAAAAGATCATAACATATACTTGATTACAAAATGGTGCGGGTTTTAGAACCCGTTTTTTCGACAGATGTTACACCTATAATGTCACACCCCGATTTTCAATGTAGGGGAAGCGTGTCGCGAGGTGTGGACAGAACGGCAATCGTTGCATTCAACCAAGTAAACGACAACAATACATTACAAAACATTCATCCATACTTTTCATTTGACCATAATTTACATATAAACTTTTGTCTTTAAAACAAACCACAAGTTTAACAACATTATTTAAAATTTAGACATAAGTTTATAAAACATAACAACAAAGACCGGATGAAACATAATATCTTGACTTCTCAACAAACGAACAAGATTTTTCCCCGAAGTCCATCCACTAGTTTCCTATAATACATGTTAGTTTTGAAAACAATGTCAACAAAAGCTGGTGAATTCATGTTATAAATTTTGTATCAAATGAATTATCAAAAACATTTGAAATAAACTTGTTTAATATAGCTTAATGAAACTTGTAAGATCATTAGTGTGTTGCAAGGACACTAATTTGTTTGCCGAATAAGGTGTCAACAAAACCGACGATTTATTATGTGTCTGAGACACTTGTTTTAGACACAAAAGCACTCTAATATGATCTGTTATTATTGTCTAATAGAGTGGGGCTCGCCCAAACCCAATAGATCTATCCCCTTGTTCCTCGGTACTTGTTATTCATTAATGGCCCAATGCTTGAGCCTTATTCACATGTGATCTAAATATTTTCATTTTCTCCGCTATATTAATTGTAACATGTATACATCCCTGCACGTTTAAAACCATAAAAACGTTAAAATAAAAAGGGGAAACATGAACTCACAGATTTGCGTTCCGTACAAATCTCTATTCGATTCCTGATACTTTGTTCTTTTTCGACCTACAAGTGTTCTAATCTATTAGACACTTAGGCTTTCGTTTTGATTTTCGTACAAGTATTTTATCTTGAATTTCATACTTATAATTATTAGTTTTCTTGATATATATATATATATATATATATATATATATATGAAATATATATATATATATATATATATATATATATATATTTCATATATATATATATATATATATATATATATATATTTCATATATATATATATTTGTGTTAAATGCTTGGTTGGTCCCTGTGGTTTGCAAATCTTGCAGACTTGGTCCCAGTGGTTCACTAATTACACACTTGGTCCTAGTAGTTTCAAATTTTGCACTCGGGTGGTCCTTACCACTAACCTTTGTTAGATTTCTCAGTTAATTATACATAAAATATCTATTATATCCCTCGTCTTCTTCATCCTTTCTATCTCTCTGAATAAAAAGCCCTGTCAACCACCTACAACTACTCGGCTACCACCACCCTCACCCTTGCCGCCTTTCACTCTCTAGGATACGCACTCCCACCGTAAACAAGTATCTTTGGATGAAAATCCATCACTCTCTCCTCAACCTTTTCAAAATCCACAACACCCGTCTTCGGATCAACCTTATACAAAAAATTCTCAAAGAAATTGAAGCCCCTGACACTTTCTTCCCATTCGGCGTATAATACCCATGACTAGTATGCCCACCCGAAGGCGTATCCAACCCCATTATCCTATCACCAGGTGATAACAACCCAGTGTAAACCGCAAAATTCGCAGACGTACAAGAATACGGCTGCACATTCACCCCCCAACTGTTACTATCAAGCTCGAACGCTTGTAACGGGCGTTGGCAGCAGAGCGATTCGATCTCATCGATGTGTTTGTTCCCAGTGTAATATCTTCCACCAGGCATGCCTTCAGAATACTTGTTAGTTAAATGACTACCTAAAGCCTCCATAACTGCTTTGGATACATAATTCTTTGAAGCGATGAGTTCGATACCTTTGTACTGCCTTTGTTTCTCTTTCTCTAGCATTTCTAAGATATCCGGATCAGCCGAGTGGATCGGCTGGTTCCCCCAAGCTCGAACCGCTTGTCGTCGCGATTGGAGAGTGGTTACTTGGTCTATCGGCTGGTTCCCCCAAGCTCGGACCGCTTTTCATCCAAAGATACTTGTTTGCGGTGGGAGTGCGTATCCTAGAGAGTGAAAGGCGGCGAGGGTGAGGGTGGTGGTAGCAGAGTAGTTGCAGGTGGTTGACAGGGCTTTTTATTCAGAGAGATAGAAAGGATGAAGAAGACGAGGGGTATAATAGACATTTTATGTATACTTAACCGAGAAATCTAACAAAGGTTAGTGGTAAGGACCACCCGAGTGCAAATTTGAAACTACTAGGACCAAGTGTGTAATTAGTGAACCACTGGGACCAAGTCTGCAAGATTTGCAAACCACAGGGACCAACCAAGCATTTAACTCTATATATTTCATATATATATTTTGGATTGATACATGTAAATGGACCTAGTCAATGGTAAAAATTCAATCTAAGACTTTATTACATATGGCCCTAGCCCAATAGTTTTTGTAAGGATGGGCCTAGCCCAATTTTCTTACTATGTATGTTGGCCTAGCCCAACCTAATTTTGTTTTAAAATGGATTAAGCCCAATTGGTTTGTAAAGGTGAGTCTAGCCCAAGTTAAGATGAAATATTGGGCCTGGCCCAATATAGTTTATAAAAATTTGATTAGCCCAAGTTTACTTTTATAAAAGTGGGATTTAGCC
This sequence comes from Scalesia atractyloides, assembly GCA_947069175.1. Taxonomy (NCBI): domain Eukaryota; kingdom Viridiplantae; phylum Streptophyta; class Magnoliopsida; order Asterales; family Asteraceae; genus Scalesia; species Scalesia atractyloides. Next base: position 88,654,820 of record CAMTDV010000023.1, read on the forward strand.
CAATGTTAGTTTTTATAAAATGGATTAGCCCAATTTATTTCTTTATAAAAGTGGGCTTAGCCCAAAATTATCTTTTATTTAAATGGGTCTAGCTCATGTAAAATTTTATAAAAGTGGGCTTAGCCCAAAGTTTATTTTTTTTATAAAAGTGAGCCTTAGCCCAAAGTTTGATTTTATAAAAGTGGGCTTTGCCTAAGTTTGATTTTTATACAAGTAGGCCTAATACTTGTAAATTTTATAAAAGTGGGCTTAGCCTAAAGTTAATTTAATAAAAGTGGGTCTTAGCCCAACTAGTTTATATAAATGGGCTAGTCCATATACTTTATAAAAATAAGTTTAGCCCAATACAGTTTTTATAAAAAATGGGCTTAGTCTAATAATTTGTTTAGTTGGGCTTATCCAAAAATATTCACTAGTATTTGTTATAGCTTATAAAAATTTATTTATAAAAACTATAAGTTATATATATTAAAAAAATTCTAGTAAATATAAAGTGTAGGTTCGCGTCAACTATTTTATTCATTTCGTCTTTGTCGTTTGTTTCGTTTATACCATATATTTTATTTTGTCCGAAATGTCCAAGTTTTTCCGGATTGTCTGATATATATAATTTTATCAAAGTTGAACACTTAAACATATTTTTATACAAATATATATATATATATATATATATATATATATATATATATATACACACACACATATTTGGTGATTTCAAAATATATATTTTTATCAAAAATATATATTTATCTCCTTTTTAGTTTAAGAAATACTTATGTAATTATATTGTTAACTTTTTCACCTAACCTTTATTTAAACAAGACTAAAGTTCCTAATCACTTTTAACCACCAAATCTTTAGTTTAATCATATCTTAATCAAGATTAATTTTTATAAAAATTTTGCCATAGTTTCCTTTAAAAATATAAGTTTTCCATATTTTTATAAACATGTTTTAAGTAATTAAACTAACTCAAATCATCATAAACCACAATATTATATAAATGTATTAACATAATGTTATGAACTTGTTATAATTATTAATCTTTCTTAATATAGAAACTTTATTATAACTTTTATGCAAAATTCAAAATCATAATTTTTATTTAATGATCTAATATATTTATAATCATATTTAAAATATGAGGTTCTGTTCATGACATATTTTGTTAATGAATCTTGCTAATCTAAACATGCATGTGTTTAGATCACCTTTTTATTAATAATTTTGCAAGATTCAAGTTTACTAGTTCATAACAAGTTCAAGATCATAAAAAATTATCAAGAAAATCACATGATTATGTTAGTGATCTTAGATTTATTAGTGTTTTTCAAGTGGGTTTTTTATATAATTTTTATGATGAACTTGTGAAATTTTATAAAATTAAAAGTACAACATAAGGTTTTAAGATTTTACTACTAGCACAATGGCTAGGGATGATCTAGAGGAATAAGAAGAGAGGTTGATCAAGAGTTCTAAGCTTCCAAAGTAATCTCCTAATTCTTGCAAGTTTCTTAGATCTCCTTTAGATCTTCATACATGCTTGAGATTCTTGTGTTTGATTTTTAAAAAGTGAAGGTGAAGATGATGAAGCTTGGACCATTATTTTAGAGCAAAAGTGAGAGTGTTCTTGAGTTTTGGTGTATGGAGAAAATGAGTGAAATGGAAGTGATTATAATCTTGGTTTTGTGTTGGTGATTATGGTTCTTACACCTCCCTTCACACTAAACATGCTAATAACATGCCAACACATAATGAATAAAAAAAATATTTAGTGGCATGGAGAAGCACACATTGCTGTGAGGTGGTGTTGTTTTCTTTTTCTTCTTTTTTTTAATATGTATAATTTTATATACTTTTATAAACTTTAATAATTATATATATAAGTTTTTATAAAAACTAATACCCCAATACATTAAAGTGATGTTATAGTAGGCCAAAATAATTTATTAGTCTTATTGATTTGTTGTTTGGTTGATAAAGTTGGTTCGGGTCTTGTACCTGTTAATATACTGATATATAGTGTTACTTATAAAATTTTATGTTCATAATAATTCTAGTACAATTTTTATTGTCCCGTTAATTAATATAGCTCTTCAGACTAATAATTTTGTCATTTTGAGTTCGGTTCTGGTACCCGGCTTTGTTGTCAGGTTTTTACTGAACAAACTGTTTAGCTTTAAATAATAAGATTTAGATATGGGTTTTATACTATTTCTAACACCCATTATTATTCTTTAGCTAAAAATATTTATTTTTGGCTTTTCGGACAATTGCTGAATTTTGCTGCAGAATGTTGAATTTTGCTACAGACTTGGACAATTTGGTATTTTATATAAAATATTTATGGTATAATAGTGCAGAAATATTTTATATCTTAATTCTATTATATCAGGCTATACCGTAACTAGTTCTGATATTTAATACATGTTCGCGTCGTTGTCATTTGTCTAGGATATGGTTTTATATATTCGTGATCATGACGAATCTATTATCATACCTGTAACATTTGTAAAAAATCGGGTTTTCAAAACCCGCTCCGTTTTGTAATCGAATATCAAGTTATAAAAGTTACGTTGAATATTTATGATTATTTTGATTTAAAACGATACATAATTAATAAATAAACTAAACTATAAAAATTATATTTGATAAAAAGTTAAAACAAAATAAATAAAAAAATTTTGTTGCTGCCGGGACTCGAACCCGGGTCAGCCAAGGACAACCCTAACAACTTAACATACACTCACATCACCACTCCGCCACTTTGTGTTTTCTGTTATCTCTAGGAAATAAATGAAATTTATACACAAACTCGGTTAAAACCGGATTCGCCAACTGAGAAACTGAAATCGGCAAATCAATCGTCTAATCGTTTGATTAATCGTTCATTCACATTTTATAACCGATGAACCGATGATTGAAATCAATTCAGAAGTGATTGAGCATCAATTTTCTTTATTAATCGGTTTTTATAACCGAAATGAATCAAGTCACAATTACTTCAATTCCAGACCTCTCTCGTGACTCAGAAACGTCATAACCACACTCCATTTCATTTTCGTCACATTTTCAGACCATCAGAACGCTTAAATCAGTTCGCCGGAATTTTCTTCAAATCCCGCCGGAATACCGTATTCATCCTCAAACGGTAATTCTCTCAATATTATTGCAGTTCAACAATTATTAGACTATTTCTAACTTAAACCTCTCAATTGAAATCGAATTCAGGCGCTGTATTCAACTAATTCCAGTTCGCCGGAACTCCCCTGAAAATTTTTAATTCCGTCTGTGAAACGGTAAGGGTCTTCAAACACATCGTTAACGTTTGTTTATCACTTCAATTCCACATTCGACTAATCAAAATAGTTAATTATCTTGTTCAGTTGAAGATCATAAAAACAGGAACCGACACATCACCGGAAATCTGAAATAAACCGTTCATCGGTATGTTCACCTCCAATTACCGTCTCTGCTTTTTCATTTAAGCTTTGATAATGTCTGTAAATCGCAAACGCAAGGAACGAATTAGTAAATCAGATTGACTGTAATTAGAATGAAGAAGACGAAGCTAACTAAGTTATAAGTATATTTAAAACTAGTAAAATGAACGGGTTAGACACACAGTCCAGCGGTAGACTGTGTGCAAAATACAAACGCACGTCCCGAGTTCGATTCCTGCTATACGCACTCCTTATATAATAAAATGCCTTTTTGTTTAAAAACTAAACCGGGATAACTCAGTTAGTTGTTAAGTATAATAAAAACCGAGATAATAACCAGGTTAGACACACAGTCCAGCGGTGGACTGTGTGCAACATAAACCATACGTCGCACGTTCGAAACCCGTCACTTGCACCGGTCCGTTGAATTAAAATGTTTTTGAAATTAAAAAGAATTTCGGTTAAAATGAATAAGTGTATAAATATAATTAAAAACAAGATTATTTCGGGTTAGACACGTAGCTCAGTTGGTAGAGCTGCGTGCACGCGTACGGGAGGTCTCGGGTTCGAGCCTCACCCAGTGCAAACCATGCTCCTTACCGAACCGGTCAACAAGTCAACAGGTCAACGGTCAAAACGGTCAACGCAAAATAAACAATTTTTTTTATATTTTTATTTATTTAATTTAATTTAAAAATTAATAAAAAATACTAAAAAATAACATTTTTAAAGATAGAAAATAGCCTTAAACTCACAAAAATATATCTAAAAATTTCATTAAAATCCTTAATAAAATCCACTCATTTAATATATTTTTCCGTTATTATTTAGGTTAGTAATCCTCGTTGTTCCGCTCATCTAATTCGTGCGCATATCACCATCTCCAATCCAACGCACCCAATGTGAGTGAATCTTTACAAATTCCCCGTTTTAATCACGTTTTGGGGTGTATCATGTGTCTTGTTATATATATATTATAGTTAAACCATTGTGCATGCATCATATCATGAACTAGTGTATTCAGTTTGTTTCTGTTGTGTAGTTATTGTTGGATGCAAGTTTATTATTTTCAGTACATGCAATTTCATAGGCCGCCGCTCCCCACTACATTATGAGCGTTGAGCATGTTCCCCATTTCATTATGAGGTTGAACCTGGCGTGCCCACATACGATCGGCTCCGTTTGATTGAGCCTTGATCGCACAGACATTTTTATTTTCAGTACATGCAATACGATCGGCTCCGTTTGATTGAGCCTTGATCGCACAGTTTCATTTATGTTATTTACAGTATGATGTTGGTATGTTCATGTATGCTGTCATATGTTATTGTATGTTATAGTGTGACTGCTATTTGCCATTGCTTGATTATTTACATTGGCTCATCTATGATTATGCACAAATTTTCATTGATAAACTAACAATTAATTTATTAATAAATGTTTATCTAATAAGGTTCACTCGCCAACTTAAGTTGACCCAAAAACTCCCATTTTTACACATGATACAGGTGAACCAGCAGCAGCTAGGAACACATAGGACTTGGACTAGAAGAATAAACGATTTAGAGTTGGGATTGTTATGTTGGTTTATTTTCTTTGTATTGAATGAACATGTTTGGATTTTTGGAAATGTAACTTTGACTTTATTAAATATGAAACATATTAGTAAATGTCATGAGCTTTGGTGATAACCCAATTATACCCCGACTCTTATTCCGCTGCGGGTCGGGGTGTGACAAATTGGTTTCAGAGCCATGACTATAGGGATATAGGATAGGTTATTAGACCCTTAGAGCCTATACTATAGTTGATTAGAAACTTATAAGATTTTTGTGTGTTACATGCCAAATTTCATGATGTTTATATGTTTTATGTTAAATGTTACATTTGATATTGTGCAAGCATGTTCATAAGTATGTATTATCATATAATGCCTATCATGAATCGTATACTCATAACATATCACATCCATGAAAGCACACACCACATCATGATTGCTTTTACAATGATTTTCGTGTTTTCAAATCTCATCAAAGTGAGTTCTCATGACGGGCATGTAGTAACTGGAAGGGTACCAGTACCGGTAGTCGGAACGTCCTGTCTAGGCTGGCATTCGTATAAATCCAAAATAAAGGACCAGTTTGCCTACCTGGGGACTAACGATGAGAGTACGAAGTACCTATTAGGCCAAAGCATGCTATACCAAACGTCGTGTGAGCTAACCCCACTTTGAGTTGTCATTGTGTCTACACCTGGACACGTTCCGACCAAACATCTCATGAACATATTTTGTGGTTTGCATTCGGGGGATGCGAGTGTTAAATTGCCAATACTAATGTGAATCCTACCAAGCCAATAGCCATGGGGGCCCACATGACTATGTAGGTGAAGGTATGGGGGACATTTGAGGCCCAACATGAGCGAACCCAAGACATCCTATGGATGTAGTTGCATTATTGATATTTATGTTATTTTCATTTTCTTAAAGACACATGACACCTAAAAAGACATCATAAACTCACAATCTTCTCATTGTATGTTCCTGTAGATGTCGTCTAGACAGCAACGAAGGGGGTAAAAGATCGGGAAGGTCTCAGGAACGTTTGGCCACTCAGATCGCGAAACAAATGGCCACGATACTGCCTGACATTGTGGTCCAAGTACAACAAGCCCTTACTACAAATCCTACTAACCCTCCCCAACAACAGGACCAGAACATCGACAACCCTCCTACCAGCAAGTGCTCTTACAAACATTTTAAGTCCTGTGATCCTCCTAAATTTGAAGGGACCGAGGGTGTCACTGCTCTCCTACATTGGTTTGAGGAGATGGAAAACACCTTTCTAAACTGCGATTGTCCTGAGGATCGCAAGGTTCGATACGCCACCGGGAGACTATTTGGAGTAGCTCTCACTTGGTGGAATACTGAGAAAGGGAAGAGGGGAACTGAAGATGCGATGGCCTTAACTTGGGAGGAGTTAAGGGAAATCATGACTAGGCGTTTCTGTCCTAGAAGTGAAATTAAAAAGCTGGAGGACGAATTTCATTCTCTAAAGCAAAAGGAGGGTGATCACACTGTAACATCCGTCAAAAACGGATTTACCAAACCCGCTCCGTTTATCAACCGAACAGTTAGTCAAAATTTTCGTTGCGAATTAAATGCCCAAAATATTTTTAAACGATACGTAATCGATTATTATACGGGAATATATATCTAGTTTTTGAAAAACTGTTGAAAATCGCAAAATAAAAATATAATACCTCTGCCGGGTTTCGAACCCGGGTCAGTACAGAACCAGCCATCAGTCTTAACACACAACACACAAACCACTGCGCCACTTGTTTTGTTTGTTATTTATTGAAATCATTTAATTGATATAATAACGTTACGAATTCAAAACCGGCGCCCAATAGTTCAGTCGTCGGAATCCCGGTAATCTCGCGAACTTTTAACAACACTTTCAGTTATAACGTAAACTAGTATTAAGACATCGGTTATAACCGATGTTTGAAGTCCGCGACCAAACCATAACCGCCGGAGTTTTTATAACCTACGAATCCAGTCGGAAATCAGACCAAATACATCTCGATTTTCCCCTATAAATTCACCCTCAACCCACTGCAAACCTTTTCGCTCAAAAATACACCTTTTCTCGGCGTAATTCCACTCGCCGGAATTTTTCTGTTTGTCGCCGGAAAACCGGTTTCCTCATTTCTGAACCCCACTGAGCCCCTGAGCTTATACCGGAGATACCCACACCCTTTGTAAGCTTCCTGGAGACTCGCTGCTACAAGACACTCGTCGTCGGAAGGAGTCGCTGTCGCCGGAGTTCTGCCGGAAAACAGAGGAAAGCTAGTCGGTATACCTCACGCTTATTTTCTTTTCTTTACACTTATATCTCATCTATAATTAACCTAAAACACTAAAGAAAACGATTAAGACTTGAACCAGTCGATTTCCGATTTCTGGTTATAACTTGACGAGGAAGACGATGACCGCTATAACGTATAAGTATAATATAAATCAAGAAATTAATCGGGTTAGACACACAGTCCAGCGGTGGACTGTGTGCACATAAAACGCTAACGTCTCAAGTTCGAATCCGGTTTCACACACGCTGCCTTAATAAAAATCATTTTTAGTTTAACTGAACCGGAGTCGCCACTGGTATATGTTAAGTATATTGATAACCGGAATAATAACCAAGTTAGACACACAGTCCAGCGGTGGACTGTGTGTTTGTTTATATCACTGGTCACGAGTTCGAGTCCGGTCTTCTGCACCGACTCGGACAATTATCTATTCTTTTTAAATAAGGCAGAAAAGGAAATAACTAATTTGTATTTAAGTATAATAAAAATCGAATTATATAACATGTTAAACACACAGTCCAGCGGTGGACTGTGTGTTAGTTTAAGCCACAGGTCCCGGGTTCGAGACCTGTGGAGCGCACCGGTTTTCGGGATTTAAACTGTTTTTAAAATAAAATGAAATTCGGTTTAAACTAATTAATATATATATATATAATTAAAATCAGATATATAACGGGTTAGACACGTAGCTCAGTTGGTAGAGCTGCGTGCACGCGTACGGGAGGTCTCGGGTTCGAGCCTCACTCAGCGCACAACAATATGCCTTCGAACCAGTCAACGGTCAGTCAAAGTCAACGGTCAAAGTCAACTGTAGCAAAAATCAAATATTTTTTTATTATTTTTATTTAATTATTTTAATTAAAAATCAATTAAAAATACTTAAAAATAACATTTTTAAGGTTAGAAAATAGCCTCAAACTCACAAAAATACACCCAACAATTCTACTAAAATAGATTAATAAAATCCGTTTACTTACCAAACCATAATACGATTTATCTAGGTTAAACTCACTCGTGGTTAAAACCACTTCGCGTGCATTCAACATCATCAACCGAACGCACCCACTGTGAGTGAATCTTACAACTTCCCCTTTTAAATTACTCGTTTTGGGGTGTGTCATGTGTTATGAAAATAATTAATCTATTTATTTAAACTTGTGCCATACCACATCATGACCTAAAACTTAGATTGTGTATATTGTTGTGTTTTGCTTATTCCCTTATGCCAAATCATATGAAACTCATTCATTAAGCCCATCAGTTCCTCGTGGAAGACGAGTTGAACAACGCATGCCACAAATCAAATTCATTATTGTTTATGTGTATATCATTGAGTTTATATTGTTTGTAGTTGTATCATTCATATCATCATGGTTTTGCAATTCATTCATTAGGCCCCTCAGTTCCTCGTGAGAGACGAGTTGAGCATCGCGTGCCTCTAAATGTTCCATTATTGTTCATGTGTGTCTCACTTAATATCTTATGATTGTTGATTAAGTTTACATCTAATTTTACTCATGTTTGGTTGTGCACATATTTCATAATCAATTTAAATAAATTTGTTCAAATGTTTTCCATAGGATTCACTCGCCAACATTATGTTGATCCAAAAACCCTTTTACACATGATACAGGTGTACAGGTTGAAGCAAGGAAAACATAGGATATGCCTTAGAAGAGAACAAAGAAGTTTAGATTGTTAGTTAGAACATGTTGTAACATTTATTGTAATTCTCCATTTAATTTGTAATAATGAATATGAAACGCATAATAAATGTCATGAGCTTTGATGATAACCCAATCATGCCCCGATCACCTTTTCCGCTGCGGGTCGGGGTGTGACAGATTGGTATCAGAGCCATGACTATAGGGATATAGGATAGGTTATTAGACCCTTAGAGCCTATACTATAGTCTGCCTAAATTTTAAATTTAGGTGGTTACATACAAACTTGTGATATTTATTTGTTTCATATTTGTTTACATTTACAGTCAAACATACATGCTTATATACATATTCATTATACATATATACATATTCATTATACATATATCGATGTTCATGTATTCAATTTATTTTCATACTCTCATTATCCAAAGATTTTGTGCAATTTTCAAATCTCATCAAAGTAAGTTCTGCGACGGGCATGTAGTAACTGGAAGGGTACAAGTACCGGTAGTCGGAACGTCCTGTCTAGGCTGGCATTCGTATAAATCCAATATAACGGACCAGTTTGCCTACCTGGGGACCAACGATGAGAGTACGAAGGACCTATTAGGCCAAAGCATGCCACACCAATGTCGTTCGAACTAACCCTACTTTGAGTTGTCACCGTGTCTACACCTGGACACATTCCGAATATCACACGTTGTATACATATTTCTCGATTTTCTCCGGGTTTTTGTGTACGCAACCTGGCAAACCCGTGCGAACCATACGAAAAACCGGTATTCATGGGGGCCCACATGATTACACAGGTAAAGTATGGCGGCATGTAGGGCCTAACAGCGAGCAAAACCCAAGACATCCCATGGATGTAGTAATTTTATTTATCTATAATTATTTTATGAATGTTCGTTCTGGAATGCGACCCATGATCTCAAAAGCATCCAACTCATACTCTTGTCATGTATTCCTTGTAGATGTCTTCTAACCTCGCCCGTAGGAAGACGAGAGCAAGAAAAGCCCGCGAGCGCATGGCTGCCTTAATCGCTCAACAAATGGCTCCCGTAATACCCAACATTGTAATCCAAGTTCAACAAGCACTCACCGCAAATCCTGTCTATCAAGCAAACCAAAACATTATCAACTCTCCCCCAAATATCACTAAATGCACCTACAAGCACTTCAAATCATGCAACCCTCCAAAATACAAAGGGACTGAAGGCGTCACTGCTCTTCACCATTGGTTTGAAGAAATGGAGAACACTTTTCTAAATTGCGATTGCCCTGATGATCGCAAAGTGCGTTATGCTACCGGTCGACTATATGGGATAACACTTACTTGGTGGAACACAGAGAAGGCAAAACGAGGTGTGGAAGATGCTATGTCCTTAACTTGGAACGAATTGAAGGAAATCATGACCAGACGATTTTGCCCAAGGAGCGAAATCAAGAAGTTAGAGGATGAATTTTACTCATTGAGGCAAGTGGAAGGAGACCACATCACCTACAACAAAAGATTCCTCGAGTTACATCAAATGGTTCCCAACATGTTCACTCCCCTCTACCGTTTGATCGAGCACTACATTCGTGGTCTTCCGTCAAAGATTCAAGACCCTGTAATAAGTACCAAGCCTGCAACTTTGGAAGCAACGATGGAGCTAGCAACAGAGCTCACCGAGAACCGAATCCGAAACGAAGACTTCAAGGAGGAGAAGAAGAAGGATAAAGAACCGACTGAAACTTCCGACTCCACCCAAACCGAATCCCCTTCTCAATCCAATCCTAAGAGAAGAAGAGTCGGGCGACTTTTCGCTGCTACCCAACGAAATCAACCAGTTTTACACGCTATACCCATCCGAGCTATCCCTATCACCCAAGTGGCACCCGACTCAGCTTACCCAAATAAGAAACCATATCTTGGACCTCACCCTCGATGCAACAACTGTTTTTATCACCATCCCCTTACCTTACCTTGCCGGCTATGTACAACTTGTGGACGCTATGGTCATTTGAGCAATGTTTGTCGCACCTTTCAAGACCAAACCTTTTCCCCTACTCAAAACATGGCCCAAGCCTATCAACAACCCCAATACCCCATGTTCCCATATGCTCGAGCTTGTTTCAATTGTGGCGACCCTACCCACTTTAGAAACACATGCCCCCAATTGGTTAACGTTATCAACACTCAAGCCCAATCAAACCCAGTTAACCAAGTAAACCAAGAAAACCCAACCACTATGCCACCAGCAAGAGGAAGAGTCTTCAACATCAATGCCAATCCGGTCGAAGATAATGACGGCCCAAACGAAGATACTCAACTAGTCCTCTTCGCCGAAGATTCAGATTCAACTCCTATCGTTTAGTTTTATGTTTTTCCATGTGTAGACTGTTAGAGTAATTATTGGATATTATATATTATTTATTGTTTTCAGTATATGCTTTTGCCGAGGCCGTGGCTCCCCATCCATCGAGGTTGAGTTGGATCCCCATTTAATTATGCGGTTGATCTTGGCGTGCCCGCACGATCGGCTCCGTTTGTTGAGCCTTGATCGGTTATTTCATTTTACATTTCAATACATGCAATACGTTCGGCTCCGTTTGATTGAGCCTTGAGCGCACATTTCAATTTACATTTCCAGTTCATGCAATACGTTCGGCTCCGTTTGATTGAGCCTTGAGCGCACAGACAATTTCATTATCAGTATCTTGTGGTTGTGGTGTTTGTAGTAGAGTCGCATCGAACTAGCCATAACTTGCGGATAAAGTCAATGAAAATTTGACAAGGATATGGTGGATACGCCGCTGGTACTTCCTATATATAAGTATTCTTGTCAAATGATCGGAGGCATTATCAGGCGGTTATGAGAGGTTCCATGCATAGGCTGATTGTGTGATGGTTGTTTAGATTAAGTTGTTCAATTTCAGTACATTCAATACGTTCGGCTCCGTTTGATTGAGCCTTGAGCGCACATACAATTTCATTCAATACGTTCGGCTCCGTTTGATTGAGCCTTGAGCGCACAGACAATTGGTGTTTGTAGTAGAGTCGCATCGAACTAACCATAACTTGCGGATAAAGTCAATGAAAATTTGACAAGGATATGGTGGATACGCCGCTGGTACTTCCTATATATAAGTATTCTTGTCAAATGATCGGAGGCATTATCAGGCGGTTATGAGAGGTTCCATGCATAGGCTGTTTGTGTGGTTAAGTTATTCATTTTCAGTACATGCAATACGCTCGGCTCCGTTTGATTGAGCCTTGAGCACACAATTTCAATTTCAGTACATTCAATACGTTCGGCTCCGTTTGATTGAGCCTTGAGCGCACATCCATTTCATTTTCAGTACATGCAATACGATCGGCTCCGTTCGATTGAGCCTTGATCGCACAGATATATTTCATTTCAGTATTTTATGTTTGTTGTATTGGTTGAAGAGTTATAGGACTAATCATAATTCACTGATAAAACCAACGAAAATTTGACAAGAATATGGTGGATACGCCGCTGGTACTTCCTATATATAAGTATTCTTGTCAAAGGATCAGAGGCATTATCGGACGGTTATTAGAAGTTCTATGTAGGATTTATTAGTTTCTTGGTAACCAATCATAACTTGTGGATAAAACTAATGAAAATTTGGCAAGAATATGGTGGATACGCCGCTGGTACTTCCTATATATAAGTATTCTTGCCAAAGGATCAGAGGCATTATCAGGCGGTTATGAGAAGTTCCATGTAGGATTTAGTATTGCCTTGGTTGGAATTTGTGTTACATTTATATCATCATGTTATTTAAATAGATTGGATTGTGTTCCATTTCTACATAAACTAACCTCTCCATCATAACAAACGAGAGAGGAACTTCCACCATTCAAACATATATGCTATCAGAATGTGGATTCAAATATTTGCTGTCGTGTTTATTCATGTTCAAATATTTGCTGTTGTGTTTATTCATGTTCGAATATTAGCTATTGTGTTTTTATTTATGTTCCCTATAGGTTGTAGTGTTAGAAGTTTTGCCTTAGGATATAACCCTACTTTCCCAAACGTATCTAAACTCTTATGCATGATATCATTTTTAGCAAATCATTTCTGCTTATCAATACTTATACAGTAGGCAACAAAAAGCGATTCCTGAATAGGGTACTTAACCCTTACAAGGAACGTTACCGCCTCGAACAAAAAAAAAAAAAACTTAAACCCTTATTTTTGTAAGCATACAACTGTCAAACAAAACATCATCATCCGTAAAAAACGGATTTACCAAACCCGCTCCGTTTATCAATCGAACAGTCAGTCAAAAATTTCGTTGCGAATTAAATGCCCAAAATATTTTTAATCGATACGTAATCGATTATTATACGGGAATATATATTTAGTTTTTGAAAAACTGTTGAAAATCGCAAAATAAAAATATAATACCTCTGCCGGGTTTCGAACCCGGGTCAGTACAGAACCAGCCATCAGTCTTAACACACAACACACAAACCACTGCGCCACTTGTTTTGTTTGTTATTTATTGAAATCATTTAATTGATATAATAACGTTACGAATTCAAAACCGGCGCCCAATAGTTCAGTCGTCGGAATCCCGGTAATCTCGCGAACTTTTAACAACACTTTCAGTTATAACGTAAACTAGTATTAAGACATCGGTTATAACCGATGTTTGAAGTCCGCGACCAAACCATAACCGCCGGAGTTTTTATAACCTACGAATCCAGTCGGAAATCAGACCAAATACATCTCGATTTTCCCCTATAAATTCACCCTCAACCCACTGCAAACCTTTTCGCTCAAAAATACACCTTTTCTCGGCGTAATTCCACTCGCCGGAATTTTTCTGTTTGTCGCCGGAAAACCGGTTTCCTCATTTCTGAACCCCACTGAGCCCCTGAGCTTATACCGGAGATACCCACACCCTTTGTAAGCTTCCTGGAGACTCGCTGCTACAAGACACTCGTCGTCGGAAGGAGTCGCTGTCGCCGGACGTTTTGGGGTGTGTCATGTGTTATGAAAATAATTAATCTATTTATTTAAACTTGTGCCATACCACATCATGACCTAAAACTTAGATTGTGTATATTGTTGTGTTTTACTTATTCCCATATGCCAAATCATATGAAACTCATTCATTAAGCCCATCAGTTCCTCGTGGAAGACGAGTTGAACAACGCGTGCCACAAATCAAATTCATTATTGTTTATGTGTATATCATTGAGTTTATATTGTTTGTAGTTGTGTCATTCATATCATCATGGTTATGCAATTCATTCATTAGGCCCCTCAGTTCCTTGTGAAAGACGAGTTGAGCATCGCGTGCCTCTAAATGTTCCATTATTGTTCATGTGTGTCTCACTTAATATCTTATGATTGTTGATTAAGTTTACATCTAATTTTACTCATGTTTGGTTGTGCACATATTTCATAATCAATTTAAATAAATTTGTTCAAATGTTTTCCATAGGATTCACTCGCCAACATTATGTTGATCCAAAAACCCTTTTACACATGATACAGGTGTACAGGTTGAAGCAAGGAAAACATAGGATATGCCTTAGAAGAGAACAAAGAAGTTTAGATTGTTAGTTAGAACATGTTGTAACATTTATTGTAATTCTCCATTTAATTTGTAATAATGAATATGAAACGCATAATAAATGTCATGAGCTTTGATGATAACCCAATCATGCCCCGATCACCTTTTCCGCTGCGGGTCGGGGTGTGACACACACTACATATAACAAGAGGTTCTTGGAGTTGAACCAAATGGTTCCAAATTTGTTCACCCCAACCTATCGTCTGATCGAGCACTATATTCGAGGACTTCCCTCGAAAATCCAAGATTCAGTTCTCAGCGTTTCACCAGTAACACTTGAAGCTGCTATGGAGTTAGCAACTGAACTGACCGAAAACCGAATTCGCAACGGGAAGTTCAAAGAAGAGAAGAAGAAAGCCCCTGTTGAGGGACAAACCTCAAATCACCCCATTCCTTCCTCTAAGTTTGCTAACAAGAGGAAGCGCAACACCAGAAATTTTGCAGTTACCCAAACCAATTCCCCTATTCCTGCTGCACCCATTACTCAAGTCACTCCTTCACCCGCACCATACAGAAGACCCTACACTGGCCCGTTACCAAAATGTAACCGTTGCCAATATCACCATTCCCCTGATCATCCTTCCCAATATTGCACCGGTTGCGGTCGCGCAGGTCATACTGTTCAAACTTGCCGCATGCCTCAACGAGCGAACCGCCACCAACCTTTAACCCAAACCCATCAACAGATAATGGGCCAAGCCCAACAACCCCTACTATTACCACCCACCCAACCTTTAGCCCAAACATATTTCCAGCCCAATTATCCTATGTGTCAGCCAATGCGGGCTTGTTACAATTGCGGCGACGCGAGTCATTTCAGAAACACATGTCCAAGGCTGGTTAATATTATTCATGCTCAGACCCAAGCCAACCTAGTGAACCAAGCAAACCAAGCTCCCCCACCTGCAAGAGGGAGAGCTTTCAATATCAACGCTAACCAGGCCAGAGCTGACGGCAATGTGGTCAACGGTACGTTCCTTATAAATGGTAGATATGCCTCTATGTTATTTGATACTGGTGCGGATAGAAGTTTTATGTCTTTAGAATTTGAACCTATCTTAAACAAAAATCGGGATAAGCTCACGGAATCCATAACGGTAGAAGTTGCGGACGGGAAGCCAGTTTCATTAGACTCTATTTTACGCAACTGTATACTCACCTTAAACGACCACGATTTCTCAGTCGACCTTATTCCTATGAAGCTGGGAAGTTTTGACATCATAATCGGTATGGATTGGCTCAGTCAACATCAGGCGGAAGTTGTATGTCGTGAAAAATTTATTCGTATTCCTCTTTCAAACGGTCAGACTCTTCGAATCATTGGAGAAACCTCATCGAAAGGGCTCAGCTTAATGTCTTGTCTCCAAGCTCAAAAATATCTTCGCAAGAATTATGTCGCGTTTTTAGCTCATATCATCAAGAAGGGAACCACAGAGAAGAAACTTGAAGACATTCCTGTAGTAAAAGACTTCCCGCAAGTTTTTCCTGACGACATTTCAGGACTTCCTCCAGTTAGAGACGTCGAATTCCGTATTGATCTTATACCTGGTGCTACACCAGTTGCAAAGTCTCCATATAGGTTAGCCCCCTCTGAAATGCAAGAGTTAGCCAGTCAATTGCAAGAGTTGACTGACAAGGGATTCATACGTCCTAGCTCGTCGCCTTGGGGTGCACCTGTCCTTTTTGTAAAGAAGAAAGATGGATCTTTTCGTATGTGCATCGACTACAGAGAGCTCAACAAGTTAACAATCAAGAATCGCTATCCTTTACCTCGCATCGATGATCTTCTTGACCAACTACAAGGTGCCAGCTGCTTTTCAAAAATCGATCTTCGATCTGGCTATCATCAACTTAGAGTGCATGAAGAAGACGTCCCTAAGACTGCTTTTCGAACTCGTTATGGTCACTATGAATTCATGGTTATGCCATTTGGATTATCCAACGCACCAGCTGTCTTCATGGACCTAATGAACAGAGTCTGCAAACCTTATCTTGATCGATTTGTTATAGTCTTCATCGACGATATACTTATTTATTCAAAATCTAAATCTGATCATGAGCGTCATCTTCGACTCGTTCTTGCACTTCTAGAAAAGGAAAAGCTTTATGCCAAATTCTCCAAATGTGAATTCTGGTTAAAAGAGGTGCAATTCCTCGGGCATGTAGTCAATGACAAGGGAATACATGTTGACCCTTCAAAGATCAAAGCGGTTCAAGAATGGCAAGCTCCACGTACACCAACTGAAGTAAGATCTTTTCTTGGACTAGCTGGCTATTATCGTCGGTTCATTTCAAACTTCTCTCGCATTGCTGTACCACTCACGGCTTTAACTCATAAGGGACAACCTTTCATATGGGGACCCAAGCAAGAAGAAGCCTTTCAAACTCTTAAACAGAAACTTTGTGATGCACCAATCCTCACTCTTCCTGAAGGTTGTGATGATTTTGTAGTCTATTGCGACGCGTCAGGGCAAGGATTAGGCTGCGTTCTTATGCAAAGAGGAAAAGTCATAGCTTATGCTTCGAGACAACTCAAGACACATGAAAAGAACTACACCACTCATGACCTAGAACTTGGAGCCGTGGTGTTCGCATACCACCCTGGTAAAGCAAATGTGGTGGCTGATGCACTTAGTCGAAAGGGTTATGCGAACTCCATTCATCTTCTATGTTCGCAAATTATAACCGACATTAAAGATTAAATTCGAGAAGCCCAACACGTTTCAATAACAGAAGAAGATGTACGAAAGGAGATGTCCTGTGGAGCCGAGCTAAAACTTGAAACTAAATCAGACGGTATTCTGTATTACCTAGATCGTATCTGGATTCCTAACCACAACAATCTTCGTGAAACTCTTATGAATGAAGCTCACAAAACGCGATATTCTATACACCCAGGAGCCGATAAGATGTATCAAGACCTACGATACACCTATTGGTGGCCTGGAATGAAGAGGGATATTGCCGTTTTTGTTTCCAAGTGCCTCACATGTTCCAAGGTGAAGGCTGAACACCAAAGACCCTCAGGACTTCTAGTCCAACCGAAATACCTGTATGGAAGTGGGAAAATATAACCATGGATTTCATTACCGGGTTACCTCGCACTTCTGGTGGGTATGACACTATATGGGTGATTATAGACCGACTTACAAAATCAGCTCACTTTATTCCTATCCGCGAAGATTTCAAGAACGAAAAGCTTGCACGTATTTATATCAACGAAATCGTAAGCCGGCATGGGGTACCGTTAATATTATTTCTGATCGTGATGGTCGTTTCACCTCACGAACATGGCAAGCAGTACAATCCGCTATGGGCACACGATTAGATCTCAGTACCGCCTATCATCCTCAAACTGATGGACAGTCTGAGCGCACCATTCAAACTCTTGAAGATATGCTTAGAGCATGTGTCATAGACTTCAAGGGAAATTGGGATGCCCACCTACCATTAGTAGAATTTTCGTACAACAACAGCTATCATTCGAGCATCGGCATGGCACCTTTTGAAGCCTTATATGGACGTAAGTGCCGATCTCCTGTATGTTGGCACGAAATTGGGGAAGCACAAATTACTGGTCCAGAATTGATCCAAGAAACCACAGACAAGATCCATCAAATTCGAAAAAATCTTATAGCGGCTCAAAGTCGTCAAAAGAGTTATGCAGATAAACGACGGAAGCCCTTAGAGTTTAACATTGGTGATCATGTACTTTTAAAAGTATCACCGTGGAAGGGAGTAGTTCGTTTTGGTCAAAAGGGCAAGCTAGCACCACGTTACGTAGGACCTTTCAAGATACTCGAAAGAGTAGGTCCTGTAGCATAGAAGCTTGACCTACCAGAAGAACTCAACAGGATACATCCCACATTCCACGTGTCGAACTTGAAGAAGTGCCTCGCTGATGAGAATCTCCATATTCCACTAGAAGATATTCAGATTGATGAATCTATGCATTTTATCGAAAGACCTGTAGAGATCATGGACTTCGGAGAGAAACGTCTACGAAGGAGTCGCATTCCAATTGTTAGGGTACGCTGGGAGTCGAAACGGGGACCTGAGTTCACTTGGGAACGTGAAGACTCAATGCGTGAAAAATACCCGCATCTTTTTCCTACTACTTCAACTACTTAAATTTCGGGACGAAATTCCTAAAAGTAGGGGATACTGTAACATTTGTAAAAAATCGGGTTTTCAAAACCCGCTCCGTTTTGTAATCGAATATCAAGTTATAAAAGTTACGTTGAATATTTATGATTATTTTGATTTAAAACGATACATAATTAATAAATAAACTAAACTATAAAAATTATATTTGATAAAAAGTTAAAACAAAATAAATAAAAGAATTTTGTTGCTGCCGGGACTCGAACCCGGGTCAGCCAAGGACAACCTCAACAACTTAACATACACTCACATCACCACTCCGCCACTTTGTGTTTTCTGTTATCTCTAGGAAATAAATGAAATTTATACACAAACTCGGTTAAAACCGGATTCGCCAACTGAGAAACTGAAATCGGCAAATCAATCGTCTAATCGTTTGATTAATCGTTCATTCACATTTTATAACCGATGAACCGATGATTGAAATCAATTCAGAAGTGATTGAGCATCAATTTTCTTTATTAATCGGTTTTTATAACCGAAATGAATCAAGTCACAATTACTTCAATTCCAGACCTCTCTCGCGACTCAGAAACGTCATAACCACACTCCATTTCATTTTCGTCACATTTTCAGACCATCAGAACGCTTAAATCAGTTCGCCGGAATTTTCTGCAAATCCCGCCAGAAAACCGTATTCATCCTCAAACGGTAATTCTCTCAATATTATTGCAGTTCAACAACTATTAGACTATTTCTAACTTAAACCTCTCAATTGAAATCGAATTCAGGCGCTGTATTCAACTAATTCCAATTCGCCGGAACTCCCCTGAAAATTTCTAATTCCGTCTGTGAAACGGTAAGGGTCTTCAAACACATCGTTAACGTTTGTTTATCACTTCAATTCCACATTCGACTAATCAAAATAGTTAATTATCTTGTTCAGTTGAAGATCATAAAAACAGGAACCGACACATCGCCGGAAATCTGAAATAAACCGTTCATCGGTATGTTCACCTCTAATTACCGTCTCTGCTTTTTCATTTAAGCTTTGATAATGTCTGTAAATCGCAAACGCAAGGAACGAATTAGTAAATCAGATTGACTGTAATTAGAATGAAGAAGACGAAGCTAACTAAGTTATAAGTATATTTAAAACTAGTAAAATGAACGGGTTAGACACATAGTCCAGCGGTGGACTGTGTGCAAAATACAAACGCACGTCCCGAGTTCGATTCCTGCTATACGCACTCCTTATATAATAAAATGCCTTTTGGTTTAAAAACTAAACCGGGATAACTCAGTTAGTTGTTAAGTATAATAAAAACCGAGATAATAACCAGGTTAGACACACAGTCCAGCGGTGGACTGTGTGCAACATAAACCATACGTCGCGCATTCGAAACCCGTCACTTGCACCGGTCCGTTGAATTAAAATGTTTTTGAAATTAAAAATAATTTCGGTTAAAATGAATAAGTGTATAAATATAATTAAAAACAAGATTATTTCGGGTTAGACACGTAGCTCAGTTGGTAGAGCTGCGTGCACGCGTACGGGAGGTCTCGGGTTCGAGCCTCACCCAGCGCAAACCATGCTCCTGACCGAACCGGTCAACAAGTCAACAGGTCAACGGTCAACGGTCAACGCAAAATAAACAATTTTTTTTATATTTTTATTTATTTAATTTAATTTAAAAATTAATTAAAAATACTAAAAAATAACATTTTTAAAGATAGAAAATAGCCTTAAACTCACAAAAATATATCTAAAAATTTCATTAAAATCCTTAATAAAATCCACTCATTTAATATATTTTTCCGTTATTATTTAGGTTAGTAATCCTCGTTGTTCCGCTCATCTAATTCGTGTGCATATCACCATCTCCAATCCAACGCACCCAATGTGAGTGAATCTTTACAAATTCCCCGTTTTAATCACGTTTTGGGGTGTATCATGTGTCTTGTTATATATATATTATACTTAAACCATTGTGCATGCATCATATCATGAACTAGTGTATTCAGTTTGTTTCTGTTGTGTAGTTATTGTTGGATGCAAGTTTATTATTTTCAGTACATGCAATTTCATAGGCCGCCGTTCCCCATTACATTATGAGCGTTGAGGATGTTCCCCATTTCATTATGAGGTTGAACCTGGCGTGCCCACATACGATCGGCTCCGTTTGATTCAGCCTTGATCGCACAGACATTTTTATTTTCAGTACATGCAATACGATCGGCTCCGTTTGATTGAGCCTTGATCGCACAGTTTCATTTATGTTATTTACAGTATGATGTTGGTATGTTCATGTATGCTGTCATATGTTATTGTATGTTATAGTGTGACTGCTATTTGCCATTGCTTGATTATTTACATTGGCTCATCTATGATTATGCATAAATTTTCATTGATAAACTAACAATTAATTTATTAATAAATGTTTATCTAATAAGGTTCACTCGCTAACTTATGTTGACCCAAAAACTCCCATTTTTACACATGATACAGGTGAACCAGCAGCAACTAGGAACACATAGGACTTGGACTAGAAGAATAAAACGATTTAGAGTTGGGATTGTTATGTTGGTTTATTTTCTTTGTATTGAATGAACATGTTTGGATTTTTGGAAATGTAACTTTGACTTTATTAAATATGAAACATATTAGTAAATGTCATGAGCTTTGGTGATAACCCAATTATGCCCCGACTCTTATTCCGCTGCGGGTCGGGGTGTGACAATACCAAACTATGATTTGGTTAAATTCCTAGACTTTTAAGACTTAAAAATAAAAAAATTAAATCATGTTATACGATAAATAAACATGTACTAGTTGTTCAAGTTGTACAGAATTACCGGAATTTTGCCAATTGTCACATTCTCCCCTTGTTCAAGAAAATTTTGTCCCAAAATTTAAGTGGTGTCATCCTTTGCGTAGGATTTCTCAAACAAGTGGGGATATTTTCTTTTGATTTCGTCTTCCAGTTCCCAAGTGAACTCAGGTCCGCACTTTGAGTTCCAATGGACTTCGACTAGTTTGATACGACTCCTCCTTGTTTTCTGAACTTTCGAATCTAAAATTTCGACAGGCTCTTTGATGAAATGGAGTTTGTTGTCTATATGATTTCGTCCATGGGATAATAAGTGACTCGTCTAAAAGACACTTTTTAAGATTTGACACATGAAAAGTGTCGTGAACGTTATTAATTGTTTAAGGCAATTTCAACTTATATGCGACTGTTCCAATCTTCTCCAAGATTTCGTATGGTCCTATATACCTCGGGCTAAGTTTTCCTTGCTTCCCGAATCTAACTACGCCTCTCCAAGGCGAGACCTTTAATAGCACTTTGTCTCCAATCTCAAAGGACAATGGTTTGCGGCGTTTATCCGCATAACTTTTCTGTCTATCCTGAGCGGCTTTTATATGGTCTCGAATTTTAAAAATTTTATCCGTAGTTTCTTGAATTAATTCTGGACCTATCATTTGTTTGTCGCCTAATTCCGCCCAACATAACGGAGATCGACATTTACGTCCGTATAATGCTTCAAATGGAGCAGCTTGGATACTTGTGTGATAACTATTATTATATGAGAACTCCACTAAGGCAAGTGAGTATCCCAATTTCCGCCTAAGTCAATTACACAAGCACGAAGCATATCTTCTAAGGTTTGAATGGTGTGTTCACTTTGGGCATCTGTTTGGGGATGAAAGGCCGTACTTAGATCTAAGCGAGATCCAAAAGCCTTTTGAAATGATTGCCAAATTCTTGATATGAAACGACCATCTCGATCAGATATTATGGAAACAGGTACTCCATGTCTTGCCACAATCTCTTTTGAGATTAGGCCACCAATAGAATTCTTTAAGATCGTGATACATTTTATCCGCTCCGGGATGTATCGAATATTTGGACTTATGGGCTTCATCTAGAATTAAGTTTCGCAGATTAGCAAAAAGAGGAACCCAAATTCTGTTTGCAAAATACAAAGTTCCATTCTCATTTGGTTCTAATTGTTTTTCCATACCTCTAAGCATTTCTGCTTTAAAGTTTCCGCTCTTCAGGGCTTCCTGTTGAGCGTCGTGAATTCGAGAGGTAAGGTTATTGTGAATGGTGAATCTTAAAGATCGTACACGAAGAGGCTTCACTCGTTCCTTTTGACTTAGAGCATCTGCAACATCGTTCGCCTTGCCCGGATGGTATTTAATTTCACAATCATAGTCATTCAACAATTCAAGCCAACGTCTTTGGCACATATTTAACTCTTTCTGGTTAAATATATGTTGAAGACTTTTGTGATCGGTAAAGATTGTGCACTTGGTGCCGTAAGATAATGACGCCAAATTTTTAACGCAAATACCACTGCACCTAGCTCTAGGTCATGTGTGGTATAGTTCTTTTCGTGAACTTTTAATTGGCGTGATGCGTATGCAATAACTTTCTCTCGTTGCTTAATATGCATCCTAAACCTTGATGTGAAGCGTCACAATAAACAACAAAGTCGTCTATGCCGTCCGGAAGTGATAGAATCGGTGCATCACAAAGTTTATCCTTTAGCAGTTGGAAGGCCACTTCTTGTTTCTCTCCCCAATCAAACTTCTTATCTTTCTGAGTTAGGGAGGTTAGTGGTTGAGCGATCTTTGAAAAATTCTCAATGAATCTCCGATAATAACCCGCCAATCCTAAAAATTGGTGTACTTCGGTGGGTGTCTTAGGTGCGTTCCAATTCTTAATGGCTTCTATTTTTTATGGATCGACATGTATGCCTTTATCGTTGACTACATGTCCGAGAAATTGGACTTCACAAAGCTAAAATTCGCACTTAGAGAATTTTGCATACAGTTTCTCCTTCTTTAACAACTCAAGAATGGTCCTAAGATGGTGTCGTGATCCTTCTTATTTCGTGAATATATCAATATGTCATCAATGAATACTATCACAAATTTATCGAGGTAAGGCTTGCACACACGGTTCATTAAGTCCATGAACACCGCCGGTGCATTTGTTAGACCAAATGGCATAACAAGGAACTCGTAGTGACCGTAACGGGTTCGCAATGCTGTCTTTGGAATACTTTCTTCCTGCACTCTAAGCTGATGGTATCCTGACCTTAAGTCAATCTTCGAGTAAAAACTTGATCCTTGAAGTTGATCGAACAGATCATCGATCCTCGGTAACGGATACCGATTCTTGATCGTGAGTTTGTTCAATTCTCGATAATCTATGCACATTCTAAAGATTCCATCTTTCTTCTTTACAAATAGAACTGGAGCTCCCCAAGGTGAGAAGCTTGGTCTAATAAATCCTTTGTCCAACAACTCTTGAAGCTGTGTGGACAACTCTTGCATTTCCGAAGGAGCTAATCGGTATGGCTATTTCGCTACAGGTGCAGCTCCTGGAATCAAGTCTATGCGAAATTCGACTTGTCGTTGGGGTGGTATTCCTTGCAAGTCCTCTGGGAAGACTTTAGGAAATTCCTTAACAACAGGGATCTCCTCAAGTTTTGGCTCCTTGGATTTCTTGTCAACCATGTGTGCTAAGAATGCTATACATCCTTTTCTCAAGCACTTTTGAGCTTTCATACAAGAAATAATTCGCAATGGCGTTTCACTCTTCTCGCCATGTATAAGAAGTGTTTCATTATTAGGAAGTGGAATGCGAATGATTTTGTTGCAACACACAACTTCGGCTTGGTTATTGGATAACCAATCCATACCGATTACAATATCAAAACTACCTAACTGGATTGGTAATAAATCGATGTTGAATTTTTGTCCACCTAACTCTAAAGAATATTCTTTAATAATTTCATCAGATTCAATTATCTTTCCATTCGCTAGTTCTATAGTGAATGGAATATCTAATTTATTTGAATTTAGTTCGAGTATATCTTCAAACTCTAAAGATATGAAACTAAAATCTGTGCCAGTATCAAATAAAATAGATGCGAAATGTTATTGACAGGGAACGTACCAGTGACCACATTCGGATCCTGACGTGCCTCGCGAGCTTCTATTACAAAGGCTCACCCATGGCCTTTGTTCTCTTTTGGGCAATTCTTCCTAAAGTGGGCCAATTCACCGCAACCATAAGAACTTTGATTTCTTCCTCGGTCGTTTCCATTTCCATAACCTCCTTCTTTCTTGCCTTCATTCCTGTTTCCTTTTTTATTACTCCAGCAGTTTTAGGTGTGGTGTCCCAACTTCCCGCACTTATCACATTTGGTGGTTCGGCATCCACCATAATGATGATAATTGCACCTGTTGCACTTAGGTGCATTTCCTGTATAACCTCTTGGTTCTGTCTCCGCTCTGCCATGAATACTTTGTTCCTTTTTGCTGTGGGGGTTTCTTTCTTCTTGTTACTCGGTCGGGAACCTTTCTTGAAGTGTGTAAATTTTCTCTTATTCCCATGTGAGGTTGATTCTACATGTGTTTCCTTGGGCATCTCCGCATTCTTTCTCGAAAACTTATTCATTCTCACCGCTTCTTCGGTAAGGCTTACTGCAATCGTAATTGCCTAGTGATGGTTGTTGGATGTGACGAAGTAACCATACTTTGAATTTCTGGAGATAATCCCCAAATGTATCGTTCGATATGTTTAAATTCGGGGGTTACCATATACGGAATGACTCGTGAAAGATCATGAAATCACTGAGTATAGCATAGATGTCATATCCAACCATCGCTATATTCCAAAACTCAGTTTCCAATTTTTGTAACTCGGCTCTAGAACATATTTCCCTCTCATCATATCCTTCAGTCTATCCCAAGTAATAGCATAAGCAACTGCTTCTCCAAGCATCTGTACTTGCAAATTCCACCATGACAATGCTTCATCCATAAATAAGCCTGATACATATGTCACAATCTGGTTGATAGAACAGTTACTCATACGAATCATGGAATCTGTCTTTTCTGTCCAACGCACAAAGGCTCCTGCACCGCCTGTGCCATCAAAATTCAAGGGTTTGTAATCTAAAAATTGTTTGTACGTACATCCTGAAATAGTTAGATTTCAAGAATCATCAATAATATATATTGTTGGAAATAAATATTAATGATCATACTTTGGTAATATTATAAATAACAAACCATTTACGGACATTTGAACTCTTGGTGGTTCTTGAACCCTTGGCTCAGCATTGCGCTCGTGATGCGCAAGTGCTTCAGTTATTCGTTGATTCACTAGAGCATCGAGCTCGGCTTGGATTGTAGGTAATGGCGATGGTCTAACTCGGGGTCTACCTCTTGCTCTAGATGCCATGATCTTCATATATGAAACATAGAAGTGATTAGACGTATATTTGAAACAAATATTGTCTTTCATGGATTAGTATTATATAATATAAGTGTATATAATATTTATATAATTCAATTTTTATGTATAGTATCCATATTATAAGCACCAAATAGATACATAAAAATGAACAATCAACAATGCATAAATAAAAGATAAACATCAACCATTATATATATACTGTCAACTTGATACATCATTTTTGTGAAGATACAAAAATAACTCAGAGTTATAATACTCCGATAGACAAGTCATACACAATATATTATAAAGTAGATATTTTCCTTCACATCGTTCTTCAAAATCTTCAAGTTTGACGACATATATATCTTCAAAAACTTCTTTTTGGCAAAACTGGGTATGAGTACCATACCCTAGAGGTATGATCAAATACCAACTAGACAGACGGTGGAAGTGGGGGTGGAGATGAACGGATGATCCTCCGGAGGTATGCGACCTCCTCCTCGAGCGAACGGATATGCTCCTCGTGGGATGGAAATACACTCTACACTAGAGGGTGTGGATGTGGTATAACAGGCGAAGGTGGTGATGATGCCATCGGTAGAGATGGTGTCACGGGAGGTGTCGAAGTGGGTAATGGTAACTAAGATGACAAAGACGGGGTACTCTGAGATGCTCGCAAAGTGGAAATCTGAGCCTGCAGCTCACGGATACGGCGAAATAAGATACTAATCTGTATCTCAGAAGACGTGACTGAAACTGGTGGTGGTTGGTGGAAAATGACTGGGATGATAGGGATCAGATGGGCTCATACCAGGTGGAGGTGATCGAATGTGAATACCGGTATGGTCAGATGATGGGTATGATGGTCCCCAACAGTGGGTGGTCGTGAATAGGGATGGTGTCTACTCGCATACTGACTATACTCAGGGTACATAATCGGGAGGGTCCTGCAGTGTAAGAAGATGCATAAGGATCAGATGTGATAAAAGGATCTGGAATGGGTATACGCGGTATATGTAATGATCCATCAACATGGTGAAATGGTGGCTGCTAAGAGTAGTAGGATGTACCTCCCAATGAGTAATGTGAAGGTCCAGACAAAGGATGAGGAGTGAAATGATCAGTAGCAAATGAAACGTCTCCAGTAAATACTGAGATGGCCCAGATGGGTAGATCTAACCAGTAGTGATAGCATCAGATGGTATGGATCAACAAAAGTGGGTGTAACAGAATCATCAACAGTGGGAAAAGTATCTAGAAGTGGTGGAAGAGCAATATCAGGTGAGGGCTCCGGTGAGGGTGATCTCGGAGACGATGGAGCAGGTGAGGAAATATCAATGACATCAGGCTCACGAGGAGCTACCTCTAGTAGCGCGAGATCAAAATCATCTCCGATACCTAGATCATCCTCAAGGTGATCTACGTGAACAATAGGAATGACATTGTCATCTCCATCGATGTTCGACAGCAAAAGGATCTACCACGTTAAGTGGTATAACATGGTGCTCCACAATGTGCTCACCTTTTGGGGTGGCCAATGATAACTATCTGGTGGTCAAAGAGTGGTAAAGCTAAAACATCATCATCGGGAATATCCCCGGAATGGGATCAGGTACAGGGTAGGGTAAGGCAAAAGGCTAGAAATCATCGTCCATCAGTCATCGTCAGAATCATCGTGATCTGACTCGTCGTCGGAAATGATAATGACTGTGGGAGTAGATCGTCTAGTGGTATATAATCTATCTCAGGGTTAGAACTCATAGACTCGGTGTATGAAAGGCTATTATCGGAAGACATGGTCCTGGCAAACATAGAAACTTATTTTTTTTTAAATAATTTTTTGTTTAAAGATAAATAATCGGGCAATCACTAAGTTTCATGTAAGTTATTCTAATCATAAGTTCAACTCAATTTACTGTTATTGTGTCTATCTCTCATAGACTAGTTTTGTATAATGACCTTACACTATTGTTTTGTTTTTAACATTTGATACTAGTGGACAGTTCTCCCCGGGATGACAAGCCAAAAATACTTATTTCAATTTTTGTAAATGACTCACAAAAATTTATAAAAGAGCATTTTTGAAATTGTATACTAGACTCAAAAGAATCTTATTTCACTACAATTGAAGGTCTGATACCAGGTCTGTCACACCCCGATTTTCGATGTAGCGGAAGCGTATCGCGAGGTGTGGCCAGAGCGGCAATCGTTGCATTCAACCAAGTAAACGACAATTGTATTACATTAAAAACATTCATCCATACTTTTCATTTGACCATAATTTACATATAAACTTTTGTCTTTAAAACAAACCACAAGTTTAACAACATTATTTAAAATTTAGACATAAGTTTATAAAACATAACAACAAAGACCGGATGAAACATAATATCTTGACTTCTCAACAAACGAACCAGATTTTTCCCCGAAGTCCATCCACTAGTTTCCTGTAATACATGTTAGTTTTGAAAATAATGTCAACAAAAGCTGGTGAATTCATGTTATAAATTTTGTATCAAATGAATTATCAAAAACATTTGAAATAAACTTGTTTAATATAGCTTAATGAAACTTGTAAGATCATTAGTGTGTTGCAAGGACACTAATCTGTATGCCGAATAAGGTGGCAACCAAACCTTGACGATTTATTATGTGTCCGAGACACTCGTTTTAGACACAAAAGCACTCTAATACGATCTGTTATTATTGCCGAAATAGAGTAGGGCTCGCCCAAACCCAATAGATCTATCCCCTTATTCCTCGGTACTTGTTATTCATTAATGGCCCCAATGCTTGAGCCTTAGTAACATGTGATCTAAATATTTTCATTTTCCCAGCTATATTAATTGTAACATGTATACATCCCCGCACGTTTGAAACCATAAAAAAGTTAAAATAAAAGGGGAAACATGAACTCACAGATTTGCGTTCCATAAAATCTCTATTCGATTCCTGATACTTCGTTCGTTTTCAACCTACAAGTGTTCTAATCTATTAGACACTTACGCTTTTGTTTTGTTTTTCGTACAAGTATTTTATCTCGAATTTCATACTTTTTAATTATTGGTTTTCTTGGTTGATATATATATAATATATATATATATTGAATCGATTACATGTATATGGACCTAGTCCGTTATTTAATGGTAAAAATTCAATTTAAGACTTTATTACATATGGGCCTAGCCCAATAGTTTTTGTAAGCAGGGGCCTAGCCCAATTTTCTTACTATGTATGTGGGCCTTGCCCAACCTAATTTTGTTTTAAAATGGATTAAGCCCAATTGGTTTGTAAGGTGGCTCTAACCCAAGTTAAAATGAAAGATTGGGCCTAGCCCAATATAGTTTATAAAAAATTGATTAGCACAAGTTTACTTTTATAAAAGTGGGATTTAGCCAATGTTAGTTTTTATAAAATGGATTAGCCCAATTTATTTCTTTATAAAAGTGGATTTGGCCCAAAATTATCTTTTATTTAAACGGTCTAGCCCATGTAAACTTTTATAAAAGTGGGCTTAGCCCAAAGTTTATTTTTTTTTATAAAAGTGAGCCCTAGCCCAAACTTTAATTTTATAAAAGTGGGCTTAACCCAAGTTTGATTTTTATACAAGTAGGCCTAACACTTGTAAATTATATAAAAGTGGGCTTAGCCCAAAGTTAATTTAATAAAAGTGGGTCTTAGCCCAACTAGTTTATATAAATGGGCTAGTCGATATACTTATAAAAATAAGTTTAGCCTAACATAGTTTTTATAAAAATAGGCTTAATCTAATAATTTGTTTAGTTGGGTTATCCAAAAATATTTACTAGTATTTGTTATAACTTATAAAAATTTATTTATAAAAAGCATAAGTTATATATATTAAAAAAAATCTAGTAAATATAAAGTGTATCAGTTTATTCGTTCGTTTTGACCGTTAGGTTCGCGTCAACTAATTTATTCATTTCGTCTTTGCCGTTTGTTTGGTTTATACCATATATTTTATTTTGTCCGAAATGTCCAAGTTTGTCCGAATTGTCTGATATATATAATTTTGTCAAAAGTTGAAACACTTAAACATATTTTTATACAAAAATATATATATATATACACACATATTTGGTGATTTCAATATAATTTATCAAAAATATATATTTATCTCCTTTTTAGTTTAAGAAATACTTATATAATTATATTCTTAACTTTTTCACCAAACCTTTATTTAAACAAGATTAATCATATCTTAGTTTAATCATATCTTAATCAAGATTAATTTTTATAAAAATTTTGCCATAGTTTCCTTTAAAAATATAAGTTTCCCAGGTTATTATAAACATGTTTTAAGTAAATTAAACTAACTCAAATCATCATAAACCACATATTATATAAATGTATTAACATAATGTTATGAACTTGTTATAATTATTAATCTTTCTTAATATAGAAAATTTAACTTTTATGCAAAATTCAAAATCATAATTTCTATTTAATGATCTAATATATTTATAATCATATTTAAAACATGAGATTATGTTCATGACATATTTTGTTAATGAATCTTGCTAATCTAAACATGCATGTGTTTAGATCACCTTTTTATTAATAATTTTGCAAGATTCAAGTTTACTAGTTCATAACAAGTTCAAGATCATCAAAGTAAACTCCTAATTCTTGCAAGTTCCTTAGATCTCCTTTAGATCTTCATACATGCTTGAGATTCTTGTGGTTGATTTTAAAAAGTGAAGGTGAAGATGATGAAGCTTGGACAATTTTTTTAGAGCAAAAGTGAGAGTGTTCTTGAGTTTTGGTGTATGGAGAAAATGAATGAAATGAAGTGATTATAATCTTGGTTTTGTAGTGGTGATTATGGTTCTTACACCTCAGTTCACACTAAACATGCTAATAACTTGACAACACATAATGAATAAAAAAATATATTTAGTGGCATGGGGAAGCACACATTGCCGTGAGGTGGTGTTGTTTTCTTTTTCTTCTTCTTTTTTTAATATTTATAATTTTATATACTTTTTATAAACTTTCAATAATTATATATATAAGTTTTTATAAAAACTAATACCCCAATACATTAAAGTGATATTATAGTAGGCCAAAATAATTTATTAGTCTTATTGATTTGTTGTTTGGTTGATAAAATTGGTTCGGGTCTTGTACCAGGTAATATACTACTTATAAAATTTTATGTTCATAATAATTCTAGTACAATTTTTATTGTCCCGTTAATTAATATAGCTCTTCAAACTAATAATTTTGTCATTTTGAGTTCGGTTCTGGTACTCGGCTTTGTTGTCAGGGTTTTTACTGAACAAACCGTTTAGCTTTAAATAATAAGATTTAGATATGGGTTTTATAAAACACCTATTATTATTAGCTAAAAATATTTATTTTTGACTTTTCGGACAATTACTGAATTTTGCTGCAGAATGTTGAATTTTGCGGCAGACTTGGACAATTTGGTATTTTATATAAAATTTTTATGGTATAATAGTGCAGAAATATTTTATATCTTAATTCTATTATATCAGGCTATACCGTAACTAGTTCTGATATTTAATACATGTTCGCGTCGTTGTCATTTGTCTAGGATATGGTTTTATATATTCGTGATCATGACGAATCTATTATCACACCAAACTATGATTTGGTTAAATTCCTAGACTTTTAAGACTTAAAAATCAAAAATTAAATCATGTTATACGATAAATAAACATGTACTAGTTGTTCAAGTTGTACAGAATTACCGGAATTTTGCCAATTGTCACATATAAGTTATTCCTTGATAGGAATGTTATAAATTGCATGCTAGCGAGTTACGTTTTGGAAACAACATTTTGGAATCATATTATGCTAGCTTTGCACCGGATATCGAGGTGAGTTCATAACCCCTACTTTTTACGGTTTTACATTCTTATAAATGTTTTCGGGGGTGGAAAGACATGCAAGTTTTGCAAAAGTACACAATATTTCGATGAACGAAAATAACATATTTCTAAACCATGTTGCAAATGAATTTCAATAAACTCAAATGGTTTACAAAAGGTTTATGCTAAACATACCGGTTTTACAAAATACTCGCGTATTTTCAAAATGTGCATCAGTTTCATGACTAGTGAGGGAAGGTCCTAGTTACTATGGGACTGGTTTGTCCAGCATACAAGTAAGAGGATTGGTTGGTCCTGCTTACAGACACAAGGACCGGTTTGTCCTACACACGAATAAGGGGACTGGATGGTCCTGCTACAAACTCAAGGATTGGTTTGTCCTACATACAAAAAGGGAATGGGTTGGTCCTGCTTATAAACATAAGAACTGTATTGTCCACTACTCAAAACTAAGGGCCGTAGGGTCGCTTAAAACTGTACAGTGATGTCCTCGCTACTATGGAACTATAACCGCCTGCTAGTCTACCGTCTTGAGTAAACAGTTTGGCGAGGCACTTCCTAGCTTGAGGTTGGTTATAGGCTCATGCGGGCATGTTGTCTTTGTTGTATGCGGACATCGACGGTTATTTCAAATATTACAAAAACAAGGTTTTCAATAGACATGCCCGGAAAAATGGTTTTATTACGTTTTCTCAAACGTATTTAAACCGGTTATCGTAAAGATTTATTTTAAATCTTTTTTGAACAAACTATAAACTCGCCAACTTTATGTTGATTTTTCGCATGTTCTTTCTCAGGTTAACTTAACTGGAATTTATATCGTTGACTGTGAACGTACATTATTTTTGACCCATTCGATTCATAACTAAATTTAGGGCGAAACGCAGATCAACTGAATATGCACATAAAATAAGCATATTATATTTGACCTTACTTGCTTTACGAAAAAAAATTTACGTCGAAACGTAAACCAACTCGAATTTATACTGACACATAAATAAAAATAAGTATTAGAACGTATTATATTTGACCTTACTTGCTTTACGAAAAAAAAAGTTTACGTCGAAACGTAAATCAACTCGAATTTTTACGGACACATAAATAAAAATACGCATGTAAAAATAGTTTTCTTTTATTTTTTTAAGGAACGAAAAGGGTAAACACTGAACTTTAGAAACTCGAGTGGGTCAAAATGATATTTTACAAAGTTTTTAAACATAGCAACAAATTGGTTATTTTTAAAGAATGTTAAAATACTTTTTTTTGGTAAATGAATGAAAGCAGTGAACACTAATCATTGAACTTTATAAACTCGAGTGGATAATAGTGATATTTACAAAGTTCTTAAACATAACGATAAATTAGTTTTATAAAAAGAAAATTAGTGAAAGAAAAATTAGTAAAATATGTAGGGATTAGTTTGAGTTAGATAAAAATTGTAATTTTCAAAAGTTAAGAGGTTTTAAATGAAGTAATAGTATAGGGCTCAGCAATCAATCTAGATGGTTATGTGAAAGATTCCCTCACATTGCAACCGTAGATTTACAGGCATGGTGGATTTGTCTTCTTTGTTATGTTGTTTACAGATCTTAGCCTCATATAAATCATTTCCTCTCATTTTGTTAAAATGCTTGATCGGGAAATTACTTTATCTTACCCCAACAAATGATTTTGCAAGCTCAAAAAGATCTTAAAAAATTAGATTTATCACGCTTCAAATATATTTTCGAATATGTGTTATATCATAAATTATAAAGCACTATTTTTTTATGTATTATGTTTTATATCATAAATTAAATTGGTTGTGTCTTTTATGCCATAATTATAACTTAAAAAAAGATATTGGCATAAGATTTTATAATTTAAATGTAATTACAATATTAGGTTAAGTTATTTTACAAATGCTCCTAAAAATAAGAAGGGTAGAAAGACACCGTGGATCGCACAAGATGATACAATGCGAGCAAAATATAACACAATGCCCAAAAATATTATACAATGTCGAGGAAAAAAGACACAATGAATCACAAAAAAGACATAGCGACACAAATATAGAAAAGACATAATGATAAATAAAAGTCATAATCATAATAAACAAAAATTCGAAAATATACAACCTATAAATCTAAAGTGAAAACTCAAATTCTAATATAGTAGAGTTTGATGAGATGGTTCTTTTGTAGTAAAAAAAATTAAATATATTAATTTGAGGAAAATAATAAAACATTTTAAAACTTTTGGGTTGAATGAGTCGTGTGGTCAACACGCAAATATTCGGGTCGTGTTCGGGTTTATATGTATGACACGATTTTTAGGTTCGGGTGGTGTTCGGGTTTGTCTAAAATTTACAGACGTTTATTTTTTGAGCACCATTTGTTGTTGTTGATGATGATAGTCTATTTAGTATATTTTTTTACTTGTATCTATATTGGGTTTTAGATTATTAGATGGTGTATAATCATAGGATGGAGTGTGCACACCAAATTGTTTAAATGTTTCATCTATTTTGTTATGCACAAGTGAGCCTACTACACTTCACATACGCGCCAATGGCTAAGTAACAGGCGATGATGAACTTCCTCCAGCTGACACAGAGGTGTGTGACTCTAGTTAGGCGAACGAGAAGCCATATTTGGGTTTAAAAATTAATAGAAGATTTTTTTTTTCTTTTACAGTGAAATACAAACACACACACAAACATTTAGTATATTCTATGAGTATGCAACTTTTTTTGCACCTTGTGTTTGGGCCTTAGGCGAACTCTTTGCGCCTTTAAGGTTTCATGCAACTTTGACTATTATGATCATGGTGGTGTTTAGGAGAGCTTATTTAAATGGCTTATTAGCGTCTTTTAATCACTTTGGGATATTTGGATGAGAAAAAGTGCTTGTGCTAATTTGCTTATTTTAAGGTAATGTAATTCAATAAATAAATCAAGATCAGTTGTGACTAACTGATTGTCATTGGTGGTGGTTAACTGCTGGAAACTTGTTTATGTTATAGGGAAAACTGATGCAAATGACAATGATGACCCATTGACCCCGCCAAGCTTCATTATTTAAACAAAGAAGACTGCCTCTTATGTTGGATTTTGGTGGGCAGTTTGTCAATGAAGATGAAGAGAGTAATGAAGTGGAGGGAAAGAAAGTTGACCATTTTGCCAAGTTATAGATGGGTTCGGTAGCATGTCAAGTGGTTTGGTTTAAATTTGGTTGAGTCAAAATGTGTAACTTAATGGATTCGGATTGGCTTAGAGAGGGTTTACCTGGATGGGTTCAACATTTCTTAGAATATTATTCTGGCAACTTGGTTGTGGGTAGATGAGATTTGTTGTGCACGGAAAAGAGGAAGAGGAGCGGGTGGCGGGTATGGACGAGATGGTTGTTGCTCGGAAACAGTTGTATTTATTTCTATTGTATCCTGTTTTAATAATATTTCATTTATCATTGAATTATAATAAGGAGTTCACTATTATCCCCTATCTCATATTTTTGAGTGGTTGTGAGTGGAAAAAAGATATTAATTCATTGATTATAAATTATAAATATATATGATTTAGATGTAAAGGGTTTTAAAAAAATTTAAATTTTAGAGATAAATGTGTATTTTAGTTAAATTACATTACGGATGAGGATGAGGATGAGGATTTCATTCTTAATGCTTTTTTTAATGGTGAATTTTTTGCTACTTGTGAGACTTGAACTCAACATCATACTTAAGCGTTTTAAAAGGATACCAACCCCAGTATTCTGTATGCTCTAATATATGGCTTAATCTTTGTTTAGAATTTTAAATCATCTAGTCATAAACGTCATCTAATAATATAATAGATAAGAGATATATAATAAACATTACAATTTTTGATCAAACATTTGTGTATTATATCAGTCAAAGGATGTTATACGAATCAAGTTCATGTTTGATACCTATCTTAATTGAATACCTGTTACCATCTACACATGTATGAACATTGAAATCCATTCTGCCGTATGCATACACCAAGTCTATACCATCCCGATATCGACTCCTTTTCACCCAAGTAGCAACACCAGAACAATCATACTTTGGTCAACCGAACCGCCGTCATACCTCTCTTGTAGAAATAGAACTCACACTCATAGGCATCCCCATCGCTGCCAAGAACCCATAATTTATCACTTTTCTTATCTCCGCATACTCTTTGACGAAAAAAAAGGGTTAAATCCCTGAAAGGAACTTTAATCCAGGAAAGCTTAAACATCTTCATTCAGGAAAACACAAATTATGGGTTCTTGGTACAGTAAAGGGAGTTGTTTATGGGAGGTATGAAGGTGACTGGGTTAACCAAAAGTATGATAGTTGAACCAAAATAAAAGACCATATGTATAAAGGTGATTGGGGTTTGCGGTTGATTCCAAAAGTGCTTTGGATGGATAATCACTGCCAATTTATGCATGCTTTGGGTTTAAATTTGGTTGAGTCAAAATGTGTAACTTAATGGATTCGGATTGGCTTAGAGCGGGTTTACCTGGATGGGTTCAACAATTCTTAGAATATTATTCTGGCAACTTGGTTGTGGGTAGATGAGATTTGTTGTGCTCGGAAAAGAGGAAGAGGAGCGGGTGGCGGGTATGGACGAGATGGTTGTTGCTCGGAAACAGTTGTATTTATTTCTATTGTATCCTGTTTCAATAATATTTCATTTATCATTGAATTATAATAGGGAGTTCACTATTATCCCCTATCTCATATTTTTGAGTGGCTGTGAGTGGAAAAAAGATATTAATTCATTGATTATAAATTATAAATATATATGATCTAGATGTAAAGGGTTTTAAAAAAATTTAAATTTTAGAGATAAATGTGTATTTTAGTTAAATTATATTACGGATGAGGATGAGGATTTCATTCTTAATGCTTTTTTTAATGGTGAATTTTTTGCTACTTGTGAGACTTGAACTCAACATCATACTTAAGCGTTTTAAAAGGATACCAACCCCAGTATTCTGTATGCTCTAATATATGGCTTAATCTTTGTTTAGAATTTTAAATCATCTAGTCATAAACGTCATCTAATAATATAATAGATAAGAGATATATAATAAACATTACAATTTTTGATCAAACATTTGTGTATTATATCAGTCAAAGGATGTTATACGAATCAAGTTCATGTTTGATACCTATCTTAATTGAATACCTGTTACCATCTACACATGTATGAACATTGAAATCCATTCTGCCGTATGCATACACCAAGTCTATACCATCCCGATATCTACTCCTTTTCACCCAAGTAGCAACACCAGAACAATCATACTTTGGTCAACCGAACCGCCGTCATACCTCTCTTTGTAGAAATAGAACTCACACTCATAGGCATCCCCATCGCTGCCAAGAACCCATAATTTATCACTTTTCTTATCTCCGCATACTCTTTGACGAAAAAAAGGGTTAAATCCCTGAAAGGAACTTTAATCCAGGAAATCTTAAACATCTTCATTCAGGAAAACACAAATTATGGGTTCTTGGTACAGTAAAGGGAGTTGTTTATGGGAGGTATGAAGGTGACTGGGTTAACCAAAAGTATGATAGTTGAACCAAAATAAAAGAACATATGTATAAAGGTGATTGGGGTTTGCGGTTGATTCCAAAAGTGCTTTGGATGGATAATCACTGCCAATTTATGCATGCTTTGGGTTTAAATTTGGTTGAGTCAAAATGTGTAACTTAATGGATTCGGATTGGCTTAGAGCGGTTTACCTGGATGGGTTCAACAATTCTTAGAATATTATTCTGGCAACTTGGTTGTGGGTAGATGAGATTTGTTGTGCTCGGAAAAGAGGAAGAGGAGCGGGTGGCGGGTATGGGCGAGATGGTTGTTGCTCGGAAACAGTTGTATTTATTTCTGTTGTATCCTGTTTCCATAATATTTCATTTATCATTGAATTATAATAGGGAGTTCACTATTATCCCCTATCTCATATTTTTGAGTGGCTGTGAGTGGAAAAAGATATTTATTCATTGATTATAAATTATAAATATATATGATCTAGATGTAAAGGGTTTTAAAAAAATTTAAATTTTAGAGATAAATGTGTATTTTAGTTAAATTATATTACGGATGAGGATGAGGATTTCATTCTTAATGCTTTTTTTAATGGTGAATTTTTTGCTACTTGTGAGACTTGAACTCAACATCATACTTAAGCGTTTTAAAAGGATACCAACCCCAGTATTCTGTATGCTCTAATATATGGCTTAATCTTTGTTTAGAATTTTAAATCATCTAGTCATAAACGTCATCTAATAATATAATAGATAAGAGATATATAATAAACATTACAATTTTTGATCAAACATTTGTGTATTATATCAGTCAAAGGATGTTATACGAATCAAGTTCATGTTTGATACCTATCTTAATTGAATACCTGTTACCATCTACACATGTATGAACATTGAAATCCATTCTGCCGTATGCATACACCAAGTCTATACCATCCCGATATCTACTCTTTTCACCAAGTAGCAACACCAGAACAATCATACTTTGGTCAACCGAAACCGCCGTCATACCTCTCTTTGTAGAAATAGAACTCACACTCATAGGCATCCCCATCGCTGCCAAGAACCCATAATTTATCACTTTTCTTATCTCCGCATACTCTTTGACGAAAAAAAGGGTTAAATCCCTGAAAGGAACTTTAATCCAGGAAACTTAAACATCTTCATTCAGGAAAACACAAATTATGGGTTCTTGGTACAGTAAAGGAGTTGTTTATGGGAGGTATGAAGGTGACTGGGTTAACCAAAAGTATGATAGTTGAACCAAATAAAAGAACATATGTATAAAGGTGATTGGGGTTTGCGGTTGATTCCAAAAGTGCTTTGGATGGATAATCACTGCCAATTTATGCATGCTTTGGGTTTAAATTTGGTTGAGTCAAAATGTGTAACTTAATGGATTCGATTGGCTTAGAGCGGGTTTACCTGGATGGGTTCAACAATTCTTAGAATATTATTCTGGCAACTTGTTGTGGGTAGATGAATTTGTTGTGCTCGGAAAAGAGGAAGAGGAGGGTGGCGGTATGGGCGAGATGGTTGTTGCTCGAAACATTGTATTTATTTCTGTTGTATCCTGTTTTCCAATAATATTTCATTTATCATTGAATTATAATAGGAGTTCACTATTACCCTATCTCATATTTTTGAGTGGCTGTGAGTGAAAAAAGATATTTATTCATTGATTATAAATATAAATATATATGATTAGATGTAAAGGGTTTTAAAAAATTTAAATTTTAGAGATAAATGTGTATTTTAGTTAAATTATATTACGGATGAGGATGAGGATTTCATTCTTAATGCTTTTTTTAATGTGAATTTTTGCTACTTGTGAGACTTGAACTCAACATCATACTTAAGCGTTTTAAAAGGGTACCAACCCCAGTATTCTGTATGCTCTAATATATGGCTTATCTTTGTTTAAATTTAAATCATCTAGTCATAAACGTCATCAATAATATAATAGATAAGAGATATATAATAAACATTACAATTTTTGATCAAACATTTGTGTATTATATCAGTCAAAGGATGTTATACGAATCAAGTTCATGTTGATACCTATCTTAATTGAATACCTGTTACCATTACACATGTATGAACATGAAATCCATTCTGCCGTATGCATACACCAAGTCTATACCATCCCGATATCTATCCTTTCACCCAAGTAGCAACACCAGAACAATCATACTTTGGTCAACCGAACCGCCGTCATACCTCTCTTTGTAGAAATAGAACTCACACTCATAGGCATCCCCATCGCTGCCAAGAACCCATAATTTATCACTTTTCTTATCTCGCATACTCTTTGACGAAAAAAAGGGTTAAATCCCTGAAAGGAACTTTAATCCAGGAAAGCTTAAACATCTTCATTCAGGAAAACACAAATTATGGGTTCTTGGTACAGTAAAGGGAGTTGTTTAGGGGGTATGAAGGTGACTGGTTAACCAAAAGTATGATAGTTAAACCAAAAAAAAGAACATATGTATAAAGGTGATTGGTTTGCGGTTGATTCCAAAAGTGCTTTGGATGATAATCACTGCCAATTTATGCATGCTTTGGGTTTAAATTTGTTAGTCAAAATGTGTAACTTAATGGATTCGGATTGGCTTAGAGCGGGTTTACCTGATGGTTCAACAATTCTTAGAATATTATTCTGGCAACTTGTTTGGGTAGATGAGATTTGTTGTGCTCGAAAAGAGAAGAGGAGCGGTGGCGTATGGGCAGATGTTGTTGCTCGAAACAGTTGTATTTATTCTGTTGTACCTGTTTCAATAATATTTCATTATCATTGAATTATAATAGGAGTTCACTATTATCCCCTATCTCATATTTTTGAGTGGCTGTGATGGAAAAAAGATATTAATCATTGATTATAAATATAAATATAATATTAGATGTAAAGGGTTTAAAAAAATTTAAATTTTAGAGATAAATGTGTATTTTAGTTAAATTAATATTACGGATGAGGATGAGGATTCATTCTTAATGCTTTTTTTTAATGGTGAATTTTTTGCTACTTGTGAGACTTGAACTCAACATCATACTTAAGCGTTTTAAAGGATACCAACCCCAGTATTCTGTATGCTCTAATATATGGCTTAATCTTTGTTTAGAATTTAAATCATCTAGTCATAAACGTCTCTAATAATATAATAGATAAGAATATATAATAAACATTACAATTTTTGATCAAACATTTGTGTATTATATCAGTCAAAGGATGTTATACGAATCAAGTTCATGTTTGATACCTATCTTAATTGAATACCTGTTACCATCTACACATGTATGAACATTGAAATCCATTCTGCCGTATGCATACACCAAGTCTATACCATCCCGATATCTACTCCTTTTCACCCAAGTACAACACCAGAACAATCATACTTTGGTCAACCGAACCGCCGTCATACCTCCTTTGAAAATAGAACTCACACTATAGCATCCCCATCGCTGCCAAAGAACCATAATTTATCACTTTTCTTATCTCCGCATACTCTTTGACGAAAAAAAGGGTTAATCCTGAAAGGAACTTTAATCCAGAAAGCTTAAACATCTTCATTCAGGAAAACACAAATTAGGGTTCTGGTACAGTAAAGGGAGTTTTATGGGAGGTATGAAGGTGACTGGGTTAACCAAAAGTATGATAGTTGAACCAAAATAAAAGAACTATGTATAAAGGTGATTGGGTTTGCGGTTGATTCCAAAATGCTTTGGATGATAATCACTGCCAATTTATGCATGCTTTGGGTTAAATTTGGTTAGTCAAAATGGTAACTTAATGGATTCGGATTGGCTTAAGCGGGTTTACCTGGATGGGTTCAACAATTCTTAGAATATTATTCTGGCAACTTGGTTGGGTAGATGAATTTGTTGTGCTCGGAAAAGAGGAAGAGGAGCGGGTGGCGGTATGGGCGAGATGGTTGTTGCTCGGAAAATTGTATTATTTCTTTGTATCCGTTTCAATAATATTTCATTTATCATTGAATTATAATAGGAGTTCACTATTATCCCCTATCTCATATTTTTGAGTGGCTGTGAGTGAAAAAAATATTATCATTGATTATAAATTATAAATATATATGATCTAGATGTAAAGGGTTTTAAAAAAATTTAATTTAGAGATAAATGTGTATTTAGTTAAATTATATTACGGATGAGGATGAGGATTTCATTCTTAATGCTTTTTTTAATGGTAATTTTTTGCTACTTTGAGACTTGAACTCACAATCATACTTAAGCGTTTTAAAAGGATACCAACCCCAGTATTCTGTATCTCTAATATATGGCTTAATCTTTGTTTAGAATTTTAAATCATCTAGTCATAAACGTCATCTAATAATATAATAGATAAGAGATATATAATAAACATTACAATTTTTGATCAAACATTTGTGTATTATATCAGTCAAAGGATGTTATACGAATCAAGTTCATGTTTGATACCTATCTTAATTGAATACCTGTTACCATCTACACATGTATGAACATTGAAATCCATTCTGCCGTATGCATACACCAAGTCTATACCATCCCGATATCTACTCCTTTTCACCCAAGTAGCAACACCAGAACAATCATACTTTGGTCAACCGAACCGCCGTCATACCTCTCTTTGTAGAAATAGAACTCACACTCATAGGCATCCCCATCGCTGCCAAGAACCCATAATTTATCACTTTTCTTATCTCCGCATACTCTTTGACGAAAAAAAGGGTTAAATCCCTGAAAGGAACTTTAATCCAGGAAAGCTTAAACATCTTCATTCAGGAAAACACAAATTATGGGTTCTTGGTACAGTAAAGGGAGTTGTTTATGGGAGGTATGAAGGTGACTGGGTTAACCAAAAGTATGATAGTTGAACCAAAATAAAAGAACATATGTATAAAGGTGATTGGGGTTTGCGGTTGATTCCAAAAGTGCTTTGGATGGATAATCACTGCCAATTTATGCATGCTTTGGGTTTAAATTTGGTTGAGTCAAAATGTGTAACTTAATGGATTCGGATTGGCTTAGAGCGGGTTTACCTGGATGGGTTCAACAATTCTTAGAATATTATTCTGGCAACTTGGTTGTGGGTAGATGAGATTTGTTGTGCTCGGAAAAGAGGAAGAGGAGCGGGTGGCGGGTATGGGCGAGATGGTTGTTGCTCGGAAACAGTTGTATTTATTTCTGTTGTATCCTGTTTCAATAATATTTCATTTATCATTGAATTATAATAGGGAGTTCACTATTATCCCCTATCTCATATTTTTGAGTGGCTGTGAGTGGAAAAAAGATATTTATTCATTGATTATAAATTATAAATATATATGATCTAGATGTAAAGGGTTTTAAAAAAATTTAAATTT
This sequence comes from Scalesia atractyloides, assembly GCA_947069175.1. Classification (NCBI taxonomy): domain Eukaryota; kingdom Viridiplantae; phylum Streptophyta; class Magnoliopsida; order Asterales; family Asteraceae; genus Scalesia; species Scalesia atractyloides. The sequence goes on from CAMTDV010000023.1 coordinate 88,697,556, forward strand.
TAGAGATAAATGTGTATTTTAGTTAAATTATATTACGGATGAGGATGAGGATTTCATTCTTAATGCTTTTTTTAATGGTGAATTTTTTGCTACTTGTGAGACTTGAACTCAACATCATACTTAAGCGTTTTAAAAGGATACCAACCCCAGTATTCTGTATGCTCTAATATATGGCTTAATCTTTGTTTAGAATTTTAAATCATCTAGTCATAAACGTCATCTAATAATATAATAGATAAGAGATATATAATAAACATTACAATTTTTGATCAAACATTTGTGTATTATATCAGTCAAAGGATGTTATACGAATCAAGTTCATGTTTGATACCTATCTTAATTGAATACCTGTTACCATCTACACATGTATGAACATTGAAATCCATTCTGCCGTATGCATACACCAAGTCTATACCATCCCGATATCTACTCCTTTTCACCCAAGTAGCAACACCAGAACAATCATACTTTGGTCAACCGAACCGCCGTCATACCTCTCTTTGTAGAAATAGAACTCACACTCATAGGCATCCCCATCGCTGCCAAGAACCCATAATTTATCACTTTTCTTATCTCCGCATACTCTTTGACGAAAAAAAGGGTTAAATCCCTGAAAGGAACTTTAATCCAGGAAAGCTTAAACATCTTCATTCAGGAAAACACAAATTATGGGTTCTTGGTACAGTAAAGGGAGTTTTTATGGGAGGTATGAAGGTGACTGGGTTAACCAAAAGTATGATAGTTGAACCAAAATAAAAGAACATATGTATAAAGGTGATTGGGGTTTGCGGTTGATTCCAAAAGTGCTTTGGATGGATAATCACTGCCAATTTATGCATGCTTTGGGTTTAAATTTGGTTGAGTCAAAATGTGTAACTTAATGGATTCGGATTGGCTTAGAGCGGTTTACCTGGATGGGTTCAACAATTCTTAGAATATTATTCTGGCAACTTGGTTGTGGGTAGATGAGATTTGTTGTGCTCGGAAAAGAGGAAGAGGAGCGGGTGGCGGGTATGGGCGAGATGGTTGTTGCTCGGAAACAGTTGTATTTATTTCTGTTGTATCCTGTTTCAATAATATTTCATTTATCATTGAATTATAATAGGGAGTTCACTATTATCCCCTATCTCATATTTTTGAGTGGCTGTGAGTGGAAAAAAGATATTATTCATTGATTATAAATTATAAATATATATGATCTAGATGTAAAGGGTTTTAAAAAAATTTAAATTTTAGAGATAAATGTGTATTTTAGTTAAATTATATTACGGATAGAGGATGAGGATTTCATTCTTAATGCTTTTTTTAATGGTGAATTTTTTGCTACTTGTGAGACTTGAACTCAACATCATACTTAAGCGTTTTAAAAGGATACCAACCCCAGTATTCTGTATGCTCTAATATATGGCTTAATCTTTGTTTAGAATTTTAAATCATCTAGTCATAAACGTCATCTAATAATATAATAGATAAGAGATATATAATAAACATTACAATTTTTGATCAAACATTTGTGTATTATATCAGTCAAAGGATGTTATACGAATCAAGTTCATGTTTGATACCTATCTTAATTGAATACCTGTTACCATCTACACATGTATGAACATTGAAATCCATTCTGCCGTATGCATACACCAAGTCTATACCATCCCGATATCTACTCCTTTTCACCCAAGTAGCAACACCAGAACAATCATACTTTGGTCAACCGAACCGCCGTCATACCTCTCTTTGTAGAAATAGAACTCACACTCATAGGCATCCCCATCGCTGCCAAGAACCCATAATTTATCACTTTTCTTATCTCCGCATACTCTTTGACGAAAAAAAGGGTTAAATCCCTGAAAGGAACTTTAATCCAGGAAAGCTTAAACATCTTCATTCAGGAAAACACAAATTATGGGTTCTTGGTACAGTAAAGGGAGTTGTTTATGGGAGGTATGAAGGTGACTGGGTTAACCAAAAGTATGATAGTTGAACCAAAATAAAAGAACATATGTATAAAGGTGATTGGGGTTTGCGGTTGATTCCAAAAGTGCTTTGGATGGATAATCACTGCCAATTTATGCATGCTTTGGGTTTAAATTTGGTTGAGTCAAAATGTGTAACTTAATGGATTCGGATTGGCTTAGAGCGGGTTTACCTGGATGGGTTCAACAATTCTTAGAATATTATTCTGGCAACTTGGTTGTGGGTAGATGAGATTTGTTGTGCTCGGAAAAGAGGAAGAGGAGCGGGTGGCGGGTATGGGCGAGATGGTTGTTGCTCGGAAACAGTTGTATTTATTTCTGTTGTATCCTGTTTCAATAATATTTCATTTATCATTGAATTATAATAGGGAGTTCACTATTATCCCCTATCTCATATTTTTGAGTGGCTGTGAGTGGAAAAAAGATATTTATTCATTGATTATAAATTATAAATATATATGATCTAGATGTAAAGGGTTTTAAAAAAATTTAAATTTTAGAGATAAATGTGTATTTTAGTTAAATTATATTACGGATGAGGATGAGGATTTCATTCTTAATGCTTTTTTTAATGGTGAATTTTTTGCTACTTGTGAGACTTGAACTCAACATCATACTTAAGCGTTTTAAAAGGATACCAACCCCAGTATTCTGTATGCTCTAATATATGGCTTAATCTTTGTTTAGAATTTTAAATCATCTAGTCATAAACGTCATCTAATAATATAATAGATAAGAGATATATAATAAACATTACAATTTTTGATCAAACATTTGTGTATTATATCAGTCAAAGGATGTTATACGAATCAAGTTCATGTTTGATACCTATCTTAATTGAATACCTGTTACCATCTACACATGTATGAACATTGAAATCCATTCTGCCGTATGCATACACCAAGTCTATACCATCCCGATATCTACTCCTTTTCACCCAAGTAGCAACACCAGAACAATCATACTTTGGTCAACCGAACCGCCGTCATACCTCTCTTTGTAGAAATAGAACTCACACTCATAGGCATCCCCATCGCTGCCAAGAACCCATAATTTATCACTTTTCTTATCTCCGCATACTCTTTGACGAAAAAAAGGGTTAAATCCCTGAAAGGAACTTTAATCCAGGAAAGCTTAAACATCTTCATTCAGGAAAACACAAATTATGGGTTCTTGGTACAGTAAAGGGAGTTGTTTATGGGAGGTATGAAGGTGACTGGGTTAACCAAAAGTATGATAGTTGAACCAAAATAAAAGAACATATGTATAAAGGTGATTGGGGTTTGCGGTTGATTCCAAAAGTGCTTTGGATGGATAATCACTGCCAATTTATGCATGCTTTGGGTGGTTTGATGTTTAAATATTGAAATCGAAAATTCAAATAAAGGAAAAGATTGAAATAACCGAAAATTATGAATGAAATTGTACACGTGGGCCACATAAACAATCTTATAATATAAGCCCAACAATTTATAGAGCCACAGACTAATTCCATTATAGATGTGGATGGGCCGAACATCCCACTTATTAATATGGGAAAAATGTGGACTAGGAAATCTATTGGATCGATTTTGGGTGGAGACCCAACTGGTATAATAGATTGGTAATATGGCCCAAAACTCGACATCATCTACATTTGTTTAGAGGGGAAAAAAACCCGGAACCTGGGTTTTTTAAACCCGAATCTACTCGTAGGGTAGAGACTAGATATACACTTTGTTCAATACCTGGGTTTGTTCATACCCGGATTATCTGTGTTCCTAGGTTTTCGTACACGGCTTGGATATTTCAGGTATATTAGGGAATTCAGGCATAGGAAGATCTGAAAAAACTCTCTAGAAGGTTTCTTGTCTGTGCAATGATAATATTGCTCCTCATTGACGTCCATGTGATGATGAACAATGGTATGTAGGATATGAGTCACAATTTTAATAAAAAATTATATAAATAAAAATAGTAAAGATACTCTCTTTATATATTTGGGAAATTATAGTACACGTACCATTAACAAATCTAAACCAAATAATATACATAATACAACATATGTAACTAAATTGATTCAAGCCATAGTCTTCAACAACAGCCTTAAACGCGTCTTCTTGTATGGTCCGTTGTGTAGTCTTCAACGAACTCTTGAATCGCATCTCCTTGTATGATCATTTGTGTGGGCTTCAACGAGGTCTTGAACCATATCTTTTTATACAATAATTTCCTACAAAATAAACAAACAAGTGTTGACGGTTGTGGCTGGGGCACGTGTTCAACACGCTTCCCTTAAAATAGATTTCACGCCTCTACTAAAGATGACGCGTCTGTCTCTCAGGGTACAACAACCGAAGCAGTCTGCATTGCCGAAAATGGCCACGTGCCCGAGGTTACAACGGATAAATTATAGTGTTAGAACTTGTGGAAAAAATAATGATATGAAGGAGATGAAATTGAGTAGAGAAAACTTATTTCTCTAAGTACCAAACATATGGATATTCAAGTATCTCTTATTTTCAAGAACTCTCCATGAATTCATGTGTTTTCTTGTATTACTTCTCTTGTATTTTTCTCATAAAACCAATGAAGCACATAGCCTACCATTTTTACAAGAATTGTAGGTAGTGAAAAGTTTCACTTAATTAGTGATTTAGTTAGAGACATAAACTCTAATAATGACAAATAAATTGATATAAAAACTCTACTTAAGAGTTTATCAACCATATGAAGAGTATAGTAAATAATTATAATTTTACTAAATTAATATCCACTCACACTACATAAATTCCAACAATCCCCCATATGAATGGAAATTGTCTAAAACACATAAAATTTTCAATGGAACCTCCATAGTTGAGTATTGCCGGATAAGTAGGTGTTCCATTTGAACTTTCCGTTGTGAACCCACTTGAAAAACAATAATAAAACTATAATCACTAACATAATTATGTGGTTTTCTTGATGATTATGGATGATCTTGAATTTGTCGTAAACTAGTAAACTTGAATCTTGTATTTTCATGTATGAAAAGATCATCTAAACATATGTATGTTTAGATTAACAAGATTCATTCACAAAAAATGTTATAAACATAATTTTATATTTTAAAATGATCATATATAATATACAAATTATAGATTACTAAATAAAAGTTATGATCTAGAATTTTTGTTAAAAAAAAGTAATAATAAAGTTTCTACTTTTGGAAAGATCATAAAAATAAAGTTGTTTTTATAAGTGTTATGAACATATCTTTATACTTAAAAATAACTTTATGTAACATGTAAAGTATAGATTTTATATAAAACTCATAATCTAAAAATTTGGATGAAAAACATAAATAAAGTTTCCATTTTGATCATTTTATAACTCTTTCATTTTTAACTTGGGCTAGACCCACTTCTACAAACCAATTGGGCTTGACCCACTTTAATTAAAAACAAGTTCGGTTAGGCCCACACACATGAAATGATTTGGGTTAGACCCACTCATATGAAACGAATTGGGCTAAGCCCACACATAGTAAGCAAATTGGGCTAGGCCCATATGTAATAAACTTTTAAATTAAACTTTTACATTTAAATTATGGGCTAAGCCCGTTTACATGTAATCAATCTAGAATACATATATGAAAGATATATAATATATATATATATATATATATATGTATGTATGTATGTATGTATGTATGTATGTATGTATGTATGTATGTATGTATGTATGTATGTATGTATAACCAACAAAAAAAAACCAACAAGTACAAGTATGAAATTCAAGATGAGATACTAGTACGAAAAACGAAAGAAAGCCTAAGTGTCTAATGAGAATAGAACACTTGTAGGTCGAGAAACAAATGATGTATCAGAAATCGAATAGAGATTTGCACGGAACGCAAAATGTTTTTATGGTTTTTAAACGTCCAGGGATGTATACATGTTACATTTAGTATAACTTAGGTATTGAAAATATTTAGATCACATGTGGATAAGGCTCAATTATTGGGACCATTAATAAATAACAAGTACCGAGGAACAAGAGGATAGATCTATTGGGTTTGGGCGAGCCCCACTCTATTATGGCAACAATAACAGATCGTATTAGAGTGTTTTTGTGTCTAAAACGAGTGTCTCAAACACAATAAATCGTCAAGGTTTGGTTGCCACCTTATTCGGCATACAGATTAGTGTCCTTGGAACACACTAATGATCTTAAAAGTTTCATTAAGCTATACTAAATGAATTTATTATTTCAAATGTCTTTAAAGATTCATTTGATACAAAATTTTAAAACATGAATTCAACAATTTTTGTTGACGTCGTTTTGAAAACTAACATGTATTACAGGAAACTAGTGGACGGCCATGGGGAAAAACATGATCGTATGTTATCAAGTCAAGATATTAGATTTCATCCACTCTTTTGATATTGTGTTTGTAGACTTGTGTTTGAATTTTAAACAATGTTGTTAAATTTGTGGTATGTTTCAAAACAAAAGGTCGTATGTAAACCTTGTGATAAATAAAGTGTATGGATGAACATTTTACAACGTATTACAATTGTCGTTTACTTGGTTGAATGCAACGGTTGCCGCTCTGGCCACACCTCGCGACGCTTCCGCTACATCGAAATTCGGGGTGTGACAGACCTGGTATCAGAGCTTTAATTGTAGTGAACTAAGATTCTTTCGAGTCTAAGTTTTCAATTTCAAAATGGTCTTTTTATGAAAGTTATAAGTTGTTTGCGAAATTATAACAAGAGTTTTCCCATGGCATGTATATGAAGGTCCACTAGTACTAAACGATAAATTAAAACAATAATGCAAGGATTATATGAGATAGTCTTTGTGGATTAGACACGATAACAGTAAGATGAATCAGAATGATACATGACATGACTTACAATGAAACTGAAATACAATTGCCCAAAAATTTATTATAAGTTGTTTACATATATGAGTTGTACGGATTATTTTGCCAGGACCATGTCTTCCGATTCCGACATCGATTATACGGGATATGCCTCGAACACCGATTACATACCACTAGATGACACTGCCTCACTTGTCATCATCGTCTCCGATGACGAACTCTCGGACGATGAGTGGATGAATATCGACTTTCAGCCTTTCGCCCTACCAGAGCCTAATCATGCTCACATTCCTTTAGAGGATGATGTACTAGTTGTACCTTACTTTATGAGATGGTCATTTATGGTCACCCTGAGGGTGAATATGTTGTTGCTTATGTCCTCATACCACTTAATGTGGTAGATCCATTAGACGATGTTATCGATGGGGACGGTCACCCCATACCTCTTGTTGTTGATGCTGAGGATGATGTTATTCCGGTCATACATATCGAGCATGTTGATGATGACCTCGGTATTGGTGAGGACTTTGACATTGTTATGTTAGAAGTAGCCCAGTCAGAGGCCACAGTAGTTGACATCACATCCTATGCACCCTCCACACCCGACACTACTTTACCACCATTTTCAGGTACTTTACCTAAATTTGTTGATCCTGTTTTACCAGGCACAACTCTCCATGACCATTCATCTGAGTTTCTACCACCACTACCTTCATCAGGAGATGTTACACATCCTTTCGATCACCCTATGCCTCACTTCTCCAATGGACCTGCACACTATACTCTGATGAGTACTTCCCAGTATGTTGACCACGTACCCTCTCATCCTTTCGATGGTTCATACTCTACCGCTATTACACCGACTTTAGACCCATATCATGACCCCTTTGCTACCGGGCCATCACACATTCCCTACAACCATCCTATGATGGGGTCTTCTTCTTATGTTCTGCCTCCCACTGCTGGAGATCCGTTTCATTCTACCCCGATCATGCATAGTACCGTTACTTACCCTTCTCCTTATTTCACTGATGCTTATGTTCAGCCGCCACCGGGCATGGGCCCGTCATATCCATATCATCCGAGTCATATGCCACTCACTACTGCTGAGTACAGACTCACCTCCACAGAGATACAACTTGGTATCTTGTTTAGCCGTTTTTGTGAGCTTAGTGCTCAAATGTCTACTCTACAAGCACCTCCGAGTGTTCCTAGTCATCCTTCGCTCAGCCACATTTACCCACTTCATCCCCTCCATCACTACCACCCCTACCGACATCTCCACCACCACCACCATCCCCATTATTACCATCACTTACATCATCCCATGCCACCTCTTCATCACTTGAGAGGCACATTAGTGCCATTGAGGAGGAGACGGTGTACTTCCGCAGTGTGATCCGCGCATCTGCACCCCCACCCCCACCGATCTGTCTAGTAAGGTATGTGATTGAGTTTTGGGAGGTAGTACCTGTACCAGGTTAGTAGAAGATTGAAGTATTTTTGAAGATATATATAAGTCAACTTGAAGACTCTGAAGATGCAATGCGAAGAAATATCCACTTTTGTTTATGTATTGTATATAACTTGTATGTCGGAGCGATGAAACTCCAAATTATTTTTGTACTTCGCAAAAGTGATGTAACAAGTTGACAATGTATATATTTGAAAGTTGATTATCTTTCTTTTATTATGCATTGTTGATTATTTATTATGTTTCTGTCATGACCATCTTGTATGGATATCTCACGTGAGAGATAATTCATTTATTTGACGTATATATATATATATATATATATAATATATATATATATATATATATATTATGATATATTTTATTCTATTTGGTCCATGAATGACAATACTTGTCTGAAATATTTGTCTAATTTCTTCTATATGATTTTATATATGAAGATCATGGCACCAAGAAGATGGAGCATACATCAACTTCAAACTCCCCTACCCACTTCTCAACCTGAACTTGATGCTTTGTTGAATCAACGCATTGCGGATGCGATTGCTCAACATGAAGCAACATCACACAAATTCGAGTAATGAAGCTAGGGTTCAAGCCCCACCAACAACATCAAATTCTACGAAGGTTGATTATTCATAACCTTACAAGAAATTTTCATTAATATTTTATTTGAAAATAATTATTTCTAACAATTTCGAGAAGCAACATTTCAGGATGTAAGTATAAACAATTTTTAGATTGCAAACCATTAAACTTTGACAGCACAGGCGGAGCTGTAGCATTTGTTCGATGGACCGAAAAAGTTTGATTCTTTATTCCACATGAGTAACTGTTCCCCTAACCAGACTGTATTGTATGTTTCGGGAATGTTCATTGACGAAACTTTGTCATGGTGGAATCTGCAAATGCAAACGTTAGGATATGCAGCAGCATACAGCAACCATCACCGAGGCAATTATGATTGCAGTAAGCCTTAACGAAGAAGCGGTAAGAATGAATAAGTTTTTGAGAAAGAGTGTGGAGATGCCCAAGGAGACACATGTAGAATCAACCTCACATGGGAATAAGTGAAAGTTTACTCATTTCAAGAAGGATTCCCGAACAACAAGAAGAAGGAAACTCCCACAGCAAAAAGGAATAAAGCATTTGTGGCGACAACAGAGACAGAACCGAGAAGTTATACAAGAAATGCACCTAAGTGTAGTAAGTGTAATTATCTTCATTATGGTGGATGCCGAACCACCAAATGTGATAAGTGGGGAAGTTGTGACACGCACCGAAATTGCTGGAGTAACAACAAGGGAAATAGGACTGAAGGCAAGAAACAAGGAGGCTATGGAAATGGAAACGAGCGAGGAAGGAACAAAAGTTGCTATGGTTGCGGTGAACTGGGCCATTTTAGAAAGAATTGCCCAAAGGAGAACAACGTGACGGGCGAGCCTTTGTACTAGGAGCTCATGAGGCACGTAAGGATCCAAATGTGGGTCACTAGTACGTCCATTTCAAAAATCATTTCGCATCTGTTTTATTTGATACTGACGCAGATTTTAGTTTCATATCTTTAGAGTTTAAAGATATACTCGAACTAAATTCAAATAAATTAGATATTCTATTCACTACGAACTAGCGAATGGAAAGATAATTGAATCTGATGAGATTATTAAAGAATGTTCTTTAGAGTTAGGTGGACAAAAATTCAACATCGATTTATTACCCATCCAGTTAGGTAGTTTTGATGTTGTAATCAATATGGATTCGTTATCCAATAACCTAGCCGAAGTTGTGTGTTGCGACAAAATCATTCACATTCCACTTCCTAATAATGAAACACTTCTTATACATGGCGAGAAGAGCGAAACGCCATTGCGAATTATTTCTTGTATGAAAGCTCAAAAGTGCTTGATAAAAGGATGTATAGCATTCTTAGCACACATGGTTGACAAGAAATCCAAGGAGCCAAAACTTGAGGAGATCCCTGTTGTTAAGGAATTTCCTAAAGTCTTCCCAAAAGACTTACCAAGAAGACCACCACAAAGACAAGTCGAGTTCGCATAGACTTGATTCCAGGAGCTGCACCTGTAGTGAAATCCCCTAACCGATTAGCTCCTTTGAAAATGCAAGAGTTTCCACACAACTTCAAGAGTTGTTGGCAAGGGTTTTATTAGACCAAGTTTCTCACCTTGGGGAGCTCCAGTTCTATTCGTAAAGAAGAAAGATGGAAGCTTTAGAATGTGTATCGATTATCGAGAATTGAACAAACTCACGATCAAGAATCGGTATCCATTACCGAGGATCAATGATCTGTTCGACCAACTTCAAGATCAAGTTTTTACTCGAAGATTGACTTAAGGTCAGGATACATCAGCTTAGAGTGCAGAAGAAAGTATTCCAAAGATAGCATTCCGAACCCGTTACGGTGACTACGAGTTCCTTGTTATGCCATTTGGTCTAACAAATGCACCGGCGGTGTTCATGGACTTAATGAACCTTTTGTGCAAGCCTTACCTCGATAAATTTGTGATAGTATTCATTGACGACATATTGATATATTCACGAAATAAGAAGGATCACGAACACCATCTTAGGACCATTCTTGAGTTGTTAAAGAAGGAGAAACTGTATGCAAAATTCTCTAAGTGTGAATTTTAGCTTTGTGAAGTCCAATTTCTCGGACATGTAGTCAACTATAAAGGCATACATGTCGATCCATCAAAAATAGAAGCCATTAAGAATTGGAACGCACCTAAGACACCCACCGAAGTACACCAATTTTTAGGATTGGCGGGTTATCGGAGATTCATTGAGAATTTTTCAAAGATTGCTCAACCACTAACCTCCCTAACTCAGAAAGATAAGAAGTTTGATTGGGGAGAGAAACAAGAAGTAGCCTGCCAACTACTAAAGGATAAACTTTGTGATGCACCAATTCTATCACTTCCGGACGGCATAGACGACTTTGTTGTTTATTGTGACGCTTCACTTCAAGGTTTAGGATGCGTATTAATGCAACGAGAGAAAGTTATTGCATACGCATCACGCCAATTAAAAGTTCTCGAAAAGAACTATACCACACATGACCTAGAGCTAGGTGCAGTGGTATTTGCGTTAAAAATTTGGCGTCATTATCTTTACGGCACCAAGTGCACAATCTTTACCGATCACAAAAGTCTTCAACATATATTTAATCAGAAAGAGTTAAATATGCGCCAAAGACATTGGATTGAATTGTTGAATGACTATGATTGTGAAATTAAATACCATCCGGGCAAGGCGAACGTTATCGTGGATGCCCTAAGTTGAAAGGAACGAGGGAAGCCCCTTCGTGTACGATCATTAAGACTCATCATTCACAATAACCTTACCTTTCGAATTCACGATGCTCAACTGGAAGCCCTGAAGAGCGAAAATTTTAAAGCAGAAATGCTTAGAGGTATGGAAAAACATTTAGAACCAAATAGAATGGAGCTTTGTACTTTGCAAACAGAATTTGGGTTCCTCGTTTTGGTAATCTACGAAACCTAATTCTAGATGAAGCCCATAAGTCAAAATATTCGATACATCCCGGAGCAGATAAAATGTATGGTGATCTTAAAGAATTCTATTGGTGGCCTAATATCAAGAGAGATATTTCAACTTATGTGGTAAAATGTCTAACATGTGCAAAAATTAAGGCTGAATACCAAAAACCTTCAGGATTGTTACAACAACCTAAAATTTCCACTTGGAATGAGAACAAATTCTATGGATTGCATAACGAAATTACCCAGGACCTCTCGCGATCACGACATGCTTTGTATAATTATCGACCGGCTAACCAAATTAGCTCACTTCTTGCCGGTACCTGAGAAGGATAAAACCGAGAAATTAGCCGAACTTTATCTTAAAGAGATTGTGGCAAGACATGTAGTGCCTGTTTCCATAATCTCTGATCGAGATGGTCGTTTCGTATCAAAAATTTGCCCATCATTTCAAAAGGCTTTTGAATCTCGCTTAGATCTAAGTACGGCCTTTCATCCCCAAACAGATGGCCAAAGTGAACACACCATTCAAACCTTAGAAGATATGCTTCGTGCTTTTGTGATTAACTTAGGTGGAAATTGGGATACTCACTTGCCTTTAGTGGAGTTCTCATATAACAACAGTTATCACACGAGTATTCAAGCCGCTCCATTTGAAGCGTTATACGGACGTAAGTGTCGATCTCCGCTATACTGGGCGAAAATAGGCGACAAATAAACGATAGGTGCAGAATTAATTCAAGAAACTACAGATAAAATATTTAAAATCCTAGACCGTATTAAAGCATCTCAGGATAGACAGAAAAGTTATGCAGATAAATGCCGCAAACCGTTATCCTTTAAGATTGGAGACAAAGTGCTATTAAAAGTCTCGCCTTGGAGAGGCGTAGTTAGATTTGAGAAGCAAGGAAAACTTAGCCCGAGGTATATAGGACCATATGAAATCTTGGAAAAGATTGGAACAGTCGCACATAAAATGAAATTGCCTGAAACACTTAGTAACATTCACGACACTTTTCTCGTGCCAAACCTTATAAAGTGTCTTTCAGACGAGTCACTTATTATTCCCATGTACGAAATTCATATTGACGACAAACACCATTTCATCGAAGAACCTGTCGATGTTTTAGATTCGAAAGTCTAGAAAACAAGGAGGAGTCGTATCAAACTAGTCAAAGTCCATTGGAACTCAAAGCGCGGACCTGAGTTCACTTGGGAACGGGAAGACGAAATCAAAAGAAAGTACCCCCACCTATTCAAGAAATCCTACGCAAAGGATGACACGACTTAAATTTTGGGACCAAATTTTCTGAACAAGGGGAGAATGTGACAATCGGTAAAATTCCAGTAATTCTTTACAACCTAAACAACTATTACATTATCTATTTACTGCACAACATGACTTAATTTATAGTTTTAAGTCTTAAAAGTCGAGGAATTCAACAAAATCATAGCTTGGTATGATAATGAATTCGTCACAAGCACGAACATATAAAACCATACCCTAGACGGATGACAAAGACGCGAACACGCGATAAATATCAGTACTGGTTGCGGTACAGTCTGATATAACAAAAATAAGACACAAGATATGCCTGCATTGTTATACCATGAAAATTTTATTTAAAACACCAAATTGTCCAAGTCTGCAACAAAATACAGCATTCCGCAGCACAAAACACCAAATGTCCGAAAATCCAAAAATAAACATTTTTAGTTAAGAATAATAACGGGTGTTAGAAATAATATAAAACCCGTGTATAAATCTTGCTGCTTAAAGTTATACAACTTGTTTAGTAAAAACCTGACAACAAAACCGTTACTGGAACTGAACTCAAAATAACAAATTTATTAGTTTGGAGAGCTAGATTAGTTAACTGGACAATAAAATTTGTACTAGAATTATTGTGTAAATAAAATTATATAAGTAACACAATATGTCAGTATTGTACCCGGTACAAAACCCGACCCAAATTTATCAAAACAATAAGTTTAGTGAGTTATTTTGGCATATTATAACATCACTTTAAAGTGTTGGACCATTAGATTTTATAAAAACTTATATATAAAAACATTAAAGTTATAAAGTTTATAAAAAGTACAAGTTTATTTAAAATTAAAAAACCTCACGGCAACATGGGGTGTAAACCCCCATGCCACTAACCTTCCATGATGTGTTGGATTGATGTGAGCATTATTAGTGGGTTATGTGGTGTAAGAACCCAAAACCAAAAAAAAACCCAAATCACTTCCATTCTTTCATTTTCTAAAACATAATAACACTTTTTCCTTTCCTTTTTCCTTCTTTAAATCGGCCAAACACCAACATCATCACCTTCAACTTTTAAAATTCCAAACTCAAGAAATTCAAGCTTGCATGGAGATCCAAGGATAATCTAAGGTGTTTGCAAGGATTAGGAGGCACATTTGGAAGCTTGGAAACTTTTGATCAACACTTTGCTTCATCCTTTTTACATCACTTTGATCATCCCCAGTCAAGTGCTAGTAGTAAGCTCAATAACTTGATCTTATACTTTATGTTTCATGTAAATGTACAAGATCATCTTGACAGTTATTTAAAAACCCACTTGAAAAAAATAACAAAACTATAATCACTAACATAATTATGTGGTTTTCTTGATGATTATGGATGATCTTGAATTTGACATAAACTAGTAAACTTGAGTCTTGCATTTTTATGTATGAAAAGATCATCTAAACACATGCATGTTTAGATTAGCAAGATTCATTAACAAAAATTGTTATAAACATGATTTTATATTTTAAAATGATCATATTTAATACACAAATTATAGATTACTAAATAAAAGTTATGATCTAGAATTTTTGTTAAAAAGTAATAATAAAGTTTCTACTTTTGGAAAGATCATAAAATAAAGTTGTTTTTAGAAGTGTTATGAACACATCTTTATACCTTAAAAATAACTTTATGTAACATGTAAAGTACAGATTTTATATAAAACTCATAATCTAAAAATTCGGATGAAAAACATAAATAAAGTTTCCATTTTGAGAAAGTTTTAAGCTATAATAAGTTCAGACGTTTTTGTTAATATATCAGTATAATACTTGTGATTTGTTGATGATTTGAATTAGAAAAGTGATTTAAAGCATGTTTATATAAACATATTTTAAAGGAAATATGGCAAAATTATTATAAAAATTAATCTTGATTAAGATATGGTTAAACTAAAGATTTTGTGATTAAAAGTGAGTAGGGATTTTAATCTTGTTTAAAACAAAAGTTTGGGTGAAAAAGTTTAAGATATAATTACTTGAGCTTTTCTTAAACTAAAAAGAACATAAATACATATTTTTAGATAAAAGTATATATTTTGAAATCACGAAATATGTATAAATACTATATATTTAGATCATGTCGGATCAAATACAAAGATATATAAATGTTCAACTTTTGACAAAATAATATATGAGACAATTCAGACATTTCGGACAAAATAAAATATATGGTATAAACTAAACAAACACAAAGACGAAACTAATAAAATGGTCGACGCAAAATAACGGTCAAAACAAACAAAATCAACCGTCACATTTTATACTTACTAAGACTTATAAAAATTCATATCTAGTAGTTTTTTTACAAATAAATTTTATAAGTTATAACATTTGCTAGTAAATATTCTAAAACTTGATTAAGCCCAACTAAACAAATTGTTTGGGCTAAGCCCATTTTCATAAAATTATATTGGGCTAAACCCATTTTCATAAAAATATATCGACTAGCCCATTTCTAGAAATTAATTTAGGCTAGGCCCACTTGTATAAAATCAAACTTGGGCTAAGCCCACTTTTATAAAATTAACTTTGGGCTAAACCCACTTTTATAAAACTAAATTGGGCTAATCCATTTCTATAAACTATTTTGAGCTAGGCCCACTCTTTCATTTTTAACTTGGGCTAGACCCACTTTTACAAACCAATTGGGCTTGACCCACTTTAAATAAAAACAAGTTGGGCTAGGCCCACACACATGAAACGATTTGGGTTAGGCCCACTCATATGAAACCAATTGGGCTAAGCCCACACATAGTAAGCAAATTTGGCTAGCCCCATACTTACAAAATCTATTGGACTAGGCCCATATGTAATAAACTTTTAAAATGAACTTTTACATTTGAATTATGGGTTAGGCGTAAATGTAATCAATCTAGAATACATATATGAAATATATATATATATATATATATATATATATATATATATATGTATGTATGTATACCAACAAAGAAAAACAAACAAATACAAGTATGAAATTCAAGATGAGATACATGTACGAAAAACGAAAGAAAGCCTAAGTGTCTAATGAGAATAGAACACTTGTAGGTCGAGAAACGAATGAAGTATCGGAAATCGAATAGAGATTTGCACGAAATTCAAATATGTGAGTTCAGGTTTCCCCCTTTTATTTAAACGTTTTTATGGTTTTTAAACGTGCGGGTATGTATACATGTTACATTTAGTATAACTTGGGTAATGAAAATATTTTGATCACATGTGGATAAGGCTCAAGTATTGGGAGCATTAATGAATAACAAGTACCGAGGAACAAGGGGATAGATCTATTGGGTTTGGGCGAGCCCCACTCTATTACGGCTACAATAACACATGGTATTATAGTGCTTTTGTGTCTAAAACGAGTGTCTCGGACACAATAAATCGTCAAGATATTAGATTACCATCCAGGCTTTTGATATTGTGTATTACAGGAAATGAGTGGATGGCCTTGGGGAAAAACATGTCCGTATGTTATGAAGTCAAGATATTAGATTCCATCCAGTCTTTTGATATTGTGTTTGTAAACTCGTGTTTGAATTTTAAACAATGTTGTTAAATTTGTGGTATGTTTCAAAACAAAAGGTCGTATGTAAACCTTGTGTTAAATAAAGTGTATGGATGAACATTTTACAACGTATTAAAATTGTCGTTTACTTGGTTGAATGCAACGATTGCCACTCTGGCCACACCTCGCGGCGCTTCCGCTACATCGAAATTCGGGGTGTGACACCAGCAAGATTACAAAATTAGTATTGAGATTCTAATTCATAAACAAAGAAAATTGAAACCATGATATAGTGTTGTAGTTGCAGCCCATGGACTTGTGAGCCCAAATCATCAAGGCATTACCCATCTAACACATTTACTCTTGAGTCTTTCTTACGTGCATATAAATAACTTTTACAATAAAACGAACATGAGTTTCAAAAGAAAGTAGTTTTTTTGGTTACAAATTAAGATTGCCATAAAGATGGTTAAAACATAGCCTCTACTAGGGGGATTTACAAGATGACTTACTATCTCACTACACGCATAGTCAAACTAGTTGGGGTCACAATTAAGTCGACGTGTTAATGACATGATTAACATTTCTTTCCACAAGAACTGATTAATAGTAACATTTCACTTTTCAGTTAATACGATAACTGACTAATAATAAACCAGTTTAGGATCTGAAACTGGTACGGTTTGAGATTACAGACCGTTGAAACCGGTTTCGGTCCTTAAAAAGGCTATGATGATCATCTTCAGTCTGTCCGAGTGGATGGGAACAAAGTTTGAGATTATCTGCATCATGGCTGGGCAATTCGGATGGTTATGTGAAAAATTCTTTCGTATTGCAACTGCTTTGTTCTGTTGTTTACACATCTGAGCCTCATATATAATCATTTCCTCTCATTTTGTTAAAATGCATGATCTGGAAATTACTTTATCTTAGGAACAAATCGTTTTGCAAACTCAAAAGCATCTAAAATAATTGAATTTATCATGTTCCAAGTACAAAAGTTGTACATGAACTTGCAAATGCTGAATTTGTTTTATTGTGTGCAGTTGATAAATAGCTGAAAAGCCCGAGATACACGAGTAATTAAAGATTACTCATGTATCTGAGGCCTTTAGGTGACATTGGACATTGAAGAGTACTCATGTATTGGTTGATTAGCGTCCGTGTTCTGCAGAAGGTTTTAAGAGATTACTAGTAGATAGAAACTTGAGGCTGTAACTTAATTGTGTAAACTGTAGTGGTGCCAATCAGCTATATAGAGAATGAAAATTTGGAGAACAGTTAAGCTAAGTAGATTGACTTTGATACACCATCGAATGAATGAATCGAGATGTGAGCTACTCTCATTAAAGTAATCAGGTTGGGGGTGGTCAGCCAATACAAGTGGTATAATATTCATGTGTTTAATCAGTTTGCTTTGTTCGGACTCATGCTAAAACTAAGACGTTTAAATTTTCAAACTCATTAAGCTTAAAACACGTTTCGCATATTTACAGCAATTACGACTCATGCACAACCTCTTAATATAGATGGGTTATATTCAGGCTTCACAGTTTCTGTTCTTCATCCTACTCTGGAATCATAAGAACGATTGCGTCTTTATCTCATCCACTACTTTGGCTACAGAGGTTGGTTTATTATTGAAGACTTTATCATTTCTTGCGTCCCAAATAGGCCAGAAATTCACTTGAGTTATTGCCTGCAACAGCCTTTTGCTTGTTGGTGCATCTGTACACCTACTGGTGTGAGTGTTCCACCACATTACATACTTTCTTTTCAGTTTGTTTCCTTAAAGATTGCACTGTGATTACTGCGCTGCTATCACCCAGCCATGGCCATGCGCAATCCTTATCACAAAAGTTACATCCCTCCGACATAAAATAACATATTGCTGCAATTCGTCCAATACCCTCTCTTGGCTCATGCCTCCATCACCTTTTCGAGATCACTTGGGCTCCATGTTTTTTTCGAAGAGACCTGGTAACAACCTTTTCCACCCCATTTTTTAAACGTTCATAAATTTTTTATACCATATAATTTTTTCATAAAAATTTTACCATAAAATCAACCATAATTTTATCTTTGATTTGATTACCATATTGCTATATAAAATATAACGTCTAAAAAAATCCACAAAAATGTGTTGTATTTTTATATTGTATAACATTTTTTGTGCTAAATTTTTGTATTATATTTTTGTGATATATTTTTTTGTGGTGAAATTTTTTGTCTTAATTTTTTTCTAAATTTTTTGTGTTAGATTTTTTGTACTAGATTTGTTTGTAATATATTTTTTGTACTAGTTATTTTTTGCTATATTTTTTTGTAATATATTTTTGTGCTAAATTTTTTGTAGTGAAGTAATAGTATACGGCTCGACAATCATTCTAGATGGTTATGTGAAAGATTCTCTCACATTGCAACCTTTAGATTTACAGGCGTGGTGGATTTATCTTCCTTTGTTCTGATGTTTACAGATCTGAGCCTCATATATAATCATTTCCTCTCATTTTGGGTTAAAATGCATGATCAGGAAATTACTTTATCTTATCCAACAAATGATTGTGCAAGCTCAAAAAGATCTTAAATAATTAGATTTATCACGCTTCAAATATATTTTTCAATATGTTTATATCATAAAATTATAAAATACTATATTTTTTGTATTATGTTTATATCAGAAATTAAATTGGGTGTGTCTTTTATACCATAATTATATCTTAAAAGATATTGGCATAAGATTTTATAATTTAAATGTAATTGCATTATAGGGTTAAGTTATTTTACAAATGCTCCTAAAAATAAGAAGGGTACAAAGACACTATGGATTGCACAAGATGACACAATGTCGAGCAAAATATAACAAATGCCCTAAAATATAATACAATGTCGAGGAAAGAAGACACAATGAATTACAAAAAAACATAACGACACAAATATAGAAAAGATACAATGATAAATAAAAGGCACAATGATAATAAACAAAAATTCGAAAATCTACAACCTATAAATCGAAAAGTGAAAACCTAAATTCTCATACAGTAAAGTTCGATGAGACAATTCTTTTGTAGTAAATTTACTTTTAATATATTAATTAGCGGAAAATAATAAAAAAAAATTTAAAACTTTCGGATTGAACGGGTCGTTGGGTCAACCCGCAAATATTCGGGTCGTGTTCGGGTTTATATGTATGACACGATTTTTAGGTTCGGGTGGTGTTTGGGTTTGTCTAAAATTGTCGGGTTCGTGTCCGTTCAACCCGTCAACCTGCGAATCCGACCCATTTAGCACCCTTATTACGGACGTTTATTTTTTGAGCTTTGAAACCATTTGTTGTTGTTGATGATAGTCTATTTAATATATTTGTTTACTTGTATCTATATTGCGTTTTAGATTATTAGATGGTGTATAATCATAGCATGGAGTGTGCACACCAAATTGTTTAAATGTTTTATCTATTTTGTTATATAATATTATTAGCTTAGTAGCCAAAAGCGCACAAGGCGCACAAGTGAGCCTACTACACTTTACATAGGCGCCAATGGCCAAGTAAGAGGCGATGATGAACTTCCTCCCGCTGACACAGAGCTGTGTGACTCTAGTTAGGCGAACGGGAGGCGATATTTGGCTTTAAAAATTAATAGTAGATTTTTTTCTTTTACTAGTGAAATACAAACACACACAAGCATTTAGTATATTCTATGAATATGCACCTTGTGTTTAGGGCCTTAGGCGAACTCTTTGCGCCTTTAAGGTTTCATGCAACTTTGACTATTATGGTCATGGCGGTGTTTGGGATAGCGTATTTAAATGGCTTATATGCGTCATTTAATCACTTTGGGATATTTGATGAGGAAAAGTGCTTATGTTTATTTGCTTATTTTAAGGTAATGTAATTCAATAAACAAATCAAGGTCAGTTATGACTAACTGATTGTTTTTGGTGGTGGTTAACTGCTGAAAACTTGTTTATGGTATAGGGGAAATAATGCAAATGACAATGATGACCCATTGACCCCACCAAGTTTCATTATTTAAACAAAGAAGACTGCCTATTATGTTGGATTTTGGTGGGGGCTTGTTATTGAAGATGGCGGTACACGTGAAGAAGATGAAGAGAGTAATGAAGTGGAAGGAAAAAAAGTTGACCATTTTGCCAAGTTATAGATGTAATTCAATTAACAAATCAAGATCAGTTATGACTAACTGATTGTTTTTGGTGGTGGTTAACTGCTAGAAACTTGTTTATGGTATTGGGGAAACTAATGCAAATGACAATGATGACCCATTGACCCACCAAGCTTCATTATTTAAACAAAGAAGACTGCCTCTTATGTTGGATTTTGGTGGGGAGCTTGTCATGATGATGGTGGTACACGTGAAGAAGATGAAGAGTGTAATGAAGTGGAGGGAAAAAAAGTTGACCATTTTGCCAAGTTATAGATGGGTTCGGTAGCATGTCAAGTGATTTGGTTTAAATTTGGTTGGATCAAAATGTGCAACTTAATAAACAAGTTATAGATGGGTTCGGATTGGCTTAGAGCGGGTTTACCTGGATGGGTGCAACAATTCTTAGAACATTATTCTGGCAACTTGGTGGTGGGTAGATGAGATGGTCGTGCAGAAAAAGAGGAAGAGGAGCAGGTGGCGGGTATGGACGACGATGTTTGTTGCTCGGAAACAGTTGTATTCACTTCTATGGTTTCCGGTTTCAATAATATTTCATTTATCATTCAATTTAAGGGTTCACTATTATCCCCTATCTCATATTATTGAGTGGTGTGAGTGAAAAAAAGATATTAATTCATTGATTATGAATATATATGATTTGGATGTAAGAGGTTTTAAAAAATTTTCAAATTTTAGAGATAAATGTGTATTTTAGTTAAATTATATTATGATTGAGGATAAGGATTTCATTCTGAATGCTTTTTCTTAGTGATGAATTTTTTGCTATTTGTGATACTTGAACTCAAGATCATACTTAAGCGTTTTAAAAGGATACCAACCCCAGTGCTTTTGTATGCTCTAATATATGGCTTAATCTTTGTTGAGATTTTTAGATCATCTAGTCGTAAACGTCGTCTAATAATATAATAGATAAGAGATTTTAAATTAAAATGAACTTACATATTACAATTATTTTAGATCAACCCCTTTGTATGCTTAAAATATGTTAATTGGATTTTAGACAATCAAGTCCATAATTTGATAACGTAAATTCATTCATTTGAAACTTTTGTTACCCAAAATTACACAGTCTGTTTGATACCATTGTGAAATACCATCTACCGTATGCATAAACCATTGCTATATAACCAATCCATCCCATATCGACTCCTTTTCACCCAAGTATCAACACCAGAACAATCATACTTTGGTCAACCGAACCACCGTCATACCTCTCTTTGTAGAAATAGAAATCACACTCATAGGCATCCGCATTGCTGCCAAGAACCCATAATTTATCACTTTTCTTATCTCCGCATACTCTTTGACGGCAAAAAAGGGTTAAACCCCTGAAAGGAACTTTAATCCAGGAAAGCTTAAACATCTTCATTCAGGAAAACACAAATTATGGGTTCTTGGTACAGCTAAAGGAGTTGTTTATGGGAGGTATGAAGATGATTGGGTTAACCAAAAGTATGATCGTTGAACCAAAATAAAAGAACAAAGGTATGTAGGTGATTGGGTTCATCAATCTGGCTATGGATTGGGGTTTCCGGTTGATTCCAAAAGTGCTTTGGATGGAGAATCACTGCCAATTTATGCATGCATATACGGGTGGTTTGATGTTCAAATATTGAAACCGCAAATTCAAATAAAGGAAAAGATTGAAATAACCGAAAATTATGAATGAAATCGTACATGTGGGCCACATAAACAATCTTATTATATAAAGTGGATAATAAGGAGCCCAATAATTTAAAGAATAACTTTTACAATAAAATGAACTTGAGTTTCAAAAGAAAGTAGTCTTTTTGGTTACTAATTAAGAGGGCCATAAAGATGGTTAAAACATGGCCTCTACTATGGGGATTTACGAGATGACTTACTATCTCACTACATGCAAAGTCAAACGGGTTCGGGTCACAATCAAGTCGACGCACTAACGACATGATTAAAAATGTAAATGTATACAAAACAATTATATTTTAGTTACAAAATATTATGTCAGTTTTTTTTATTTAAAGTTCTAAATTTTGATATAAAATACCTTATCGATTCGGTTTATAACATAAAACATATATATAAATAAAATTTAATGGGTTAAGCTGGTCTACCTGCAACCCCTCAGGAGTCTAACACAACCCGTTTTGCTACACAGGTTCACAAGTTCAGCCTAAAACTGGCTCAAACTCATTTATACTAAACTCAAATTCGTGAACACTTAACATTTCTTTCCACGATAACTGATACACCAAATAATTACAAACATAATCTTTGAACTCGAGTTGCGCTATACTGAAAGTTTGAAGCTGAGATTGTCTATTGAAAAATACTCCCAGGACTTGATTTGTAATTTACTTTCAAACACCCTACCAACGAGCTGAAATTAGGGTTTGTAATAACTCTAAACAAACTGGACTCTGAGAGAAGATGGTTTTTAGGGGTGGTTAACCTCCTCTCTTCAAGTCGAAGTTTAACTTTGACTTTATTTAGTAAAAGTTTCTCTTTGTATGGCGGAGGATTCTTTCAGATTTCAACAAACCCTGTGTTTTGTCATATTATGAAACTGGCTTGGGTTATGAAACTGGTGCGGTTTGAGATTATAGACCATTGAAACCCATTTGGATCCCTTAAAGAGGCTGTGATGATCATCTTCAGTCTGTCCGAGTGGATGGGAACCAAGTTTGAGATTATCTGCATCTTAACTTGGCAATTTGGATGGTTATGTGAAAGATTCTTCGCATTGCAACTGGTTAATTTGCAGCCATGGTGGATTAATCCTGCTTTGTTCCGTTGTTTACAGATCTCAGCCTCATATATAATTATTTCCTCTCATTTAGTTAAAATGCGTGATCTGGAAAAACATATTGTTTTGCAAACTCAAAAAGATCTAGAATAATTAAATTTATCACTCTCCAAATACAGAAGTCGTACATAAACTTGTAAACGTGATTGTGTTTTATTGTGTGCAGCTGAGCAGAGCATCTTCATAAGTTCCTTCCAGATTTTTAGATGGAGTCTAATCGTAGGATGGAGTGTGTACGCCAAATTGTTTGAATGTCTTATTAGCTTGGTAGCCAAATGCAAACAATGCGTACTGCCCAAGCGGAAGGCAATGACCTTCCTCTAGCTGATACAGAGGCTTCTGGCTCTAGTTAGGCGCAGGGGAGGCGATTTTTGGTTTTAAAAATATTAATTGACTATTTTTTCAAAAATTGTTTACAAATGAAACACATGCATGCGCAACACAAATATATAATAGTATATCTTTATATATTACATTTATATCTTCTTCTATGCGTGTTCACTTTTTTGCGCCTTGTGTTTAGGCAAACCATTACGCCTTGAGTACTTCATGTAACTTTGGTTACTATCATTAAGATGGTGTTTTGGATAGCTTAACTAAATGGGTAATATGCGTCATTTAATCACTTTCGGATGTTAGGAAGAGGAAAAGTGTTTTTGCTTCGTTTCTTATTTCAAGGTAATTGTAATTCAATAAAAAATCAATATCACTTATGTCAAACTGATAATTCTTGGTAGGTTCAAAATTACAAGTTTATGAAATAAGCAGGTGGTTAATTGTTGGAAACTTATTCATGGTATAGGGGAATCTAACGCAATTGACAATAATGACCCACCAAGCTTCAACATTATTTAAACCTAGAAGACCACCTCTAATGTTAATGAAGATGATGGTACAAGTGAATTGAGAATGCTTAGAGGCAGTACTTATAATGTTGATGGTGGAGAAGATGAAGAGAATGATGAAGTGGAGGAAAAATAAGTTGACCATTTTGCCCTTTTGAATTTGGTTTATAGACGATGTCCTCGTATGTATATGTTAGACTGAATAATGATTATTGATAATCTTTTATCATGTTTTGTATTTTTAAACGACAATAGAATGATTTTATAAAATCTTGCAAGTTTCTGGAAACAGCACATATGTAGAGCAGCAAACCCACCTTGTTTGGGTAAACCAAAACTAGAAACTACACCAATTCAACCATTCTAATGACAAGGACTTGACAATGAGTTATTGCTTGTGTCAGCCTTTACCTGTCCACCTTCTGGTAGTGTTAAAATCTCTTGTATTGGAACATTATGGTCAGTTGGGTATGGTAAATTGCACAATGACCCATTTGTGTCCACACTTCTCTTGCAAATTGACATGAGACAAACACATGTTCTGTCAATTCCGGATCAGCTTCACAGAAAACACACTCCAATGCCTGCATGTTGACACCTCTATTAGTTAGTTTCATCTTTGTTCGAATTTTGTTTAAGGCAGTACTCCTACAGAAGTAATTGATCTGCTATGGTAACCATTTTTCTCAGTAGTGCTAATTTTCCATCACATTAAATATTTTGATTCTAATATGTTTCCTCAAAGATTGCACTATGAGTACTCTGCTAGTATCACTCAACATGTCCATTTGTCTTCTTTATTCGAAAAGTTACATCGTTTTGGTGGTAAAATAAAATAGCTGCAGTTCATCCCATTCCCAACCTGCTCTCGGCTCATGCTTCCACTGCCATTTCCAATCACTTTGGTGGCAACTAGGATACACACTTACCTTTGGTAGAATTCCCGTACAACAAAGTTCACGAGTATTCAAATGGCACCATTCGAAGTTTTGTATGGCCGGAAGTGTCGTTCGCCTATTTGTTGGCACGAGATTCGAAGACGCTCAAATCACCTGTCTTGAGCTCATACAAGAGACGATGGACAAGATCTTGTAGATTCGTGATAACTACTTAAAGCTAGAGGTTGACAAAAGAGTTACGCTGATAGAAGACGCAAACCATTGGAATTTAACATTCTTGATCACGTATCCTCAAGGTATCCCCTTGGAAAGGAGTTGTTCGATTTGGTAAGAAAGGCAAGCTCACTCCTCGCTTTGTAGGTCCTTTCGAGATTCTCAAAAGGATTGGCAAGGTAGCGTACCGTTTGGATCTACCTCAAGAGCTCAACAATGTTCATCAACATTTCATGTATCCAACCTTAAGAAGTGCCTAGCCGAAGAAGGACTTCAAGTTCCACTCGACGATTTACAAATCAATGAGTCCTTGCATTTTGTTGAAAAACCGTTTGAAATCATGGACCGATGAACCAAGTAGCTTAGGCGTAGTTGAAATCCCATAGTCAAGGTTCGATGAGAAGGAAAACTTGGCACTGAATTTACTTGGGAACTCGAGAATGATATGAAGACTAAGTATCCGCATCTGTTTGTTGAGTCTTACTCTTGAATAAATTTTAGGACGAAATTTCCCAAAGCAGGGGAGACTGTAACGCTTCGCATTTTGTACTTTCCGTATTTAGAAAGTGTATTCGTGTTTCTATTTTTGGAAATTTGTAACCGTATCGTATTCGTATTTCATTCCAACTCTGTAATCCGAGACTTTGATCAAAATGAAATTCCATACTTTATGCATACGTGTTATACATGCAATCAGTAGTTAATTGCGTGTTTACTTGCAATCTAATACTTGTTATACATTCGAAATGTCATTCGCACATTCACGATATGCAATTCATACATACGTATGCATTTCACACTAAAAAACATGTTAAATTATGAAGTTTAGCATAATATGTCAAACAAACCAAAGTTCAGGGGTCGAATTGTAATAAAACAAAAGTTGGTTGGCTAAATGAGGCGTCGCGCCACGCAAAGGCACCCTCACCTGGGCTTCGCATGTTACCAGGCCCCTGCAATCCGCAGAAGGTTGTTTCCAGCTACGAATTGGCCAACTTTTTCCACCTATTTCTTCGCCAATCACCTTTAAACCTCATTAAACACTAAACCCTAATCCTCCATTATAAAACCAAGCCTCCATCACTTATTTGCACTTTTCTAAATCCTAACCAAATTAGTTGAAGTTGCAAGAAAAGGCAGAATTCTTTTAAATACAAAACTGAGATTCAACTTTCTTCACTTCTTCACCTTCTGAAAGCTTGGAACACCTCTATGAGTGTTTCCACAAGTTTACTATGGTAAACTATGGTGGAACATCACCATTTTGAGGTCAATGTAACCCTCGCTTTTTCATACTTTCCATAATTAGAAAGTTTTATCATATTCCTTCTTTTTGAAGCTTGTATTCGTATCTCTTTTCCTTGTAATCCGAGACTTGAATCATAATGAAACTTATACTTGATACTTACTTGTCTTATATGCATTTAAACGTTGAATACATGCAAACTTATACTTATACGCGCATTCACACACGACACTTATTCATTATATGCTTAAAACATGCAAACTTGGCTAAATAATCATGTTGAAGGGCTAAAGTGTTAAAAATCAAAGAACCTTCTGGAATACCTTGCCTCGCGCCCCGCGACCGAAACAATTGAAGCTCTCGCGCCTCGGCAGGCCTCTAGCAGCCCGCGACCGAGAAGCCTCAACCCTCTCGCGGCCCGCGAGAGGATCGCGATCCGGAAAACTCGTTTCAAGCTTGTTGATTGGCCAGATTTTGTTTTCTTGCATTTATTACCTCAACTAACACCCTCCCCCATTTTACATATAAATACCCCATCCCATTTCACTTTCAACTCACACCTCATTTCTCTATTCTCTCCTCTAAAAGCTCTAAAGAGCTCTATTCTTCTCTCAAAGATCAAAGCCCCTAAAAAGTGAGTTTTAACTCACCTCTCTCTTTTGATCTTTCCTTTTTCTTAATACTTGGAAATACCTTTTGGAATGTTTCCATAAGTCTTCCATGGAAGACTAACTTGGAACATCACCATGACTAAGGTCCCCAGAGTAAGTGTTTTCTTTTAGTTTAATAGGGTTTTCCCCACAAGTGTTGTATCCTTCCAAGCTTGTTCTCGAAATAAGACTTGAGTTGTAAAGTGTGATCACATGGAAGCCTTGGATATCCTAACTTCGATCCACCACCTCACTTGATGATTTCATTTACTTATGCTTTTACTTTTATGTTCAAACTTACTCATAACCATCCTTGTCGTCCTTGTGACGACTTGCGCATTGGTAAAATATACATGAGGTTTTAAAAGGAAGGTTATCCTCCTACCTCCATGCATGAGTTCTATGAACCTACATGATATTCTTGATATACTTATGTAATATATATATATGTATATACGTACTAACCGAACTGATGATGGTAATCAAATGATTATCCGTCATGATACTAGGTTATATCACCTATGTACTTAATCTCTCGTTACGATTCTAATGGGTATTATAACCCATGAAATCACGTCAACCCAAATAGGCATAATAGTGTCGAGAACAAGTATTAAGTCTAGATATTATTTTCTCATATACATACTTTATCATATTTTGTCGTTGTAATTTTCCAAATCCTCCGTTATCATTCGTTTACTTACCAACCTACGTTTCCTAATGTAGGATAACTCGACGCTCACTCCATCCATCAAATCCCCTTCAAGGACTAATCAAAGTTGAAGATTTCGCAAAACCGTGAGTACACTAGACCCACTTTTCGTTTACAACACTTTTGGGTGTAACATGTTTACTTATACCAAAACCACAACACTTAAACTTTATGAAATGCACAAACAATCCTATACACATGAATACTTGATACGCTTACGTGATGCTTATATCTTGGACATTCTTTATGTGATACTTTATCATTAACTTGTTTTAAGCCTTCGTTTAACATGTATACGCTATAGGAAGTCACGCATCCCCCTCCCGCATAAACTTGAGGCCATGTTAAAATAGCGTGGTTGCGTTAAGGGTTTAACTTGTAGTATTACATGCCTTGTATATGCTCTCGTAAAATCATAGTTGCCATGAGGATTCGTTTAAACTTTGATCGTATACGCATGCTATGCTTAAACTTGTGTACTCGCCTTTGCTTTTGCATTGAATTCTATTTTAAAACATGTTACAGGTTGATGAAGAGGATGCTATGAAAACAAATAGCAAGGACTTAGATACACACAAGTAGACGCTTAGGCTAAATTGTTGTATCAATTTTGTTGTATTGTATTTGCTTCAATGTTGTACTTGACAATTGCTATTTGAAATGAAATTCGACTTTAATTAAATATTGTGACTATTAGCGTTGTGAGCAATGAGCAATCTATTTCGTCTCACTCTGATGTTTCCGCCATCGGTTGGGCTGTGACATCCAACTTTCTGTTTTGGAGAAGAACTTTACGTAAACTTTGTTAAACTTAACTTTCTTGTAAGAATCTTGCACCTATCTTGCTTCTAACCAAACCTATGGTTATGGTGCTTGAATAGGGTTGATTCTCATGAATTTAGTGGTCCAAGAACCTCCTAAACTTCTGTTTTGATATGGTTTAAAGTAACCTTCAAGTGTGTAATCATCCAAGCTCACCATTGTTCATATGGTAAGTCTTGCATGTGTCTAAATATGTGAACCATGGAAGCTTTAGCTTTCCAAACTTGTTCCCCTACCTCACTTGCTAGTTTTCTTATTTATATTCTTCCAAGTAGCTTCCAAGAAATCAAAGTAACACAACCCCCCACAACTCCAACATTTTACATGATGGGTATGGAACACCTGGTTGATCTTACTTGGCTACTTGATGAACTAGTTAGTTTGTATTTTTTTTTATTAATGACCAACCGGGTCATTAACTAAGTTGATAACCTTGTACTTTGGTGAATCATGCAATGAGGTTAATCATAGCTCCGTGCATGACTTATATGACACTACATGATAATACATGATGGACAATACTATATAATATACAAATTATATATATTTAACTGAATTCTTGATACTAAATAGATTACGGTTAGATTTTAAGGACTTAGGTTATTTAATCTTAGTTCTAAACCCCTCGTTTGTGATTCTAATGGGCAAGTTAGGACCCATGAAAACACATACAAACTTGGTGTCCAAACGAGTATTTAGACAAGATATATTTTCGGGATACACATATATACTTTTATACTTAATTCCGAATCCAAACTCCCCATAAACTCTTAATACTCATACACCTTCATTTCGCTTATGTAGGGTAACTTCGGTGCTCCGCTCTCAACGCTCGTCAAACTCTCGGTTAATCGAAAGCTTTGCAAACTCGTGAGTGTACATGACCCCCTTTTTATTTTAACCATTTGGGTGCAATTCTTATAATTTATCAAACTCACACATACACTTACAAACATGCTAACTTACAAACAAACAATCCAATAAACATGCTTGATACGTGATACTATATCTCATACATGCTAGAATACTTATTTGCTTTCTACTTGTCATTAACTCCGTACAATCATCCCTTAATATGTATAGCGCTATAGGATTAACGCACCACCCATATTCTTGAGGTCATGTTAAGTTAAACAAAGCACTCTTGCCGTTGCTACAACAAGATTACGCTAGCGGGAAACTTTGGGTTGACAATTATAAGTTGCATGCTAGTATCGTTATGTTAAGTCCTAGATTACGATTAAGTCATGTGGATTTGTTTAAAACGTTTATACATATGCTTGTACTCAAACTTGTATGCTCGCCAATACTTTTGTGTTGACATTTACTTTAATACGTATCGAAGGAAATTAATAATGATGATAATGAAACGAATCTAGTAGGATGACTTGAAACCCACTTTAGTTTAGTACTTGTTATATTTGGTTTCGTGTTCAAGTTGTTGTATTTGGTTCCAAACAATTGTATTTTGCTTTAGTTATGAAATAAAAAATCGTTTATTAAATATTTCTTGCAAATAGCATTATGAAGTCTCTTGCAATCTACTTCGTACCGCCCCGATGTTTCCGCCATCGGTAGGGGTGTGACAGGTCCTACCTCACTTCTTCTTTGGCCTCAAATCACCATCATCACTACTACCCACCACTACCCAACCCCATCTTCTTCCTTCTCTCTATTTCGTCATGCCCTGTTGAATCCTTGGTTTATCGAAACAAAATTTAGTGCTCTTTGGCCTTAGGAAGAGGTTAACTTATGAATTATTACAATATTTAATGAGCGGCTAAGTTGTTGAGATGTGGTGGTAGGGTATTCTTAGAGAAAGAAGTAGAAGAAGGAAAAGAAGATGGGGTTGTAGTGGTGAGTGGTAGTGATGGTGGTGATTTTATGTTGAAGAAGAAGTGGGATAGGACACACAAATATTTAAATATTGTTTTATTATAACTATATTCTTATTTTTGTTCTTTTTAAATAATTAAGGGTATTTTGGCCATTCAACACAAACTTAATTAGAAAACTTAACATATGTTAATGATAGCGATCACTCGAGTACAAAATTAAAACTAGTGAGACCAACTCTGTAATTAGTGAAGTCTTTGAACTAACTCTACAATAATGGCAAAGCACAAGAACCAACCAGACATTTAACTTATTCCCTTAAGTAAGATATATGTTACATATATGGTCTTGTGAAATAAAACATATTTATTTGTTGTATATTTCATGTGCAATAGGTGAGTGTAAATGTCGAGAAGATGTTGGTTAAATAGATATGTCATATATATATAGGGTGAGTTTCTCTATTGAACACTAGTGTATTTGTGAACTGAGTGTAAATTTTCTGGCTAGTGATTTACACTTTTATATTAATAATCAATAGCTAGGATTAGTTAATTAGTGTTCGTAATCAAATGGGTTGTACACAAATTAACCTAACCTATATATATATATATATAAATATATATAATATATATATATATATATATATATATATATATACAATAATATATACACACACACACATATATAGGGGAGAGTTTAAATGAGAACGTTAAATATCACGAGAACCGTGAGTAAGAATGAAAAAACCACTAGAAATTGGCCAAAAACAAGTGAAATTCAAAATTTCTTTTTACACTTGTCATTATTATTCAATACAATTCTAGAAATTTAATTTACACATTTAAATTTACGTGAATTCGAAAATAAAGAAAATTTACACATGTGTCAGTTTGCCATTTACACATGTGTAAATTTGTTATATGTACACCTGTGTAAAAAAAAATCTAATAAGAGTGATTTTGAGAGGATAAATGAATTATTTGATATTGTATTTTAATTAAAATAATAATTGTATTAAAAAAATGGTTTTGATTTGTTTTCTCATTCGTTCACACGGTTCTCGCAATATTTTGTGTTCTCAAGATAACTCTCCCATATATATATATGGGAAGAATCAACTAGAAAGTGAATTTTGACTAAATAGCCTAAGAAGTATTATGATGATAACAATGAGAAAACCAATCAAAACAATCAATATATATATATATATATATATATATATATATATATAAGTATTATGATGATAACAATGAGAAAACCAATCAAAACAATCAATATATATATATTATTATATATATATATATATATATATAGGAGGGTTATCTTGAGAACGCTAAATATTGCGAGAACCGTGAGAACGAATAAGAAACCAATGAAAACCATTTTTTTAATACAATCATTATTTTAATTAAAAAACATCAAAAAAAAAAGAAATTACAAACATCAAATAATTCATTTCTTCTCTCAAAATCACTCTTATTAGATTATTTACACATATGTAAATATAACAAATTTACATATGTGTAAATGGCAAACTTACACATGTGTAAATTTTCTTTATTTCCGAATTCACGTAAATTTAAATGTGTAAATTAATGACAAGTGTAAAAAGAAATTTTGAATTTCACTTGTTTTTTACAAAGTTCTAGTGGTTTTTTTCATTCGTTTTCACGGTTTTTACGATATTTAGCGTTCTCATTTAAACCCTATCATATATATATATACCACCACCACCAAAGTGTTTATTAAGATTTGCCACTGTCAACCCATGTCATAACTTCGCCATGGAGTGAGCCAGCTCTTGTCACCATGATAAACCCTTTTCCATAGCAATCAAACATCTTAAACCACAGTTTCAACTGATCATCCATGTACGACGACTTTGTCAAAAGAAGGTCCGACGGCATCAGTGCCACAAACTCCTAGAACTCCACAAATCTGTTGGTACTAGCATTCGCTTTTTGTATAAACATATCAAGTTGGTCAGGGCTGGATGTAAGGCCTTAGGATCGTAATAACAAACCGAATTCAAGCATTGTGAGGTTGTTGTCATTGTTCCGGTCGAATGACAAGAATATTTCCCAGATGAAGCCGATTCGAGATAAATCACGATAGTGGTCGCCATTCAAGTCGGACAATGATATTCGTGGCAGTTACGATGTAGTGCCATGGTGGCTCCACGTTGGTCTCTCCGTATTTGGTTCCTAGCGCAACCCCCTCGCCATTGCTCTTGAACCCATCCAGAAGCTTATACCATGTTAACATCTCAACAACCTCTAGGCTTCTCACATGGCAAGCCATTGTGACACCCGGTGGAAAAGACTGTTTTTGCGATGAGGCAGGTGTGGTTCGTGAAGCAGCCAGGTTTGGGAACGAGGCAATGGGGTGAGCGTTTGGGTATCGGCGTTCGTGTAGGTGTCGATGGTTTTTGGCGACTCAGTGGGATGGGTTTTGGTAACCGTAGCTGTGGCGGTGTATAGGACGCGGTCGACACCCGGTGTAGGTATGATTTTTGACGGGTCACTTATGGTGAGGGTTGTTGCGGCTGGTGGTGTAGGTGGGGTAAACGAGCAATAGGATTATAGGGGTTCGTGCGTTGGCTACTGGTGTCGGTTGCGGCAGCGGGTCAAAGGACTAGGAAACGGAGATTGTGGATGAATCAGTAATCTTGTCTTGGATGTTGGCTGCGATCAACATGTTTGTGAGCTCCATTTGTTTATGCATAGCAGCTTGCAAGTATTCGAATTGAGCAGTGGATCGGGCAATGGTTTGGGCGGTAGTGTTGGCCATGTGCGAAAGGAATTGATCAAACCTATCGAGTAGTGACCGTTGGGAAACAGAATCCGTTTTGAGAGGCATGGAATTGGGTAATGAAAGCACCATTTGATAAAGCTACTTCGAGATGGCTAGTCTCCTGATAGATACCCATAGAATGGGTTAGGCTCCAAGAATTAAGATTAAGAACAAGACTTTAATTTGCAATAATTTTCTTCTCTAATTCATGATGCAACATACAATGAATATAAATATGTAGAAACCTAAGATTCCTCCATTTTAGGAGATCATGCAACATGGGAAGAACATGCAAAAGTGGAAACATGCAGAAATGTAAACGTGATCTTAATTAATAAGCATGATTTGTAGTGAACGTGGTTTCGTTGTGGCCGGCTCGTATCATTATCCGAGTTGTTCATCGTCGAGTTTCACCATTTGTTGTTCGGAGTTCATCTCTACGTCTAGAAATTAAATGGAGATCCTAAAATTTGAAGGGGATCTTATAAATATAATAGTGAATAGATCCAACAAATATTTGAAAAAAGATGGACTGAATTTACTCAAATGAGTTTGTATTTTAATTAGTAATTAACCCTCCCCAGAGGAGAATCTTGAGATTTCTAACCGGGGCGAAAGTTACTTAACCTAAAAATTTCTATAAAACTTAGGATCGAAAAAAATATACATGCTCGAAAATTTCTATACGAAAACTACATACTCTAACTCCAGTACTAAGTGAAAAGTTCGGGAATTGGCTGCCCCTCCCGCCCTAATTATGATGTGCCCATGACCCTCCCCACATTTAATGGATCAAACAAGTTGTTTGTGGAAATCAGCTTCATCGTCTCCGATGACCGGAATTAATTCCCGTGAAATCCAAGACCTACAACTCATCAAGC
This sequence comes from Scalesia atractyloides, assembly GCA_947069175.1. Taxonomy (NCBI): domain Eukaryota; kingdom Viridiplantae; phylum Streptophyta; class Magnoliopsida; order Asterales; family Asteraceae; genus Scalesia; species Scalesia atractyloides. The sequence goes on from CAMTDV010000023.1 coordinate 88,732,076, forward strand.
GATCCTCTGACAATGGCAATGGTGGTTTCATGGTGGATGATGAAGATAGGGTTGAGGGAAGAACATGAGGAGGTTGGGAGGCCTATTTATGTTTTTGTTTATTTAATTAACTAGTGTGTAAGCCCTGCGTTGCGGGTGTACGGGTCGTAAAACCGTGTTAAGTATTAAGCAAACGACGATCAAAACCGTAAAATCATAAAACAAAAACGATAATTTTTACCGTCACGTGATGCAAAGACAAATACAAACTTATACCGCAACCTGAATTGAAGAACTTAAATGATCAAAAATTAAAGATATAAACCCAAAGGATTGAAAATGAATTAAAAATACTTAAGTCTAAAAAAAGCAAAAGACAAAAAAAATCACTATTGCTAACATCCTACCTAAATTGTAAATGTATAGTAATTTGTTTTGGTTTGATAATGAGGATAGCTTGGTTATTTTACCTGACTTAACTGTAAAATTTAACGATGTTAGCTACTGAATACCATCGATGTTATGAAAATTCAGCCGTAGGAAACAACTAACGAGTTTACAACCATTAGGATTGTTACGTAATTATTTAATATCAAGGATAAAAAGATTTATAAAGCATAGGAACCTATCATGAAATTAACTTTTTTTATGGCAAAGGTTATATTAGTCCTACTCATAAACTACATGAATAAATACTAGAGTATTATACCCATGTCAAAATTTGAACCCTGGTATTTCCTTCGAAAGGCAAGAGCCTGTATCATTCAACCAAAACTAGAATGACAACCAATAATTCTTAGAAAAAAGATAGTTTTTCCTCTTTAAGTTTTAAGTATTATTAATTTGAAAAACACATAACCAATCATGAAGTAGACAAAGACGATTACAGACAAAATGACAGGTAGACGGGCAACAAGCTGCGCCGCTACCCCCTTCTGAATTGCAAACCATACCCTGCTAAACACAAAATTCTGCCTCTTAACATGCGCGGTGTTACTACTTACCACCTGCTGAACCCGTTTGAGAAAACCGCACCGCGTCAGGGGCGAGAGCGCCAAAGGTATCGAAAGCAATGGGACAAACACTTGCTGAATCTCGATACAAGTTTCGTGTTTAGCTACTTTGCCCGCCTCCGGTTTGGTTATCGCCTAGCCCGCCACAGACTCGTGGTCCCTTAGCCCAACGAGGGGAGACAGAACTATTAAATCGACGCTGCGTGTTCCCTCCTTCCCATCCAAAAAACAAGAACCTTCTAATGGATCAGTCAAGAAGTTCACCGGGACTTCCTTTTTTGCTGAGATCCCTGCCCGCTTAAGGACATCATGAAGCACATCTCGAACTAAATCATGTCGATATTTAAAACCCGGTAATTCTTTTCAATGGACTGCATGCTCCCTAAAGAATTCAAACAAGCCTTCTGACACACGAAACACGGCGAGAACTAATGACAAAGGTCTAATTATAAAGGTGTAATTATTATGCCTCGTGTTTTATAAGAACTAAGTAACGATACTTTGATTACTCAGTCTCGTAATAACTTAAAAAAAATCACAACCAAACACTCCTACTAATATAGACCATTAAACTAACTATAATTTAATTACTAAATCACGTAACAACTTAAAAAAAAAGAAAAGAAAAAAGAACAACACAACCAAACACTCACTCAAATAAACATATTTTTTCACATTTCATACAAACTACCATAAAAAATCATATATTGTGGATCATGCGTGAAAGAAAATTCATTTGGGATTGAACTACAAATTGCTAAATAAATAGATGATTTTGGTACTTACTATGCAAGGTACAACACATAACTAGAAGAGACGAAAATGTCATGATGTTCAACAACACAATTTTATTTATCACTCTACTACCTTTTTGTATGACGGAATAATGATTCGAAGATATGAACTAACTTCATATAGTAGCATATTCAAGCGTAAATTCATATATCTTCCGGATTAAGTTTTTGAAACTTGCTTTCCTTTCTTTACCAAAGATGGGTAAATATGTGGAGCTGAAAAGATCTATCATGAGGGGGAATTGCAAGCCGACAAAAAAAGCAATTGGAATGAAAGCCAATCCACATATCGGAGCAAGCATCCATAGTTTTCTGTCACAAAAGACAAGGAATACGGTTGCACTAAACGCTACCATCATGGCTGTTGTAGAAAGTAATAAGGAGAAAAGTCCAATAAACAATCTCCAAGGTAAATTGACCAGAAAGTCTTTCTCGGCGAAACGCGCCGTTAGGATAGACAAAAACACTAGTAACGAGGTACTGGATGCGAATAGTGAGATTGCATCTGATATAGCAAATATAATGAATGCAGGTTCCTTTTTAAAGAAGGGGATCCCTTTTTCTTGATTACTTCCACCTGGTACTGTAATTGCAGCTGCAAATACAATTGTGGTAATAAGCGCAGCAGTGATACTACATGACTCTGCGGTGGTTTTCATCCATTGCTCTCCGTCCTTTACTAAATCCATGTGCTCCCTTGTGAAAACCATATCTGGTGTCTCCTTAAAAATGTTCTCTTGAGTAATAAATGTAGGAATCACAAGTTTCTCCACTTCCTATAAAATTAGTTTAATTTTGGTTTACTGCTTGAAAATAACTCAATGATTCACTTATGACTAATTGTTTAGCTGCAATGTACCTCAAGCCATTGAAGCTCTCGTTGTAGTTGTAATGCTGCACCAGTTCTCTGATTGAGAACACTTAAAGGTGCCAACCTTGCGGCCAAGTGCAAGATATTGTTTTTGGAAGAATCTTCGTACGTTTTATGCATATTCTTACGCTCGTCAACATCATAGATAAGGTTGTAGATTTTTTCCGAACGGTTTGCTATTGCTAACTGAATAATATCATACCCACTTTCATCTTTACTCTGAATTGCTTCCGGTGATCTAGATAAAATCTCTTCAACAACATAATAAGCATTTTGACAAGCAGCCTCAAGAATTGGTCGTGTATAAAAGGGGTGATGAGAACCTCGGTAGTTCATTTGGTCTATTTCATCACATACTAATGCTAGAAATTTTTTTGCTTCTTCCGTTCCATAATTTTGTTCTCGATTTTCTTGATGGGCGCAACTAAAAGTCATGAAATTATCAATTAAAAAATATTATCAGTTGTGTTCCGAAGATAAATTATAGAACTAAAATGTCAAGGAATGAATTTACTCCATGCTCTTACAAGCTAGTATCTTTGCGCCCTTCCACAATAGGTAATAAAGCATGAGGAATGGGAAACAAACTATCAGTATGAGGAGGCATATAAATGCAAAGGCTGATGCAAGCGTGCAAATTGGTACTGCAATAACAAAAATTAAAAAATAATGTTCAATTTTAGATCAATTATATATATTTTCAACTAATTCTTAAGTTGTGCTTACCTATAAATATTGAGAATATTATTCCTGCAACAACCTCAAAAACATAGCCATACGTAGCCGTGTAATCACCAAAACTTCGATGTAAAGTGATTGCAGGGAAGGCAAAAATATACACAGTAACGAAAGTTGTTTTACGCAGCATTTCCAAAATACTTTTTAGAGCTAAAATATAAAACCACAATCAGTAAGACAAAAGAAACCAAAAAAGAACAACAAATGAAACAGTTTATAATACGTTAGAAACATACAAGGATAGAGAAGTTTTTCCCTATCGTCTAGCCCACTCGGAAAGGTTTTAGTCAATGCCATGAGTACCTGGTCACTTTTTGAAGCAGCCTTGGGAAACTGTTTCAAAAACTCTGATGCTAAACCTACAAACATACACAACAAAATGCAATACTGTTTGTGTTATATATTGCCTACTATACTTAATATATTGTGTTGCCTACTATACTTACTGTATTGTTTTGCCGAAATAGCATTAACAATAAGGTTTACATAGTTAATTTTGTCACCACAGACACTGGATTCCTTCAAAAAATATGCAATCGTATCAAGATGCATATTTTCATAAGCTTTACGCCATGGGAGATGACCATTATTGTCTCTAGTATATAACAACTCCTTGTTCATTTCAAGGAGGACACCTGCTGCTTCTTTGTTGCCAACAATGGCAGCAATGTGAAGTGCTGTGCTTCCATCAGACTTTCTCTTTTTAAGTACTTGTTCTTTATTTATATATGTATAAGTTACATTATTTGTGATATAAAAAGCAGCTTTTTCACGATATCATTACGACGTATTCCCACAGCAATGTGAAGTATGGTGCTACCATCACTACTGATTGCCTCTGTCGCTAGGCCTTCATCTTCGTTTAGCATGGAATTTAGTTCTGGCCAATCCCCCTTTATAAGATGTGATTTCAGTTTCTTCAATTTCTTCTTGCGCTCAATCACTTCATTCTTTGTTTCCAATACAGTTTCTTGGGATTCATTTCTTCGTTTTCACTTTCTTCGATTTCACATTTTCGATTACATCTGTTGAAATTGCGCCTTCGTCAACTGTGTTTGTTTCTACAGAAACAGCATATCTGTCTTCTTTTTTGGTTTTTCCATCTGATTCTTTTGGAGTTGAATCTGTATACCATTTGAAATTTCATTTGTTATGCAGGCTCAGATAATGATTTACAGAAACAGTTATAAAATGCTGGAATAAACAAATAAACATTTATGGTTATGGACCGTCAATAACCATAATTGAGCGATATTTTGTTATGATTTACAGAAACAGTTATGAAATGCTGGAATATTTACTTTTAATTTCTAATAGTTTTCTGAAGTGAGAAAACTAGAAACAGGAAATTGATAGCTTAATCCCGGTATGTTTAGTCGGTTTGGAAGGTGAGCGCATGAAAAGTGGTTGCTGCTGAATAGTTTCAATGGATTAGCATGGAATTTGTTTATTTTTTTAGATTATATTGTTTCCTGTTTGAATTAAATTAGAAGTCCTAGGTTATATATAACTCATTGGCTTACATGCCAAGATAAAAGAATAGTATATAAGGATGTGATGTATCAAGTTTGTTCACGTGTTTTCTATATGTTTTCTGTTTCTGTCAATAAAATGAAAAGAAGTCGTGGGTGAGTCCCTCTCACAAAGTTCCATGTTCGTGTTTAAGTTTTAGTTGATTACCGATTGACCCCAAGAATTGGTATTAGAGCATAACGATCCGAAGCTGATTCGATTTTGTGTTATTGAAGATCATGGAAGCGGGCTGATAAGGTTTGGGTGTATAACCAAACTGATAGAAGAACTTATATGGGGAGAGTAACCAGATCAAAAGGGCAGGCCAATCACTTGACTGAGGGGTGTTTAACCACATCAATTTGATTTTGCGTTCATGGCCGACGAGAGCAACCAATCAACGCGCTTGCAAATGTAAGGGATACAACAGAACGTAAATTTACAATGCCCAAAGTTAACCACAACCTGCTACTCACAATGGTCTATGGTGGTACAAACGGTCCTTGGGGCATTTGGTGTTGCCATTGCGATCGACCCTGTAACCGGAGGAGCTGTGGATAACCGATATAAACAAACCGTCATGGCACTACTATTCCAATAATTACCTGGAGATATCCTTTTGCAAGTTGCAAAGTATACCCGGGCGCATGAAGTCTGGGAAGCAATTCAGGTACGGTTCTTGGGAGCGGATCGAATTCAAAAGGAGAGAATACATGTTCTAAGGTCGAAGTTAGAGATGTTGAAGATGAAAGAGAATCACTTAGTAGATGACTTCACCGAAAGATAAGTGCTATTGAAAGGAAATTCAACAATCTTGGTACGACTCTCGAACCAGAGGTGCAGGTAGGAAAGCTATTCAGCTCATTACCAATTAGATTTCTTTCGATTGTTCAGTCCATTGAACAACTGTAGAATCTTGAAACGATGCCTTTTGAGGTGGCGATTGGAAGGTTGAAAGCACATGAAGACCGAGTGAATTAAGTTATATGTAGGGAATGAAGGCGATCAACTAGCAAGCTTATGTTTTAAAAAAATAAGTAACCAAAGGAGACCCAAGTAGACTGATAACAAATGAAAGTGTCAAAGTAGAGGTCAAGAAACATCTGTAACAATTCTCAGTGGTCGTGTCATGGTAGAGGACTTGGTAATGGAAGAGGTCGAGGTCAGAACAACTACCAAGTTGCCATGTTGGTTTTTGGATCACAAACACCGCTCCGATACCATGCTAGCCATGATAATGAAAAGGGAGATACTCCGGTGGGACCCCTTGCCGACAGCCGAAGCCGCCTACGCAGCTGTTCGGAAAGAAACAGCCCATCAGAATATTCTTGGGGTTACATAGTAAAGGGAGACATCAGGGGTGAACTTGACATGTGACTTGGATGGGGTAGGGCTCGTTTCAAAGGGTCGTCAGTCAGACCAGAAATTTAATCCGTCATCATCCGGGTTGACAAAAGCAAGCTTAAATATGACCACTGTGGTATGACAAAGCACCCGAAGAGCAGTGCTTTAGACTAGTGGGGTACCCTGAGTGGTGGGCTGATGGCCACAAAAAAGGGTTAAGATGGTAAGGGAGTCGTCGCCTACATGACAGAGGAGCTTGCTTCATGACAGCGGTGAGTGAAGATGAAGAGGAGGAAACCGTAACAGGTATAGGATTTGAGAAGTGTCTCACAAATCCTTTTTTTTTCTCAAAATCTACTTTACCTTTTGGTATTCCAGATCTGAACCCACAGTACTTTTATAATCAAATACTTAACTTTTAAATAAATCTCAAGATGCATAAATAACAGAAAACCCCCCTTATGTTTCTAAGGAATAGTTGAAAACACCTTCCACTAGTGGGGAAGTTAACATGGCAACTAAGTGGTGAAAAAAAATGAGTCATGATATCTAATTACGACGCCACTAATACAATGACCTATGAAATTTCTGATATATGTGCAATGTCAAAACCTCGAAAATCTCGGATTCATACCGCAAAAGGAGAGACTCTTCAAGTAAAAGGAGGAGGGACGATTCAAGTGTCACAAGACATGAAATTATCAAACTGTCTATATATACCCTCCTTATCTCATAAACTATTATCGATAACTAAGTTGTGTACTTCTAACGCACCCTACATTTTGTATCTTATAGGACATCCGGATGGGAAAAATCATTGTGCGTGGTATGAGCGACAAGGGTTGTACTATGTGGATGAAGTAATGACTCAACAAGGAACTGTGATGCTAGCTCATGGATCCACGGATAGGGAGGCTTAGCTATGGCACCAAAGATTAGGGCACCCATCCACCGGTTACTTACATCGTTTATTTCCAAAAGAACTTCCTACAAATAAAGTCTTGAATTGTGAGACATGTGTATTTGCCAAGAGTCATAAACATACTTTCAAATCGAATAATACTAAGGTTGATTTTTCTTTTGCATTAATTCATTCGGATGTGTGGGGTCCAACAAAAGTTGGGGGATGGGGATAAAATATCTGATAGTTTTTGCTATTTATTGACCATTACACATGCATGACTTGGACATACCTTTTAAAAAATAAGTCTGAAGTATTTACAAAATTCACAAGTTTTTGTTTCATGGTTAAAACCCAATTTAAAAGTGATATACAAATCCTTAGATTTGATAATGGATGGGGAATTTGTAAATACCTCCATGAAATAGTTCTGTCAAAAACGGGGAATAATTCATCAAACCACTTGTGCTCATGCACCCGAACAAAATGGGGTTTCTAAAAGGAAAAACCGTTTTCTTTAAGAAATATCTCGTGCCCTCATGATTGAATCGATGTCCCAAAATCCTTTTGGCCCAAAGCCCTTGTTACCATAACCTACCTTGTGAACCATCTCCAAACAAGAGCCCTTGGTTTGAAAACCCCACTCCAAGATTTATCCAAATTCTAAAAACTTCATGTGCTGAGAAATGTGTGTTCCTGGGCTATGGAATTTACCAACACATGTACGGTGCTACAGCCTGAGCAAACGTCACATATTCACCACAATGAACAGTGACTTTCTTGAAACTGAATACTTCTACAACACCATCACACTGGTCAGGGGGAAAGGAGTACAATGACGCATGGAGTTGGTTGAAATGGATGCCTTCTACAACACCCATCACACTGGTCAGGGGAGAAGGGAGTACAAAGTTGGTTGAAATGGATGCCTTCATCAGAAGAAATTATTCACATGTCATTACCACAAATCCACAGACCCAGAAAATAGTACCACTAACGATGATCTCCCTATCCTACTATCTAAGGTAAGTAATCCTCAAACTTAAGAGCGTGTTGATTCTCAAACTAATTCTTCTATTGACTCTCTAATTCAAACATTAATTATTAAACATATGAGAATAGTGAATCTCCTGAATCATCTAACAATGAGACGGAACAGCAGTCATCACAGGTTGAACAAAATAATCAAACTCAAGAAGAACCGGTTAGATATGAACTCCTTCCAAGAACTAACAGGGGTGTACCTCCAAAAAGATACTCTCATGAAAAGGAAGCTTGAAGTTCCAGATATCTTGTAACGCTTTGCATTTTGTACTTTACTTATTTAGAAAGTGTTATTGTATTTCTATTTATGGAAACTTGTATCCATGTCATGTTCGTATTTCGTTCCAACTTTGTAATCAGAGACATTAATCATAATAAAAATTCATATTTTATTCATACTTGTCATACATACAATCAATCACTTAGATACGTGTTTTCATGCAAATAAACACTTGTTATACATGCAATACTCATACATTACACATTTATACTTGAAATATGTAAAAACTGGCTAAAATACGTAAAAATGGCCTAACCAACACCCTCGTGCGAGCTGGAATTCACTCCGCACGAATTGAAGCTCACTTCGCACGAAATGAAGGCTGGCAGCCACTTCTCCGCTATAAATAAGAGCACCCCTTCACTCCTTCAAACATTCTGAATCTTCACACTTTGACTATGAGATTTCCAGACTTCGGAAAAATACTCTTAGCCATACTAAGTTAGTTTTAGCTCAATATTACTTTATTGTTCTTGTGATTCGTCTCTTTTTCTTTCATACCAAGTGTGAAAGCTAACCAGGTTCACGATATGGATGAACTTGTGTTCTAGCAAGTGTGAGAACGATGGAAGCCTTGGCTTTCCGAATAAAGTTCCACACCTCACGTGTACACTTTTTCATGTATTTTATTCATGACCAACCGGGTTTATCGACTAAGTCGATAAACTTAATGCTTTGGGGAATCATATAATGAGGTCTCATACCTCCTTGATTGACATCTATGACGTATTTGATGAACTCTGAACATAATATATATATATTATGTATTATATATATATGTATATATTATAAACTATAGAGTATTTACATTTTATACTAAACTATGTCCCTGATACTAACAGATCCGAGGTTAGGTGTCATGAAGTGGGCTAATCTGTCTCGTTCATAAATTCCTCATTCAATATAACCTAGAGTCGAAATGGGTGTTTAAACGAGCTACATTTATCAGAACTATCAACTTCGCATGAAGTAGACTGTAACTTCGCATGAAGTGAACAGTCACTTCGCACGAAGTGAGTAGTGACTTCACACGAAGTGAAGAATCATTTCGCCCGAAGTGAACAGCCTCTTCGTATGAAGTGGTATTTTCCTACGCTACTTTCTACATACTTTTCAATTTCGAATCCGAATCCTTCATCAACTCAGAATGTCACACACCTATGTTTCCTCGTATAGGGTAACTTCAGTGTTCTACCATCCAACATGACGACACGCAGTTTACTAAGAAAGCTTTGCAAAAGTGTGAGTATACTTGAATCCGTTTTTCATCTTTGAACACTTTTGGGTGCAACATATGTATGCTATCAAAATCACTAAATCAATATACTTATGCTTAAACACAAAACAACATTCACTCATACATGCTTAACGTTAATACTTGCAAACTTGTATATGCTAGAATCGAATGCTTTTACTATGTTATTAACTGTGTGCAATCCTCCCTTAACATGTATACGCTATAGGATTAACACATCGCCTGGTTCGTGAGGTCATGTTAAGTAAACAAAACGGTCTAGTCATTGTTATGATTAAATTACACTAGCGGTAAATTTTGGGTTGACACGTATAGGCAATACTAGTATGTTTCGTAGTTTTAAGTTTCGTTTATGCCATGTGGAATGTTAAAGTTTTACATTATTTAGTATTAAAACTTGTATGCTCGCAAATGCCTTGTGTGTTGAACTATAATTTAATATATGTTGTAAGGAATTGATGACTATTAGGATGCATGGAATCTAGTAGGATGAACTAGAAACCAATTTAAATTTAGATCGTATGTGGGATCATGTTTCTTTATTACATTGTTCTACTTTGTATTCAAATGTTGTACTTTGTTTCCACATGATGTACTTGAATTAGAAATGAAATGAAATTATGTTTATCAAATACTTGTCACACAATATGGTTATGAAGTCTCGAGCAATCTATTTCATCTCGCCCTGATGTTTCCCCAATCGGTTGGGGTGTGATAGATTTGTATCAGAGCTATAACTATAGTGAATTAGGATAAATTGCCATGATTTGACCTAGTCTATAGTATAAGTACTAAATCAGACCCCTTGGTGCAAACTGAACCTGCTCGTACAAACTGAACCCTTTGTGCGAACTAAATTTACTTCGCACGAAATGGTCACTTCGCACGAAGTGGGTACTTCGCACGAAGTAACTTTTACTTCGCACGAAGTGAACTGTTTCCTCCGATTAAAACGTTTAATTGTTCCTATTCTGCTTCTGATCTAACCCTTTGGTCTTTCATACACATGCCTTTCCTAAGGCTAACACAATACACACATGAAGATGTGAAGACACTCATACTACAAACGAGATGATCTCATCAAAATAGGGGTGAAACCCGCACTTGGGTATCACTCTCAAACCACGTATTCGATTTTTCATGAAAATACACCATCAAGTTAGGAATGATATCCACATCTTGATGGAAAATTTCCATTTCGTACTCTAGTGGACCCTTACCAACAAGTCGGAATTTGCTCCTCGTTGGTAAGTACCAACCACGTTTAGGGAACGAAATTATCAAGTTAGAAGTGATGTCCACATCTTGATAACTAGTCTCACTCCTCGATTTTTAATCTCGCCAATGTCACGAATTTTTTATCGACCAGGGACATGTAATAACTGGAAGTGTGAATACCATTAACCGCTTCTTGGTGAGAGTATTCTACCTATTAGGCCAAAGCATGTTTCCCTAACTTGAAAGGACTTTCGATTCCCATTAGAATAGTCTTAGTTTTGTTCCGAGACACCCAAGTTTTACTTGTATCTCTTTTATCTTACATCCATTTCTATATGTTTTACATTTGATACTTTTATCATTTCAAGTCGAAGGCACAAATCGCACGTTATCCGCAACCTAAAACAACGCTAATAATCATGAACAAACTAAATTTACATTCTTTATCGTCTTTATAGTGATTTTGCAATGTGAATACATGTTATACTTATGCAAACTATGTGAAACTTACGTGTTATGTGGAATACTTTATGCCCACTCATGCAAACAAACACTATTTAAAAAAAAACGTTATGATCAAGTCTCATCTTTTCCTTTATTTCGACCTTGTAGATGTCTTCATCACGAAACTCGAATGGAAGGAAGAAGTCCAAGTCCGACTCAACCAACTCCGATTCGATTGCCAAGAAGGACATGATGAAGTTCATGGCCAATCAAATTGAGAACTTTTCCAAAGTTGCTCAACCTCTAACCTCACTCACGCAAAAAATAGGGAGTTCGATTGAGGAGAAAAACAAGAAGAGGCATTTCAACTTCTAAAGGATAAGTTATGTGATGCACCGATTCTATCACTTCCTGACGGTACCGATGAACTTCGTGGTATATTGTGATGCTTCGCATCAAGGTTTAGGTTGCATACTTATGCAACAGGAAAAAAAGTCATTGTGTACGCATCACGCTAACTAAAGGTGCATGAGAAGAATTACACCACGCACGACCTTGAGTTAGGTTCAATGGTATTCGCTTTGAAGATATGGCAACATTATCTATATGGTACACAATGTAATATATAGTACGGATCACAAAAGTCTTCAACATATATTTAATCAGAAAGAGTTAAATATGCTTCAACAATATTGGTTTGAATTGTTGAACGACTATGATTGTGAAATCAAATACCATCCGGGCAAGGCAACGTTGTAGCGGATGCCTTGAGCCGCAAGGAGCGAGTTAAAACCTTAAGGGTTTGAGCGCTAGAGATGACAATTCAAACGAACCTTACCACACAGATTCATGATGCACAACTAGAAGAACTCAAGGAAGAACATATTCAAGCAGAATTACTTAGAGGCATGGAGAAATAGTTAGTGCCAAAGGAAGATGGAACCTTGTATCTTATGGGTCGAATTTGGGCGCCACTTTTTGGTGGTCTTCGGGAAGTAGTGTTGGATGAAGCACACAAGTCTAAGTACTCAATCCATCCGGGATCGGGATAAAATGTACCAAGACTTGAAGGAATATTATTGGTGGCCTAACCTCAAGAGCGACATCGCAACTTATGTCGGTAAATGTTTAACTTGTACAAAAGTTAAGGCCGAGTATCAGAAACCTTCGGGATTGTTACAACAACCCAAGATTCCCGTATGGAAATGGGAACAAACATCCATAGACTTTATTACAAAATTACCCAGAACCTCAAGAGGTCGTGATATGATTTGGGTAATAGTGGATAGATTGACAAAGTCCGCACATTTCCTGCCGATTTGCGAGAAAGACAGCACAAAGAAGTTAGCCGAAACTATACCTTAGAGAAATAGTGGCTCGTCATGGAGTGCCTATTTCTATCATCTCAGACCGAGATGGTCGTTTTGTGTCAAGAATTTGGCAATCTTTTCAAAAGGCCTTTGGATCTCGACTAGATCTAAGCACGGCCTTCCATCCACAAACCGACGGCCATAGTGAACGGACCATCCAAACGCTTGAAGACATGCTTCGTGCATGTGTGATGGATCTACGCGGCAATTGGGATACTCACCACCTTTGGTGGAGTTCTTCTATAACAATAGTTAACATACAAGCATACAAGCCGCACCGTTCGAAGCTCTTTATGGTCGAAAGTGTCGTTCTCCGCTATGTTGGGCGGAAGTTGGCGACAAACAATTAGTTGGTCCTAAATTAGTCCAAGAGACTACCGACAAGATATTTCAAATCCGAGACGTGTATTAAGGCGGCTCGTGATCGAAAAAAGAGCTACGCGGATAAGAGAAGAAAACCATTATCCTTCGAGGATGGAGATAAGGTTTTGTTGAAAGTCTCGTCTTCGAAGGGCGTAGCCAGATTTGGTAAGCGCGGGAAGCTTAACACGCAGTACATCGGACCGTTTGAAAGTGGCAAAGGTTGGTACCTTTGCTTACAAGTTGAAATTACCAGATGAACTTAGTAGTGTACATAAAACATTCCATGTGTTAAATCTCAAGAAGAGTGCCATGCAAGAAACAGTTATCATCCATGCGGAAGAGATTCATATAGACGATAAGCTCCAATTTACTAAAGAACCTATTGAGGTCATGGACTGGAAAGTCCAGAAAACTAGGAGAAGTCGTATCAAGTTAGTCAAAGTTCGTTGGAACTCAAGGCGCGGACCCGCGTACACTTGGGAACGTGAAGATCAAATCAAGGCCAAAAACCCTCACCTGTTTGTGAAGACTCCTTCAACGGATGACTCAGCTTGAATTTGGGGACGAAATTCTTTTTAATGAGTATGTGACAACTGTCACTTTCGGGTAATTTCCGTACATTTAAACAGTGAATTATATTAATAGTTACGTGTTTTGAATGTCTAAGCAGCATGAATTGCATGGCATATACCTAGAAACTCACTGAGTACATTACATGATGCATATTATTTGTTTAGTGGTTACAATTAAAAAAACAGTTTAAAATATGTATCGGAACAACTAGTAGACTAGCTGTGACAGCACAGCTTCAGTATGCAGCTAAAAAGCAGATTTAGGAATTAAATGGGAGTCCAACATAAACTGTGTATTAAACCCCATGTGGGAAAGCAACGATTAATGCTAACACTTTCTGGAAACTATACATGCACCAAAAACTGTCTGAAATACACACTAAACAACAATACAGCAAAATACAGCATCCACAAGCTTATGTAATATTCAAAAGTGGTGTTAAACATCATACACTACTTAAAAGATATTGGAAGTATCAATTTGGCACAAAAACATATCATATCATACAAGTCTTGAAAGTTAACGTTTTAACGAACTGACAACGAAACGAACAACCAGACACAATCTGACACATCATATGAACTAGTTAGCAATATTCTAACATCATACAACTAGTTAAAATCATTGAACACATTGTTTTGCTTCAAATCCCTAAAATCCCTACAAGTTGCTTAAACCTTTAGTTAAGGACCCGATAACGAATCTAGCACCCGTTAAACAATCGAACATGAGCTAGACATAAATTATGGACTAGTTAATATTGTTTAACAATGTTAAGTTAGTAGATAGCACCATACATCTTGAATTACACTAAAAACCCCTAAAACCCTAAACACCCTAATTTATCATAACCTAAACTTAACTAAATCACTAACTAGAAAAATTAACTAAGTTAAATCCTAACAAATACCCCTTGGACGGTTATGTGGAGCCCACTAGCCACCCACATTTTTGTCTCCCATGCTCCAACATTGTAACACCTCGTAAAATCATGTCCAATAGTATAGTGACACGTGTTGTATTTTTATTTTAGTCTATTAAAGACTAATAGGGACTAAACGTGTCAACATGCTCAAATTGAGCCTCTGAGTGACTTTCTAATGTCAACTTGGATAAACAACAACCTCTGAGTGACTGATATGTCAACATGCTTAAGCAATAGCTTCTGAGTGACTGATATGTCAAACATGCTAAAACAATAGCCTCTGAGTCACTGATATGTCAACATGCTTAAAATTTGGCCTCTGAATGACTGATATGTCAACATGCCCAGCTTCTGAGTGACATTGGAGTCGACATGCTTATTGTGGGCCTCTAAGTGATCCTTTACGAAGTCCTAACTCTCATACGTGTTACTTGTTGGACGAGAGAGGTTAACTCCGTAAATATATGAAACTTGGATAATGGAAGGGTTAAAAGTGTCAACATGTTAATTTATAACTCTGAGTGACCTTTTAACGAACCGAGAGCTCGACAATGTCCGGGCATACTCCTGGCTTCGCCAAATATTTGTTACGGAGGGCTAAATATGCTAAACAGGTGTTTTAGAAGGTTTTATAAGTTAAGGGGCTAAAAGTGTTAAACTTTGAAAGTTGCCTAAGGGCGCTCGCGGGGTGCGAGAGGCAAGGCCTGTGCCTCTCGCGGCCTGCCAGAAGGCTGTATCTGTAGAAAAATTGCCTTGGCCTCCACAAAAGTTGCCAAACACCATTGTTTCAAAACCATGGTCTTCCAAACAGCTATGCCACCTGTTAGGACACTTGTAAGCTCCCTCTTACACTTCTTAGCACCTGGCATCACCTCCTTCAAGTTCTCCAACTATAAATAGGTGCCAAGATTCACCATTTGAACTTGCACATTTCTCATTCACAACTCTATCTCCCTCCTCTGGAAGTTCGTAACTGAAAGGAGCATCCAAATAAGTTCTATTGCATCATAGGAACCATTTGTAAGTGTTCCTTCCTCTTGCATTTTTGTTTATAGGCTTTTATAGCCAAAAGTCAAGCGTTTTAGGAAAACGCCTTGAGTTTTGGTTAAGACCATTATGGTCCAGCCATTGTTCATAACGAACTTGGCTAAGTGATCGTAATAAGGTAGGTATTAGTCCCTATAAAGGGCACCTCCTGAAGATCACGTTTGCTAGACCAATTGACGGGTCAAAGTTATTATATTAAAAAGTCAAAAAGGCCGTTTTTCGGAAAAATTATAATCTGAGCTTATATATGTTATGAAACCTATTTTGAACTTAAACAAGTTGGTTATAATTATTAGAACATGTAAGAACATGTTCGGCTCGTCAATTTTAGTTCTAGGGTCGGTTCGCAACCGAAAGTCGGGAAGTTTGACTTCTCCTTTGACTTTCGATTCTGGCCCGATTTAGATTAGTTAGTTAGTGATCTAAAGTTGCATTACGATCATAATGTTATGTAGCATAACCCTCTGAGGTTATATTACATTATCATAATCAGAATCTGAGTTTATGCGCAACTTCCTAATTATGTCCATTTTGACTAAAATGCCTTTTTTGCATAAAAGAGGTTTAAATGATAATGAACTTGAAAATGAGTTTCCTACTAATGTAATATCATAAGTAGGATTATTTGGGATGTCAAATAGAATATAAACTGAGTTTATGAATAAGTCCTTATATTATGTCGATAAATGACGATAACGCCCTTATGACTCATAAAACGATTTTAATCATACATATTCATGTCAAACCTTTTACCTACTGATATGTTATATTAAATAACATGTCTAAAACATATTAACATGAACTTAACATCAGTTTTCATTAAATATCCTATAAATCGTCATATTACGACATAAGCGCCTTTTCGGCGCATAGTATAGTTTTAAATCATATTTACCAACCAAGACTTGTTACCTACTGATTTTAAAACTCATTTTAATTATTTTTACAGTAGTATAAGATATAAACTCAGAATCCCAAATAATTTATAAAACTATGTGTAAAATGACAAAATGCCGCTTCGGTGCATAGTTTGGTTATAAAAGATAAATTACACATATAATCAATATCCTACTGATATTATATCATAAATAATTTATTCTTCCGAATACTTATGGTCATAACATTATATTATAATCAAGTTCCTTTTATACAATATGAAATTACCAAATGCCCTTATGAGGCATAATTTCAATTTAAAACCCTAACGGACAAGAAAGTTGATATCTTACTGATATTAAAACTTATTTAAATTATAATGGCATATAGAACTTGTCCATGATTTATCCGGTTACCCGATATCGCTGATATGCGTACGGTTAAACATATGTAACTAGTTTACGAAAATTAACTGAAACGGGTCTAACCATGTCATTTAAGTCTTTAAAATCCAGAATGTTTATAGTTTATCCATATTATTCAATTTAAAGTACTTGTTGGGATTAAACTACATTCTATCTGATCATCGTTTAATCTAGCCTTATACGTTTTGATCATGTACGTTAGTCGGTCTAAGTCTATGACTTAAGAAAGACGTTATATTTAATTTGTTAGCTTATGCCATAATCCAGACTAGAGACATTCCGGTAAATGCTATATGCACTTAGTGCTTTTGTGTATGGCTGAGTTAATAAATATTGCGTTTAAACGAAGACTAGCATAAGTAAATACTCTTGACTTATTTCCCCTATACGGATTTGGGTTACACTAAACTATTATCGCTTGGTCGAAAATGGGATCAATCAATGTGGCTAGTAAATCCGCATATTATGTTTTAATCAGTTTTATTTGATAACTTAATCATCGGTGGTTAACTACCGTGTCCTAGATATCCTCGGCTCATTACATTAGATAATGACCACGACCTTAGCACGGGGTGTAGGCATACACCTGACAAACGCTCAAATGCATCTACCCACAACGTTGGGGGATAACTCCTTCGTGAGTTCGTAAGTGGTGTGTAGTTTATCATGTCTCGGTTTTCGCACTGGACACTGTATGTATGGACAAACATGTGAATCTGTTAACAAGGTTGCAACGTAAACTTTCCCAAGTTATAAAATATTTGTGATGATACGCACTTAAAACATATTTTTAAATATTTTTAAAATGAGTCAATTGTGTGTATTTACCAGTGAAAGCTGACGTATTTTCAAAAGACTAAGCTTGCAGGTACAATACGAAAATAGGCTGGAAGTGCTCAGTAGTGATAAGAGGATCTTGCAAAATCCTAGACCTGCCCAAAGTCTGTTTTACATTTTTCTTTTTGTAAAATTTATGATCTGCCTGCGGATCTTCTATTACGAGTCGTCTGTATATTATTTTTGATATTTTGAACATTTGGTTTGTAATAGTAATTTAAATCCAATACTTCCGTTGTGTTATGTTTAATTGTCTATGATGTTATCAACTTACGTCACGATATTCCCCACCCGGGCCCACCGGTGTTTGGATTTGGCTGTGGAAAGCCGGGGTGTGACAAACAAGTTGGAAGTAAGTTGATAATGCATGAAGGGTTTTGTGTTGGATAGCTATGCATAAAGGAACATCATCACAACAGTTTCCCTAACCTTATCACATCTATCAAGTTCAAACTCCATCTTCTTCTTCTTGCTCCTACCCCAGGCCACATAACCTCCAAAACACCTCCATCTTCAAGTGATTTTCATGTAATTCCAAGCATATCCAAGGGTGTCTCAAGGTTAATTAAGAAGGTGCCAAGTCTTAGAAGCTCATGGACTCTTCAAGGAGCTATTATCCACCATCTTTGCTTCATCTTCATCACCTTGTTTATCTTGCCACTTCCCTAGCCACAAGAGCTAGTAGTGAGCCTCCTAATCTTTCATTTAATATCTTGTTACTAGTATATTATTAATGTACAAGATAAACCATCTAAAAGAATCACCTTAAAAAGATGAACACATGAACCAGTAACTTGATCTAAAGAAAACAAGCATATCTTGAAGTTGTAATTAAGATGTAGATGTTTATTTTGTGCTATGGATGATATCCATCATATGTATATTTGCTAGAATATAGGTCTGACAAGTTTACACATGGATCTTACAAGATCCATGATCAAAGTGTTGATGAACTTGTTAAACATAAGGAATGAACTTATAAAAGTGGTTAAATTGATTTGTGATGATTTTAAGATAACATGTGAACAAGTTGTTAAAAATGATTTTTAACCAAGTTAGTAAATATTAGAAACTAAACCCATTTTTAAAGATGGATGAACATGTTAAACACAAGGTTAAAACACTACATGATTTAGTAAACTTTCAAGTTCATCATAATATGAAAATGCATCTAAATGCATATATTATACTTGTGGAAGTTATTGTGATTAAATTGGTGAGTTTTGAAAGCTTAAACACATGTTTTTAAACATGGGAAACCTCCTAAATCTAGGGGAGACTGTGGCAAAATTTTTATAAAATTTAAACACTTAGAAAATATACTTTAACAAAGTTCTTACAAGTAAACTTGTTTAAAAGTAATAAATATAAAAATCCCCATATTTTTGTATAAAATATAAATCAAAGAAGTTATAGTTTTTCTAGAAATAAAGATGGAGATATATATTATTTTGGAAAATATATATTTAGTGATCATAAGGAGCATGTGTTATGTGTATATTATTTGTATTAGTTATATATGAAAATTAGGGACTTGAAATAATACACACAAACAAATACAATAAAATTTGGCAACTAAAGTATTACAAGAATATATGCCTATTCATACTTGGATACAAATTATGGACAAATCGGACATATGGACTATATAAGGATTTCGGACTAAAAATATATAATATATCGAAGCTTGGTAAATATTACTTTCAAAACCGAACAAGTGACAAAATATAGAATATATCATATTTTGGCGATATTAAAAAATATTATTCTTGAAGTGTATATATATATATATATATATATATATATATATATATTTCATAAACATCATAAAAATATATTGTTTTGGTGGAAACTAAAAATATATTACTTTTCTAGAACTAATCTTAAAAAATATTATTTTCAAGATACATACACTTACCAAGCATAACATACATGTATTAATTTGGACATATCTTAAAATTATATATTTTAAGAATATACAAAATTGTGGGTAATAGATACAAGAATATACGTATTCCGATACGTACAAATACATGCCAGCATATACCACTAACACTTGGTGAAAATACCATTATACAAGTATTATACATAACCATGAGGATACAAATTGAAATACACAAATACTCACAATATAAGTATACCTATACTTGGGAAGCTACACATGTATAATACTTAACAATTATTACACTTGGTCATGTATACCATGGAACATGCACATGGATAATTATATATCAAAACATGTTAAAAATAGATTATTTTTAACAAACCATCGCAATTATAAATGATATATAAAATTATGCGCACAAATAATACAAGTTAAAATATAATATTTTAACTAATATATCGAACTTGGAATTATATATATATATATATAATTAAGAAGAATTATATATGGAACATATCAATCGTCGAGGCAAACGGGTGGAACCCGACTATGAGAAGTCATGAAACATATACATTTTACTCGTGCGAGGCACAGAGACTAACGGGCTAGGCCTGTACGTGCAACACTTGAGATGCAAGGAATATATATATATATATTATATATATATATATATATTTGACGAAATAAAAATATTGACATCATGCACCGAGATACATTCAGCTGATATCATACACGAAATACAATCTACTGACATCTTACAACGAAAACGCATCTCAGTGGGCATCATACATTGAAAATACATCTAAACGGAACAAAACACTGAACAAGTCTTAACAAATACTTAAGACAAGAAACATGAACATGAATCGTTACAAAGACCGAATTGTCTAACAAGACCTAACGCGTTTGTAGGTTGTGATACAAACCAAGGGAAGTACTTGAGTTAAACAAGAACACAGAGAGCAATCCAATGAGTTCATGTCCTCCTTTTCATCTTATATCTTTTACAGTTTTACAACTATCGGGGGGAAATACATGTCTATGGTATGATAAGCTAGGGAATGAAATAACTAAAACAGGTGCGAATAGGGTGAACTTAAGCACCATTAATCTGGTTTAAGACCACGGTACAAAGGTTAGATCTAGCGGGTGTTGGTGAGCCCCACTCTTGGTCATGGACCCACATGGAAGAGTGCATTTGTTGTCCCAGTCGAGGTTAATCGACGAAAATCTTCTAGGTTTGGATGCTTCCTATGTCGTCACACATATTAATGTCCTTGCAAAACATTAATGATCACGATTTCATTGACGTTTACATACCGGGTTTTGATACAAATACTTCATACATTTTATGGATTCATCTCATATAGTTAAAACACATGAACTCGCCAACTTTTGTTGATTTTCAACTTAACATGTATTTCAGGTAATTAGTGGACCAATGCAGGAATTTCAGTAAAGAAAACAAGTATCAAGTCTCCATTGCCACTTTTGAAGAGTTTGCCCATTATATACCGCCTCCTTGCGGTGATATAAGGGTCAAAGTCTTATTATTTAAAAACTTGCATTTTGGTTATGCAACACTTTGACAACTTAATCTCATTTCATGGTTTGTAAACAATATACTCAACCTATGTTGCGTTTTGAAACAATATCAGTAATGGCATTTGGAGTTTGTTTTATTCATTTAGTATGTTCACTTATGTTGTATGCAATGAGAATCAATCAGATCACACCGCGCGCTTCCGCCTATGAGCGGGTGTGACACAAATGGCCAAGGTTATCCCCGATATCGTCAGTAAGATCCAACCAACCCCCAATAACACCGATTCACCCCACGTCTCAGTCTCATCCAAAGTCGACGCACCCAAGTCAGCCTTCACCTTTAAGCAGTTCAACTCTTGCAGCTCGATACCATTCACGGGCGAAGAGGGAGCCACGAAGCTACTCCAATAGTTCGATGCCATTGAAGTTACGTTTCGACATAGCGGATGTCTCGAACATCTCCGCACTACTAACGCCACTTGCATTTTCCGATCAAGGGCTCTTGATTGGTGGACCGCCAAACGTAGTATGCGTGGAGACGACGCCGATTATGCGTTAACATGGGCAGAGCTTAGAAAGCTCATGGAAGACGAATTTTGTCCTCCCCATGAGCTCCAACAACTCGAGAATGAGTTTTGGAACATCAAGCAAATTGGGAGCAACAATATCGGTATCACCACTAGGTTCAAGCAACTTAGTGCCCTACGCCCTGGTCAAGTCGATCTACTGACAAGGCCATAGCCAAGTACATCCGAGCCCTTCCTTCCTCTTTCTCCAATTACAATGAGTCCGCTCAACCCAAAACCCTTGAAATACCTACCATTTAGCCGCCAAGTTCAACCCTAACCGAATCTTTGATGGAACCTTTGAACCCAAAGGGTTCTACTAAGAAGGTGCACCAAGCCACCACCGAACCCATCGCTGAATCCTCCAAGCCATCACCCAACACCAACGATAAGAAGCGGAAGGCTTCAAACTGAAACTGTGCGGTTGTTACTCCACAAAACCCTCCACAACAACTCGCCTTAACCTAAAATCCTAATCCAACCAAGTGTGGTTACACTAGGTCTCTTCCGAAGTGTGTGACTTGTACCTACCATCACCTTACCACTCCACCATGCCGCCTTTGCACTACGTTTAATAGGTTTGGACACTTTAACACCCACTGCCGGTTTGGCCAAAAGCCTCAAGGTAACCAAACCCAACTACCTACCTAGAACCAAACCCAACAGCTAGCAAACAAAGGTAGGTCGGATTTGCTACAAGTGTGCAACCCGAATCACCTCAGCAATGTTTGCCCTCAGCGCAACAACCAGCAGCAAGCTCCTCGCGGATGAGCTTTTGTCATCACTGACGCTGAGGCTCAGAGCAACAACTACGTTATCAACGGTACGTTTCTCGTAAACGATGTTTATGCTTCTTGTCTTTTTTATACTGACACGGATAAAAGTTTTGTATCCGTTGAATTTGAACAATTGCTTAAGTGTAGACGCTCTAGGTTGCCAAAATCGTTTGTTCTTGAAGTCACTAATGGTAAATCAATCACCGTCGATTCCATTCTTTCTAATTCATCTCTTAATCTTAACGATCACAAATTCTCGATTGACCTCATACCCATGCAATTGGGTAGTTTCGATATCATAGTAGGCATAGATTTGCTTCGGAAGGTCTGTGCCGAAGTTGCTTGTTCTGAGAAGTTCATTCGTCTACCTCTTCCGTCTAGTGATTCACTACGTGTCTATGGTGAGAAACCCTCTAAGGGTCTCAAACTTATGTCATGTACCAAGCGAACAAGTACTTACGTAAAGTGTACTTTGCCTTTCTTACCCACGTTGTGGAAAAGAAGGAAAAAAGAAAGAGCGTGAGTGATGTTCTTGTTGTATATTATTTCCCTGACGTTTTTCCCGAATCCCTACCTGGTCCTCCTCCTTGTTCTGTTGACTTTCGTATTGATCTCATTCCTAGCGTTACACTGTTGCTAAATCTTCGTACCGTCTCACACCATCAGAAATCAAGAGTTATCGAGTCAACTTCAAGAATTACTTGATAAAGGCTTTATATACCCTAGTACCTCTCCATGGGGCGCTCTAGTCCTCTTTGTCAAGAAGAAAGATGGTTTTTTCGTATGTGTATCGACTATCGTGAACTCAACAAGCTCACAATCAAGAACCATTAACCCATTCCTCGCATTGATGATCTTTTCGATCAACTACATGGCGCAACATGTTTTTCTAAAATCCATCTTCGTTCTGACTATCATCAACTTCGAGTCCTCGAAGAGGATTTTCCTAAACCCACCTTTTGTACTAGGTACGGTCACTACGAGTTTGTAGTCATGCCTTTCAGTTTAACCAACGTACCTACGGTCTTCATGGATTTGATGAACCGTGTGTGTAAGTTATAATTGGATCGATTCGTGATCGTATTCATAGACGACATCCTCATCTATTCCAAAACTCAAACGAGCACGAACGACACCTACTAAAGCATTTAAATGGGTTACACCGTACGAGGCCATCAAAGGATATAAATCAAACTTGGAATAGTAACGGTGTTTAGTTGTGTGGGTTATGTGACAGATCCAGCCTTTGGAGTAAACTAACTTGATGATCGGAGCCGACCCATGGTGTATCTAGGGTCTGAACCAGATTGGATGGGTCGTCGCCTCTGCTTTATGACTCGGTAAGAAACAATTATGTGTTACCTAGAACGCCGAGTGTGAAGAAAGCCGAAAGTACAAGTGAGGTAAATTTCGAGCTGAAAACAATGTAGGGACTAACCTGCCCGAATGAGTTGAGTTTCAGTTTGAGATAGTAGGGTTGAACACACAAAATAACATTAGTGTTGCACCTCACCATGCATATGAGAATGTGCATATTCAAAATTCAGAACTAAATAATGGTAAGAAGCCCACTAACATAACCATGCAAGACCACCACCATGAATCTGAAAAGAGTTAATTAGACAAGTAGTTGTTGTGGTTTATTAAAAGTAACATCTTTAATGAAAATTCGTGTTTCGGACCACAAACCAAGATTAGTGTAAGATTAGTTCAAAGACGAGAGATTAGAGATTGATAAACACTTTCTGGATAAATTTGGGCAGCATAACGTTAAAAACCAACAATAATAAGTTATTCAACTACACTGAAAGAGCATACATCATGGAAACCGGGAGAGACTAAGTGGTGTCTCTCCCCCAAATCTAAAACTTTAGTTTGCAAATGACCTAAGGATAGGTATTTATAGGTCCACCACCTTCACAGGGATTTCACCTTCACTTGAAATACACCTTGACTTGGATTTCACCTTCACTTGGAAATTCCAAATAGGGATGGTCATTTGCAAACGAACAAAATCAAATGAGAAACCCTTCGCTTGACCACTTCAAACGAACGGGTCTAAACACATTCATTTGACCGTTTACTAACTGTTACATAATCAGCCTAAAATGTAATCTGATTTATTCGCACAGCAGTGGACACCTTTAAAGTACTCATATTAAAGTACTGATTTTTTTTTGTAACAAGGTTCAGATTCTATGATTTTGATTTTGTAACACTTTTGAGTATTAATGCTAACTACACTTAATTTTTTTGTTAAATCGGAGTAAATAACTAAAATACCCTTATATAATTTTCTGTTAATACCCAAAATGTTACTTTCAATAAATCACCATGACCATATTTGTAATTAATAAATATGCTACATCAAAATATTTAATAACTATATTCTTAAAATTAATTTACATAGACAATTACCAAGCGTCAATTATGAGGAAAAACACTCTAGGTACAATATTTAGTGTTTTTATTAATTTTTTATATAACTAATTTGAAAATGATATATGATAAATATAAAGCTTATGCATATTATCTCAAATATAATATAAAAACACAATTTTTTTATCTTTTATTATATTTCGGCCTACAATTTTTTATTAGGATTCTTTTTAAGCTTAGATAATTGAGTAAACTGACAAAATGATTCTTTATGTTTGGTCATTTTTTCACTTTAATCCAAAACTCATACCACCACTTCACCAACACATATTGACATCATCTACATACCCAACACAACCTCACCCTACACCTAGGTACGTGCAGGGCCGGCCCATAAGCCATGCAAGTGAAGAAAGGGCTTTGGGCCCCAAAAATTTTGAGCCTCTAATTAAAACAAGGGTTAATGTGGGTATTAATATTTAATTTGATTACTAAACAAATTAATGTTGTATTGTGCTGGTAGGAAATCAATATTCTCTCATTACAGATCCTAGTTCGAATTTGGGACGACAATTTTTTATTAAGACTTTTTGTATAGCTTAGTAAATATTATATTACTTTTGTATTTTTACAAGCAACTAATATATCAACTACTACAAAAATGATAAATTATAAGTTCCTGTCATGGGTTGATGATTTGGCTGAGTTATATTAGGATTTCTATAAAATAATATGATGATTTGGATGAAGTGAATTAGTATAAATATTTTCATTTTTTCTTCTTCAAAATATAACGGGCTATATTGATTACATATTTACGCTATTTAAATTTAAGAGTTAAATGTAATTTTAGTTTCTATGGTTTGGATTATTTTGCCAGTTTAGTCTAAATGTTTTATTTTCGCATGTGGGTCCAAAAATGTTTTAC
Organism: Scalesia atractyloides; assembly: GCA_947069175.1. Taxonomy (NCBI): domain Eukaryota; kingdom Viridiplantae; phylum Streptophyta; class Magnoliopsida; order Asterales; family Asteraceae; genus Scalesia; species Scalesia atractyloides. Next base: position 88,757,964 of record CAMTDV010000023.1, read on the forward strand.
TATTGCCATTTTATTCTACTGTGTTAACCTTATCCATTTTTTTATTAATGAGAAGGGCAAATCGGTCATTTTATATGTAATTCTGTTAACTAGAAGGGTAATTTGGCCATATAAAATGACCGAATTGCCATTCTCGTTAACATAAAAAATGGATAAAGTTAACCCAGTGGACTAAAATGACAATTGTAAAACCTTTTTGGACCATAGTTACAAAAAAAATATTTAAACTAAACTGCTAAAATAACTCAAACCAAAGGTACTAAAATGGCATTTAACTCGAATTTAAATATTTAAAACTTGTTAGATTAAGTTGCTTTAAAGTAATATTCATAACATACTTATTGCTAACAAGCAAATTTATATAGGTTTCTATTTAAATGCATTTTTTGAACAATAAAAGTAGAAAAGCAAAAAAAAAAACACGTGGGATATATTTATTGGTTAAAACATGTTTGAATGAAATTAGGCTCATGCTATTTTACTATTATGTGTTTTCTTTTTTCTTCACAATGTTACACATCACTAAATATATTTTAGATATTCTTCATGATTTTTATATTTATCATATTTATGTTTGAATTTAGTTGTATAAAAAATCAATAAAAATAAACATTGGCCTACTAAAGTTTACAACTTCCTTCTTTTTCTTCTTTTTCTTTTTGTTCTTTTTCCAAATTAATTCTTTATTGTATAACAAATATATAAATTTTTCATTAGCTCAAAAATGTTATAAACTAGATCATTTTTAATATTTTACGTACTTGCTAAACTTAATAGTTACATGTATCTTTTTCACCGTTATATAACTATATAGATTTTTAATGGCTGAATTTAACGTTGACTTAGTAGGAAAATCCTTTAAAATTATGTTTACATATATAATTAAAAAAACAAAGAGGTTAATACGTGTAAATATTTTTGTGGACATTTAGGACTAATATCCTGTTGTTTTTTATTATGATTATAACGATTGATGGCATCTTACCAATCATATAATGAACTAAATCCTGTAATAAAGTAAACAATACCGGCTAAGTTTTCATCGTAGTGAGTGTTCTCATCGGGTATATTTTTAATTTGACAAGAAAAGACATTGATTTCTGTTTGCACACAGGACATCAGACTTTCTTGGACTTTCTTTTTAAAGTAAATTACTGTTTTGGCCTTTATAGTTTAGTAAGTTTAACTCTTTCAGAGTAAAATGGAATCATTTGATATATCAGATCTCGAGTTTGTATTTTTTTAACAATTTTGGCCCCTGACGCTAACTTTGTTACTTTTTGCAATTAAGTGTAAGGGTAATTAGGTCATTATATACCTTAGGGGTTGTTTTTAATAATTACAAAGTTCTTTTAATATTTAAGAGATTCTTAGTACAATTATTATAGTTTTTTAATTATTTCGTTATTTTCACCATTAATATTTAACCAAATGTGTTTTAGATATACAAATAAATATGTATTTTCATTAATTGTTTGTTTTTATAAATGTAGTTTTCAAACTCGTTTGTTTATTATAAATGTCGTTCTCAAAATTATTTGTTTTTTTATAAACGTCGTTTTCAAAATCATTTGATTTTTAACCGTCTATCATTTGTAAAATTGTTTCTTTTAAAACCGTTTATTAAAATCATTCTTTTTAAAGTCGTTTGTTTTTAAAAGTTTTTAAACAGTTCATTTTATACCATTCTTTTTTTAAAAAAATTAAACAAATCATTTTTTAAGTTTTTGAGTTTTAAAAACATTTCTTTTTAAACTGTTACATTTGGAACCTTTTTTGAAATCGTTCATTTTTTAAATTTAGTATTCAACTCACTTATAACTGTCAGGGAAAAAAGAATTTTTAAAAATGAACGATTTAAAAAATATAAGGAATTTAAAAAAAAACCAGTGAAAACGACGTTTATAAAAAAACAAAACCTTAAAAAATAAGTTAACAAGTGTACGGTTTTAAAAATGCACGAATTTAATAAATGAAAGGTTAAAAATAACGAATTTCGAACAAATAAACTGTCTAAGTGATTGAAGATTTGAAAAAAAAATTCAATCTTCCATTTCTTTTGTTTTTTATATGCGTCATTTTGTAAAATTTAAAAAATGAACGACTTAAAAAAGGTGAATTATTTAATTTTTTTAAAAAACAAACAATTTTAATAAGAATGGTAAAAACTTTAAAACACAACCGACTCTAAAAAGAACGATTTTAAAAAATAAACAGTTTAAAAAGAAACAATTTTTAAAATGATAGACGGTTAAGAAAAGGTTAAAAGTTATTTTTAAAATGATATTTATAAAAGCAAACGGTTAATATATTTATTTGTATAATTAAAACGTATTTTGTTAAATAATAATGATGAAAATAATGAAATATTAGAAAAAGACTTGAGTAATTTCATTTTAATCTCTTAGATATGAAAAAAAACTTTGTAACTATAAAAACAACCCCTAATGTATATAATGACCTAATTACCCTTTCACTTAACTGCAAATATGAGAGGCCAAAACCGTTATAAGATGAAATATCATAGTCTGACATGTCAAAAGATTACTTTTTAAACTGAAAGAGTTAAATTGGCTAAACCACAAGAACAAAGACATTAATTACTCTTCTTTTTAGTAGGTAGCTTGTTTATCAAAATACCACCATCATCTTAATTTCTTCACCTAATAGCATTTACAATGAATTCCTTTTCGTTATATCAATATAATTACATTAAAAGTCACTATTTTTTCTCTTTACATTTTAAATAAATAATATTTTTTATACATTTATCATTGTATTTATCTATCTTTCACTCACAATCTCTTAAAAAATTATTAAAATATTTATAAAGTGTGAACAATATTCATATATATTTACAGAGAAGCAATAACATTTTCTCTTTATTTTATTTACAACCATTCAAAATCTATTATAATCATTTTTCATAATATAATTATTTCACTCATATATAATATAAAATATAGGAACACTATTCTGAATGTGAATACTCTAAATCTCCATTTATGCTTCTCTGGCACGCATTAAAATATATATTCCGGCGAATCATTTTCCCATTTTTCTTCTTTGACTTCATCTAATTATCCTTACTCATCTAATTATCCTTGCAATACCCATCGGCTAATATTCTTGGGGGCAAGGTATACAAATCGACTAATATTCTTTTACTTCATCGACTAATTCTGCTCGTGTAGTAACCTAGGGATAAGCTCGGTACCGAAAATACTAGTATCGAAAATCTCTAAAAGTGGGTATTGGTACCAGTACCGAATATAGCTGGTATGGTTCGGTAGTGTTACCTATTCGGTACCGGTATTTGAGGGTAAATATGAGTACCAAAAATATATCCGGTATTAAATTCGATACCATTACCTGTTACCAATTGCTTATCCCTAACGTAACTAGTTATTTTTATTATTACAACCCGTATTAATTTTAAGAGATCCATAAAGGAGAACTAATACGAAGTTTAGGAATCAAAAAAAAATTAAAAACATACTCGGTATTTAAAACCTGTACCTTCTTTAAAAAGCTTAGGAGGATCATAGTTGGATTGTAGTTTTCCCCAAACAGCTTTGGCAGAACCGAGGTTGAAGACTTCTACCAGTACATCTTCACTAACAGAACCGAAAATCCAGCCTCTCACAAGATTATCGTATTGTGTCATGGTTTCTGCGTCAGAATCTATTGGCCCAACAAATGTGTTGTCTAGGATGCCATACACATTGACACTCTTCAGTAAGCAAAGCATTTGTGCTTTCCAAAGAAGATAGTTTTTTTTGCCTGACAGTTTCACAGAAACAAAGTTGGATACATTAGTATCATATGGAATTGCGTTTAAAGCACTCATCTTAAGTTTTTTATTTTTATTTTTTGTTTGGGGGAGGGTTTGATACATTTAATGATCTACTCCACTCCTCTTTTTATACAAGAGGGAGGGGCTTATTAGTTCTTTTCTAAGAAAAATTATAAAAATAACCCTTTTGCTATAAGAAAGTGTAAAAATGACCCTTGTCTCTTTTTTCTTTAACACAAATGGCCACCTACTTGGTTGCAAGTTCAGCAAGCTTTGCGCTTCTGTGGCATAAGGTAATCTATTTTTTTATTTTACCTCCCAAATGGCCAAATATTAAGTTTCCAGTTTTCAAATATTTATCTATGTTTATAATAAAGAGGGACGTTTTAAAATATTCAAAAAAAATTCTCTTAATGCATAATGTACACCTCAAAATAATAGTAAATTGGTGACGCTATTTACATTTTAATTCCTTTTATCTTATTACACTTTAATCCCTCGTATTTAATCAAATTGTGAATAATTAATTAGTAGTTACTTTGATCATTCTTATTAAAAATTAACTACCCTCATGTTTTTGAAATGGCCATAATTTTTATGTACATTAATATTTAAAAAAAAATCACACTATAAAACCGACCATTTTATTCTCTTTAATTTGAGTATATTGTTATAATTGTTTCAGCTAAAAAATTTGATATATTACATGATTAATAGTGTCCACAATAACTGCATATTTAACCAAAACAAAACTCATATAAGAAGAAACCGAACTGAAACAACAAAAAAAACCAATTAACCAAAAACGAAATTAAATAAAAGGCAGTTATCAATTCTTTTGTAATCCGTTTAACCAAAATTAACTTAATCAAACAATACAATTCATCTATATCTATATTTATACTATTGTATAATACATATTAGAAGGACAATATGGTCATTTCTCCAATTTTTAATACTACAGGATTTTAATGCTTATTGTACAAGCATTTAAAGAGCTAAATGTTAAAAGCTTTCTAAAGCATTTAACATTCTCAATCGGTTTAATGTCTTGGTATTTTAGGTGTTATTCGATGCACATTTGTGTTTGTCAATAGATTTAAATTTGTATTATCATTGCCCTAGCATGTGATTCCATACCTGTTCATAACTAGATTAAGTTTTTTCCTGGTTCTCATTGGATTTAATTGTTTTTAGATGCTAACTTGTGCTTGTTTAGATGCTAACTTGTGCTTTGTCAAGATATTCAAACTTTTGTTTAAAGCTCCAAAATGAGATTTCTAATGATGACAGACTTTTGATAGGACATTGGGTGCATTCGATCGTTCATCATCGACCATCTTATACAGACGATTACTACTGATGGGTTCCAGTTTAATTACTGTCTTTTGCTGAGCTCTACACTTCCTTCAATCATGCTTATCCTCCAGCCTTATACGCGTGAAAAAAGATTACAATGATCACTATTTAATCATAGGTCTCTACAGAAAATAATACTTGATGCCCTGTACGACACGTATAGGGCGGCTATACATGTCATATAGGGCATAATGATCCCTAGTTAATTATAGGTCTCTTTAAAAAGTTGACACGATCATGTCACGTGACAACTGCCTAAAGTCGTTATATGAAGCAAGTGATAATGTGTGTGCTAATTAAATAAAGTGACGACCCCATTTATGGGTATCGATCCACACAACAATATTAGAAATTTATCAGAATCATATCACATGACAACCACCATAATGTTTGAGTTAAAATATCGAATGGTTACTTTGGATAAGGGTGTTAACCAACTAATCACTATGGCCCCTTGGTTTGGTGCTATCTCCCTAAGGATAGTGATAATGAATTAAACCAAGTCTTGGTATTTCAAGTGTACAACCTATCTTTGTAAACCATGATCTTTTAAAACCAATTTCACAAACCATAACTTCTAGCTCTCTTTCAAGTAGTTAACATGTTATACTCTACACAGACATAGAAAACATATATACTTAAATCAATAAACGCAAAGTTAGTAACTAGTTTCAAAGACTTAAAAGGGTTCACTTTTAATTAAGAGAGTTCCTCACTCAAAGTAACTAACACAAACCAATTAAGGGAAGCTCAATTCAGGTTCACCATCCCCACGTGATTCAAGAACTTTGTCAATCATTACAAATAGATCAAAAACATTCAAACTTGACATATTCATGAAGAAAGATTACAAAGCTTGAATGTGAAATGATTGTTCTTACAACTTGTTCAAAGGACGATAATCTAACTAGTAACTATAGATTAAACAACTGAAAGTACAAAAATACAATGTGGCAGTAATGCGTAGAATTGATGTCTTGAATAGAGACTTGGGCCTCAATTTATAGGCATGTCGGAAGGTGAGGCACGACCGTGTGCTGAGACAGAGTCCGATTCCACTAAATTGGTTGGAATCAAACTATTCAGGTTTGGGCGATATGGGGATGTTGTGAGTTATGGTGGGGGACCTTCAAAACATTGCCTTCTTGTGAGTATGCATGGGACATGACCCCGTCCTCTACCTTCTATGACAAGTTTTCTTCAATTTTTTATACAATTCTATTTGTATGGTCGTCAATGGGCATTTTGTTCCTAAACAATCAAAGTAAACCCATAAGTAAGTATCTACATGGAATCTTAAGGAAACAAATGAAAATGAGACGAAAATGATGTGAGTTATATGTATAATCGTAAGTACATTAGCATACTAGGTATCATAAGCGAGCACTACCATGTATATGCAGAAGGAGCATATATTGGTTAATTAGGAGTACTAGTACGTAACCATAGTTGTGTGATTACTTAACCTATTTTACCTTAGGGTATAAATAGGTGTGCGTGTTTACTTATACTGTGTTTGGATTCTAATTGGTATTAGAATTACATATAATTAAAGTTGATGATATCAGAGAGTTATTTAGCTTGTGTGTGTTCAATTTCTCATTCATTCTTGACATCAAACTACCGATTTCATCATGGTTGATCTTGATATGTGTTCATGTACCATTGTTTACTGATTCCGCAAGTTAACAATAGAGTTTGCCCCATTTCTTGCAAGTTCAAGAGGTGTTTGGGACTTACAAGTGGTATCAGAACCTGAAAAGCTAAAAACGAAGTTGTTTGGATTGAATTCATGGATCAAAAGTTCAATTTGATGAATTGAAGATCGAAAATAGTTTAAACATGTGTTTCAAAGGTTATTGTTTGCGAATACTCATTTTCGATCTAGTATTGAAGGTGAACTTAAGGTTTGGAGTATCAACGAGAAAACAATGACGTTTTTCTTCAAACTTCATTGATTAGTTGGCTTGACAAACAATGGATTTCTGTCATTCGAGGTCATTTAAGAGTTGCAATAAATAAAGATCACGGATTTTAGTTTCAAAATGAAAATTGATTTGGATATCAAGACAATTGAGTTTTGTGAGTACTCATTCTTTGTATGTGTCTTAAAGTATTTAGTGGAAAAATAGTTATATGGGGCGATTCCTACGGGGTTTCGGTCTGGGATCTGAGTGTACTCTCCACTACATGTACTCCTCTGCAAGTACTAAGGTATACGGTCTATTTCTACGAGTACTACTATTCGTAGTTTCTGCGAGTTCTAGTGTAATTACTGTTGGGCTTCTTCCATGGTGATCAGTTAAAATTTTATTTATCAAAAACCCGGTTCGATAAATAATAGTCAATTAATTAAGGAAGTTAATTAAAAACGCAACGAAAAATAAACGAGTGATCAACAACAAACGAAGCTTGACATGATCCGGTTACATACGAATACAAGCACAGTGGTAAGATTATTTAACTACTAATGAGAAATATATATCTTGGTTAATAACTAACGATTTGAGACACCGGGATTCAATGAGTATGCGCTAGTGAAACAAACTAACAAAACACGAGTAGCGGTGGCCTTTGACTACAGTGGCGCTTGACTTGAGCAGTGGTAAGGCGGCGGTGTTCAGTGGCAGCGGCGGTATAGGCTGGATGTTGCAGTGGTGGTTTTTGGTGTTTTAGAGAGTTTTGTGCAATCCTCTAAAAAACTTGGATTCCAACTTCATGCATTCGTTTATATAGAATATGGAGATGTATGCATGTTTGCCAAGTGGCGGACATGCATGCACAAGTTGGACAAGTGGTGAGGCAAGCATGCATGCACGAAAAGTGTCACACCCCAAAAACGTCGCAACGGAAGTACAAACATAGTGGTGACGTGTCACATTCCAACCCCGAAATCCATACACCGGTGGGCCCGGGTGTGGAGTAGTGTGACGTCAGTTGATAATCATCATAGTCAATTAAACACGGCATAGCGGAAGTCTTGGAGTAAAATTACTGTTACAAACTGAATGTTTGAAAATACAAAATAATATACAGGCTCGTATAGAAGATCCACAGGCGGATCATAAATTGTACATGGAAAGAATATAAAACAGACTTTGGGCAAATTTAGGATTTGCAAGATCCTCTATCACTACCGAGCACTTCCAGCCTATTTTCGTATTGTACCTGCAGATTAGTCTTTTGAAAATACGTCAGCTTTCGCTGGTAATACACCCAATCGACTCGTTTTGAAAACATTCCAAAAAAATTTTAAGTGCGTATCACCACAAAATCTATTTATAACTTGGGTTAATTGACCGTCCAACCTTGTTAACAGATTTACTTGTTTGTCATACATACGGGGCTCGGCACGAAAACCGAGACACAATTAACATACACGCCACTTTGGACTCACGAAGGAGTCAGTTCCTCCCAACCTTGTGGGAATGCATAATTGTATGCCTACACCCGCGCTTAGGTCGTGGCCATTTTGATTGTAATGAGTCGAGGATATCCAGGACACGGTAGTTAACCCCCGATGTTTAAATTATCAAACAAAACTGATTAAAACAGAATATGCGGATCTCTATTCTGAACCAGCGTTCGATTAATCCCATTTCCGACCAAGCGGTAATAATTTACCATAACCCAAGCCCGTATAGGGGAAATAAGACGAGAGTATTTACCTGAGCTAGTCTTCTTTAAATTTTTAATAACTCAGCCGTACACAAAAAGGACTAAGTGCAGATAGCATTTACCGGCAAGTCTCTAGTCTGGATTATGGCATAAACTAACCAATTAAATACTAACGGTTTTATTTAAGTCATAGACTTAGACCGACTAGTGTACTTGATCAAAACGTATGACGCTAGATTAAATGATGATTGGGTAGAATGTAGTTTAATCCCAACAAGTACCTTGACTTGTTTAATATAGGTAAACTATTAACATTCTGGATTTTGAGACTTAAATGACAAGGTAAAACCCGTTTCGGTTAACTTCCATAAAATAGTTACATATACGTAACTATGTTCATATTAGCGATATCGGGTAACCGGATAAGTTATGGACAAGTTCTATATGCCTTTATACTTTAAATAAGTTAAGATATCAGTAGGATATCAACTTGTATGCGCATTAAGGTTTTAAAACGAAAATATGCCTTATATGGGCATTTTGGTAATTTTATACATAGTTTATAAATTATTTGGGATTCTGAGTTTATAACATGTACCTACTGTAAATATGTTTAAAATAAGTTTTAAAATCAGTAGGTATCAAGTTTTGGTCAATAATATGGTTTAAAACCATACTATGCGCCGAAACGGCGCTTATATCCTAAAATGACGTTTTTAAGCGATGTTTACGAAAACTGTCATTTGGATCAGATTAAAATGTTTAAAATATGTTATTTAATATAACACATTAGTAGGTAAATTATTTACCTTTAAAAGATTGATTAAAATCACTTTATGAGTCACAAGGACTAAAACCGTCATTTATCGACATAGTTTATGGACCTGCTTGAAAACTCAGTTTATAACTTGGTTTAACATCCCAAATAATCCTACTTATAATATTACATCAGTAGGAAACTCATTTTCATGTTTATTATCATTAAAACCTTGAATTATATAAAAAGGACATTTTGGTCAAAAGTGGCATAATTATGGAATATGCGCATAAACTTGGATTCTGATTATGATCATGGAATATAACCTCAGAAGGTTATGCTATATTATATTATGATCATAATGCAACTTTAGATCAGTGTCTAACTAATCTAAATCGGGTCAGAATCGAAAGTCAAAGCAGAAGTCAAACTTCGCGACTTTCGGTTGCTAACCGACCCTAGAACTGAAATTGACGAGCCGAACATGTTCTTACATGTTCTAATAATTATTACCAATTTTTTTAAGTGTCAAAACAGGTTTCATATAATATCAATTTATGATTTTTCCAAAAAATGGCATGTTTGACTTTTTAATAACTTAACTTTGACCCGTCAATTGGTCTAGCAAACGTGATCTTCAGGAGGTACCCTTTATAGGGACTAACACCTACCTTATTACGATCACCTAGCCATGTTCATTTCGAACAATGGCTGGACCATAATGGTCTTAACCGAAAGTCAAAGCGTTTTCCGTAAAACGCTTGACTTTTGGCTATAACAGCCTATAAACGAAAATGCACAAGGAAGGAACACTTACCAGTGATTCCTAGATGCAAAAGAACTATGTTGGATTGCTCCTTTCAGTTAGGAACTTCCAAAGGATGGAGAAGAGTGATATAATGAGAAAGGTGCAAGTTGGAATGAGAACTTATGCACCTATTTATAGTTGGAGAGCTCAAAGGAGGTGAAGCCAGGTGTTTAGGGGTGAAAGCAGAAGTTTACAAGTGTCCCAAAACGTGGCATGGCAGTTTAGAGAAGCCAAGGTTTCATTTAATGGTTTTGGAGCTTTGCTTGGTCTCCAAACAAATTTTCTGCGTCAAACCGCGAGAGGCCCAGGCCAGGTCTCTCGCGGCCCGCGACCGCTCCATGGCCAGTTTCAAAATTGACACTTTAGCCCCTTAACTTTAAAAATCTTCTAAAAACCTTTTTAAACACCTTTTTGGCACTTTTAGCCCTCCGTAGCCAATACTTGGCATACCTAGGATTATGCCCGGACATTGTCGAGCTCTCGGTTCGTTAAAAGGTCACTCAGAGGTATAAATTAACATGTTGACACTTTTAATCCCTCCATTATCCAACTTTCACATATTTACAAAATTGAAATCTCTTGTCCAACAAACGGCACGTATGAGAGTTAGGGCTTCACAAAGGATCACTCGGAGGCTTATTACAAGCATGTTGATTCCGATGTCACTCAGAGGTTGGGCATGTTGACATATCAGTCACTCAGAGGCCAAATTTCAAGCATGATGACATATCAGTCACTCAGAGGCTAATGATTTAAGCATGTTGAATATCAGTCACTCAGAGGCTGTTTATTTATGTATGTTGACACCTGATCGTCACTCAGAGGCTCAGTTTGAGCATGTTGACGCCCTTAGTCCTTATTGGTCTTTAACAGACTATATTTTAAAATATAACACGCGTCACTATACTATTGGACACGATTTTTACAGGGTGTTACATGACAGAAGTTGGTGCCCATAAGTATCTTGGTGAACGATGCATCATTAATTTTGGACATTCAACTTAACTAAAACATAATTTAAAGTTTAATAGCAAACCACAACCATAACATAGTTAAGTTGTCGTGATCCTTATGGATCTTAATACATTTGGTCCCAAATAGTTTTAAAAGTTGTCCAAAACATTATTAAACATAACATTGCATCCACCACCACAAGATACGCCAAAATCCTGAAGCGGAACTCATGTACCTGAAGAACACGTTAAAATCAAGTGTCAACACAAATGAGAGTGAGTTCACATATTCAAATTACAAATAACTTGATTTAGGGAAAACTTCTTATTATGTGTTTAGTAATAAAACATCCATATAATTTAAGAAAGACAATTTTAATTCCTTTATAAAAATCCGAGGGTTAGAGTATGACAAGCGTTTTCTGAAAACCTTCAATACAATTCATCTTCCCTGGTTTACATATTAAATTGATAGCATCAAACGTTCAGATTCGTAAGTTTTCAAGACATTACCAGCTATATATTAACAATAAGGATATAATCAATGCTAGACACAATAGATTATAAATTCGTCGCTTTGATTGACACGAAACTACCGGTCACGACAAGGTGGTTAACCCGATAGATCTATCAACAATTCCATGCTTAATAGTATTAATGATTAAACAGCAAAATTTGCGCAAGTGCCCTAAATGGGTCACTTATAATGTCTGCTTCATGAACAATATATATATCCTACTACAATTTGATAAATTTAATATTTTGTGTTGTACGAATTTTCCGAAGTCCCCACCGAAAAGTAAATCATAACCGATACTTACTCCCTTGACATGAGCAAATTCGTCACAACTTTAGAGTTAAGCATTTTTAAATCTACACGTTCATTTCCTCCCGAACACCGTAAAATCTCCGTTTCACGCGAAACGTATATATTCAATCATATTTTCAAAACCATGTTTTTCCTCAAGAACATAACATGTCCTTTCCAAAACTATATTTTCCATGAATATATATTTAGAAGTTATTCAAAGGCAAATTTTATACAAAAATGTATAATTATCCTTTTTAAAGACGTGTTCTTCCCCCAAAACGTATATAAAACAGTAAAAGAGAGATTAGTGACACTAACATTTGGGTGCGTATTTATATTAGCGCAATCCCACAAATTGATCTACACGTCCTAATTTAAGTAGGGATGATTTAATAACCAATACTCCACAATAATATCTAAGTTTATCCAACACTTAGAATTTTCATATAACTTTGATATTTTCTCAAAAAGTCCTTATTTTTTATTATGTTGGCGTGTGTGTGTGTATATATTAAGATTTTTACGACTTGAACGATTTTATTGGTGACCTTCATTATGTTATATCCGTTATCACACCCATTAATATCTACGATTTGCGCTTCATAAATATATACATAAACATGAGCACATTATTATTATTATATATCATAATACACGTATTTCGTCAACTTATATATTTTATCATTTTTAAAGCATATACATACGAAATAACTCATCGAGTTAATCTATGTATTATATTCATGCTCGACAATTAAGTCGCATACTTAGCGTGACTCTACCGATATTTCCGTTTTAACCGTACAAGCGTACATGCATATTCTAATCCCTACTATCATGTCATCACTTAACATATCAAATTTATATACTTATAATCACATATCATATCATATTACACAAAGCTCACTCTTGAACAATCCATTTTCGTGTACATTGAAATATGCACATTTTAACGTTTTCGGGCGTCGGAAGTCACATATGACTAACCAAACACCAAAGATACTTAATATAGGTTAAATTACTTACATTTATATCAGAAATATCAGTTTATATTCTGATCTAAAATAGTTTTATAAAAATCACTTTAAAAGCCGACTTTTACCGTTTTTAACGCATAGTCTCGTATCGAACTTTACTATAATCATCGTAAATCGTTACGACTTAATATTTTAACATAACACATTTTATTTAACGAATAAAATGGTACTTACACTCATGTTAGTGCAGATTTCATGTAAGTCACATAAATCATGCAATTTCACCCATTTTACTACTTTTTAAGCTACATGTACAACATGCAAAGCTACCCATACTTATGACATAATTTTGTGTCATCATATACATCATATAACATCATTTTTATATACCAAAACAAATATACCATCTCATGGTCAGTTAATCATCATGCATATATACAATTATCTAATGCATCGTTATCATATTATCATCATCATCCATGAACTTAAATGTATCTAACATGTATTTAATTCCTATTCAAATAATCCAATACATCATCTTCAAATCTTCATCCAATCATCTTGACATACATTCAAGCATCATTCTTATATTTATGAACATCTAACAAAAACCCACATGCATGCATACATATATACATATATATAACATATATATATACACACATAAACTTTCAAAATTTCACTTTATATGTCACACCCCGACCCGCAGCGGAAAAGGTGATCGGGGCATGATTGGGTTATCATCAAAGCTCATGACATTTATTATAACGTTTCATATTCATTATTACAATTTAAAGGGAAACATACAATCATAATTACATCATGTCCTAAACATCATTCTAGACTTCATTGTTTTCTTCTAAGGCATTTCCTATGTTTTTCCTTGCTTCATCCTGTTCACCTGTATCATGTGTAAAAATGGTTTTTGGATCAACAAAAAGTTGACGAGTGAATCCTATGAAAAGCATTTGAACAACTTTATTGAATTGATTATAAAATAAAGTGCACAACCACATATGATTAAATATAGATGTAAACATATTCATAAAACAGTTAATATCAGATCGCACACACATACAATAATAAATTGTTTTGAGGCACGCGTTGCTCAACCCGTCTCTCACGAGGAACTGATGGGCCTAATGAATGATTTGCATACAACTTGACAATATGAAATACATGACTACAAACAATATATACATTCTAAGTTTAGATCACAATATGGTATGGCACAAGTTTAAATAAACGAGTTAATTTTAGTGACACATGACACACCCCAAAACGTGTAATTAAAAAGGGGAGTTGTAAGATTCACTCACAGTGGGTACGTTCGGTTGACGATGTTGAATGCGCACGAAGTTAGATTTAACCACGAGTGAAACTAACCTAGATAAACATAATGGTTTGGTAAATAAGCGGATTTTATTGATCAATTTTAGTGGGATTATTGGATATATTTTTGTGAGTTTAAGGCTATTTTCTAACTTTAAAAATGTCATTTTTAAGTATTTTTAATTGATTTTTAAATAAAATAAATAAATAAAAATAATAAAAAAATGTTGACTTTTTGACCGTTGACTGGTTGACCGGTTTGATTGTGTAATTGTGTGCGACGGGTGAGGCTTGTCACACCCCGACCCGCAGCAGAAAAGGTGATCGGGGCATGATTGGGTTATCATCAAAGCTCATGACATTTATTATGCGTTTCATATTCATTTAATACAATTTAATGGAAATTTACAATAAATATTACAACATGTTCTAACTATCAATCTAAGCTTCTTTATTCTCTTCTAAGGCATTTCCTATGTTTTCCTTGCTTCAACCTGTTCACCTGTATCATGTGTAAAAAGGTTTTTGGATCAACATAAAGTTGGCGAGTGAATCCTATGGAAAACATTTGAACAAGTTTATTTAATTGATTATGAAATAAGTGTACAACCAAACATGAGTAAAATAGATGTAAACTTATTCAACAATCATTAGATATTAAATAAAGCACACATGAACAATAATGGAACATTTAGAGGCACGCGTTGCTCTATTTGTCTTTCACGAGGAACTGATAGGCCTAATGAATGAATTGCATAAACATGATAATATGAATGACACAACTACAAACAATATAAACTCAATGATACACACATGAACAATAATGGATTGATTTTGAGGCACGCGTTGTTCAACTCGTCTCCCACGAGGAACTGATGGGCTTAATGAATGAATTTCATATTATTTGACAAAATGAAATAAGTAATCACATCAATATAAACAATCTAAGTTTAGGTCACGATATGGTATGGCACAAATTTAAATAAACGAGTTAATTATTTGAGACACATGACACACCCCAAAACGTGTAATTAAAAAGGGGAGTTGTAAGATTCACTCACAGTGGGTGCGTTCGGTTGACGATGTTGAATGCACACGAAGTTGTTTTAACCACGAGTGAAATAACCTAGATAAATATCATTATGGTTCGGTAAGTAAACATATTTTATTAATCTATTTTAGTAGGATTGTTGGGTGTATTTTTGTGAGTTTAAGGCTATTTTCTAACCTTAAAAATGTTATTTTTAAGTATTTTTAATTAAAATAAATAAATAAAAATAATAAAAAATTTTGATTTTTTGCTACAGTTGACCGTTGACTTTGACCGTTGACCGTTGACTTTGACCGGTTCGAATCGTGTGATTGTGCGCTGAGTGAGGCTCGAACCCGAGACCTCCCGTACGCGTGCACGCAGCTCTACCAACTGAGCTACGTGTCTAACCCGTCATATATCTGTTTTTAATTATATTTATATATTAATTAATTTTAAAGAGAAAATCCTTTTATTTAAAAACGATTTAATTGAATCGGAACGGTGCGCTCCACAGGTCTCGAACCCGGGACCTGTGGCTTATGCAAACACACAATCCACCGCTGGACTGTGTGTCCAACTTGTTAACTTAACTGATTTTTATTATACTTAAACACAAACTGAACATTCCCTTTTCTGTCTTATTTTAAAAAGATAGATAATTGTCCGAGTCGATGCAGAAGACCGGACTCGAACTCGTGCGCTGTGATTAAACATACACACAGTCCACCCCTGGACTGTGTGTCTAACTTGGTTATTATTCCGATTATTAATATACTTAACATATACCAGTGGCGACTCCGGTTCGGTTAACAAAACAAAAAGGCATTTTATTAAGGCAGCGTGTGTGGAACAAGATTCGAACTCGAGACCTTTGTGTGTTTAATGTGCACACAGTCCACCGCTGGACTGTGTGTCTAACCCGAGTTATAACTTGATTTTAATTATATTTATATGTTACAGGTACATCGTCTTCTTCGTCAGATTTTAACCAGAATCGGAAAATCCGACTGGTTCAAAGTTTTAATCGGTTTCTTTAGCGTTTTATGATTAATTACAGATGAGGTATAAATAAAAAGAAAGGAAATTGGGCGTGAAATATACCGACTGGCTTCCTCTGTTTTTCCGGCAAAACTCCGGCGACAGCAACAGGCTCCGGCGTCGGGTGTCTTGCAGCAGCGAGTCTCCAGAAAGCTTACAAAGGATGTGGGTGACTTCGGTATAAGCTTAGGGGGTTTAGTAAGGCTTAGAAGGGAAGAACCCGGTTTTCCGGTGATGAGCAGAAATATTCCGGCGAGTGATTTTTCGCCGAGAAAGGGTGCGGTTTGAGCGAAAATGTTTGCAGAAGTTCGATGGGGTATTTATAGTGCAGGTTATCGATGAACTTGGTCTGATTTTCAACTGGATTAGTTGGTTTGAATTTCTCCGGCGGTTATAGATGGTGTCGCGGACTCAGACGTCGGTTATAACCGATGTCCTAGTAATAGTTTACGTTATAACTGAAGATGTCTTTAAAAACTCGCGAGATTGCCGGGATTTCCGACGACTGAACTTTGGGCGCCGGTTTTGAATTCGGAAAGACACGTTATCAATTAAATGATTCCAACATTTAACAAGTCGCATCAGTGGCGCAGTGGTTTAGTGCGCGTGTGTTAAGTTGCTGAATCCGGCTGACTCGGCGACTGACCCGGGTTCGAAACCCGGCAGGGACATTTTATTTTTATTTTGCGATTTTCAACAGTTTTTCAAAAACAACTTATATATTCCAATATAATAATTGATTATGTATCGTTTAAAATTATTTTGGGCATTTAATTCGCAACAAAATTTTTAACTGATTGTTTGGTTAATAAACGGAGCGGGTTTGGTAAATCCGTTTTTGACGGATGTTACAGTATCCCCTGCTTTTTAGAAATTTCGTCCCGAAATTTAAATAGTGATATATTTGACTAAAAGAATGATAGTGTTTAGTTTGACAGTTACATGCTTAGAAAAGTAAGAGTTTAAGTTTTTGTTCGAGGCGGTAACGTTCCTTGTAAGGGTTAAGTACCCTATTACAGGAATCGCTTTTTGTTGCCTACTGTAAAAGTATTGATAAGCAGAATTGTTTCGCTAACTATGATATCATGCATAAGAGTTTGGATATGTGTGGAAGGGTATGGTTATATCCTAAGGCAAAACTTCTAATACTACAACCTACATGGAACATAAATAAACACAACAGCTAATATTTGAACATAAATAAACACAACAGCTAATATTTGAATCCACATTCTGATAGCATATATATTTGAATGGTGGTAGTTCCTCTCTCGTTTGTTATGATGGAGAGGTTAGTTTATGTAGAAATGGAACACAATCCAATCTCTTTAAATAGCAAGTTGATATAAATGTAACACAAATTCCGACCAAGGCAATACTATATCCTACATGGAACTTCTCATAACCGCCTGATAATGCCTCTGATCCTTTTGCAAGAATACTTATATATAGGAAGTACCAGCGGCGTATCCACCATATTCTTGCCAAATTTTCATTGGTTTTATCCACAAGTTATGATTAGTTACCAAGAAACTAATAAATCCTACATAGAACTTCTCATAACCGTCTGACAATGCCTCTGATCCTTTGACAAGAATACTTATATATAGGAAGTACCAGCGGCGTATCCACCGTATTCTTGTCAAATTTTCATTGGTTTTATCAGTGAATTATGATTAGTCCTATATAACTCTACAACCAATACAACAAACATAGAATACTGAAATGAAAAATATCTGTGCGATCAAGGCTCAATCAAACGGAGCCTATCGTATTGCATGTACTGAAAATGAAATTGTCTGTGCGCTCAAGGCTCAATCAAACGGAGCCGAGCGTATTGCATGTACTGAAAATAATAAACTTAATCTACACCAGCAGCCTATGCATGGAACCTCTCATAACCGCCTGATAATGCCTCCGATCATTTGACAAGAATACTTATATATAGGAAGTACCAACGGCGTATCCACCATATTCTTGTCAAATTCTCATTGACTTTATCCGCAAGTTATGATTAGTTATATGCGACTCTACAACAAACACAACAACCACAAGATACTGATAATGTAAATGTCTGTGCGATCAAGGCTCAATCAAACGGAGCCGATCGTATTGAAAATGAAAATGTCTGTGCACTCAAGGCTCAATCAAACGGAGCCGAGCGTATTGCATGTACTGAAAATGAATAACTTAATCTAAACAACAATCACACAAACAGCCTATGCATGGAACCTCTCATAACCGCCTGATAATGCCTCTGATCCTTTGACAAGAATACTTATATATAGGAAGTACCAGCGGCGTATCCACCATATTCTTGTCAAATTCTCATTGACTTTATCCGCAAGTTATGATTAGTTCTACGCGACTCTACAACAAACACCACAACCACAAGATACTGATAATGAAAATGTCTGTGCGATCAAGGCTCAATCAAACGGAGCCGATCATATTGCATGTACTGAAAATGAAAATGTCTGTGCGCTCAAGGCTCAATCAAACGGAGCCGAGCGTATTGCATGTAATGAAAATGTAAAATGAACTGTGCGATCAAGGCTCAATCAAACGGAGCTGATCGTATGCGGGCACGCCAGGTTCAACCGCATAATAAAATGGGGAACAAGCTCAAACCTCATAAATGGGGACGGCGGCCTCGGCAATTGCATATACTGAAAATAATAAATAATAATTACTCTAACAGTCTACACATGGAACCTCTCATAACCGCCAGATAATGCTTCTGATCCTTTGACAATAATACTTATATATAGGAAGTACCAGCGGCGTATCCACCATATTCTCGTCAAAGTTTCATTGGCTTTATCCTTAAGTTATGATTGGTTCTATGTGATAAAGAAAAACATAAAACTAAACGATAGGAGTTGAATCTGGATCTTCGGCGAAGAGGACTAGTTGGGTATCTTCGTTTGGGCCGTCATTATCTTCGACAGGATTGGCGTTGATATTGAAGACTCTTCCTCTTGCTGGTGACCTAGCGGTTGGGTTTTCTTGGTTTACTTGGTTAACTGGGTTTGATTGGGCTTGAGTGTTGATGACGTTAACCAATTGAGGGCATGTGTTTCTAAAGTGGGTAGGGTTGCCACAATTGAAACAAGCTCGAACATATGGGAACATGGGGTATTGGGGTTGTTGATAGGTTTGGGCCATGTTTTGAGTAGGGGAAAAGGTTTGGTTTTGGAAGGTGCGACAAACCTTGCTCAAATGACCATAGCGTCCACAAGTTGCACATAGTCGACAAGGTAAGGTAAGGGGATGGTGGTAAAAACAGTTGTTGCATTGAGGGTGAGGTCCAAGATATGGTTTCTTATTTGGGTAGGTTGAGTTGGGTGCCACTTGAGTGATTGGGATAGCTTGGATTGGTATGGCTTGTAAAACTGGTTGATTACGTTGGGTAGCAGCGAAAAGTTGCCCGTCTCTTTTTCTCTTAGGATTGGGTTGAGAAGGGGATTCGGTTTGGGTGGAGTCGGAGGTTTCAGTCGATTCTTTATCCTTCTTCTTCTCCTCCTTGAAGTCTTTGTTTCGGATTCGATTCTCGGTGAGCTCTGTTGCTAACTCCATTGCTGCTTCCAAAGTTGCAGGCGCGGTACTTATTACAGGGTCTTGAATCTTTGACGGAAAGACCACGAATGTAGTGCTCGATCAAACGGTAGAGGGGAGTGAACATGTTGGGAACCATTTGATGTAATTCGAGGAATCTTTTGTTGTATGTGGTGTGGTCTCCTTCCTTTTGCTTCAATGAGTAAAATCCATCTTCTAATTTCTTGATTTCGCTCCTTCGGCAAAATCGTCTGGTCATGATTTCCTTCAATTCGTTCCAAGTTAAGGTCATAGCATCTTCAACACCTCGTTTGGCCTTCTCTGTACTCCACCAAGTAAGTGCTATCCTATATAATCGACCGGTAGCATATCGCACTTTGCGATCGTCAGGGCAATCGCAATTTAGAAAGGTGTTCTCCATTTCTTCAAACCAATGGAGGAGAGCGGTGACGCCTTCAGTCCCTTTGTATTTTGGAGGGTCGCATGATTTGAAATGCTTGTAGGTGCATTTGATGGTATTTGGGAAAGAGTTGATAATGTTTTGGTTTTCTTGATTGACAGGATTAGCAGTGAGTGCTTGTTGAACTTGGATTACAATGTTGGGTATTACGGCAGCCATTTGTTGAGCGATTAGGGCAGCCATACGCTCGCGGGCTTTTCCTGCTCTCATCTTCCTACGGGCGTGGTTAGAAGACATCTACAAGGAATACATGTCAAGAGTATGAGTTGGATGTTTTGGGTTCATGGGTCGCATTAGGAATGAACGTTCATATAATAATTATAGAAAAATAAATCTACTACATCCAAAGGATGTCTTGGGCTTTGCTCGCCATTAGGCCCTACATGCCGCCATACTTTACCTGTGTAATCATGTGGGCCCCCATGAATACCGGTTTTTCATATGGTTCGCACGGGTTTGCCAGGTTGCGTACACTAAAACCCGGAGAAAATCGAGAAATATGTATACAACGCGTGATATTCGGAATGTGTCCAGGTGTAGACACGGTGACACCTCAAAGTGGGTTAGTTCGAACGACGTTTGGTGTGGCATGCTTTGCCTAATAGGTCCTTCGTACTCTCATCGTTAGTCCCCAGGTAGGCAAACTGGTCCGTTATATTGGATTTATACGATGCCAACCTAGACAGGACGTTCCGACTACCGGTACTTGTACCCTTCCAGTTACTACATGCCCGTCGCAGAACTTACTTTGATGAGATTTGAAAATTGCAACAAAATCTTTGGATAATGAGAGTATGAAAATAAATTGAATACATGAACATCGATATATGTATAATGAATATGTATATAAGCACGTATGTTTGACTGTAAATGTAAACAAATATGAAACAAATAAATATCACAAGTTTGTATGTAACCACCTAATCAATTAAAATTTAGGCAGACTATAGTATAGGCTCTAAGGGTCTAATAACCTATCCTATATCCCTATAGTCATGGCTCTGATACCAATCTGTCACACCCCGACCCGCAGCGGAAAAGGTGATCGGGGCATGATTGGGTTATCATCAAAGCTCATGACATTTATTATGCGTTTCATATTCATTTAATACAATTTAATGGAAATTTACAATAAATATTACAACATGTTCTAACTATCAATCTAAGCTTCTTTATTCTCTTCTAAGGCATTTCCTATGTTTTCCTTGCTTCAACCTGTTCACCTGTATCATGTGTAAAAAGGTTTTTGGATCAACATAAAGTTGGCGAGTGAATCCTATGGAAAACATTTGAACAAGTTTATTTAATTGATTATGAAATAAGTGTACAACCAAACAAGAGTAGAAATAGATGTAAACTTATTCAACAATCATTAGATATTAAATAAAGCACACATGAACAATAATGGAACATTTAGAGGCACGCGTTGCTCTACTCGTCTCTCACGAGGAACTGATAGGCCTAATGAATGAATTGCATAAACATGATAATATGAATGACACAACTACAAACAATATAAACTCAATGATACACACATGAACAATAATGGATTGATTTTGAGGCACGCGTTGTTCAACTCGTCTCCCACGAGGAACTGATGGGCTTAATGAATGAATTTCATATTATTTGACAAAATGAAATAAGTAATCACATCAATATAAACAATCTAAGTTTAGGTCACGATATGGTATGGCACAAATTTAAATAAACGAGTTAATTATTTGAGACACATGACACACCCCAAAACGTGTAATTAAAAAGGGGAGTTGTAAGATTCACTCACAGTGGGTGCGTTCGGTTGATGATGTTGAATGCACGCGAAGTGGTTTTAACCACGAGTGAAATTAACCTAGATAAATATCATTATGGTTCGGTAAGTAAACATATTTTATTAATCTATTTTAGTAGGATTGTTGGGTGTATTTTTGTGAGTTTAAGGCTATTTTCTAACCTTAAAAATGTTATTTTTAAGTATTTTTAATTAAAATAAATAAATAAAAATAATAAAAAAATTTGATTTTTTTGCTACAGTTGACCGTTGACTTTGACCGTTGACCGTTGACTTTGACCGGTTCGAATCGTGTAATTGTGCGCTGAGTGAGGCTCGAACCCGAGACCTCCCGTACGCGTGCACGCAGCTCTACCAACTGAGCTACGTGTCTAACCCGTCATATATCTGTTTTTAATTATATTTATATATTAATTAATTTTACAGAGAAAATCCTTTTATTTAAAAACGATTTAATTGAATCGGAACGGTGCGCTCCACAGGTCTCGAACCCGGGACCTGTGGCTTATGCAAACACACAATCCACCGCTGGACTGTGTGTCCAACTTGTTAACTTAACTGATTTTTATTATACTTAAACACAAACTGAACATTCCCTTTTCTGTCTTATTTTAAAAAGATAGATAATTGTCCGAGTCGATGCAGAAGACCGGACTCGAACTCGTGCGCTGTGATTAAACATACACACAGTCCACCACTGGACTGTGTGTCTAACTTGGTTATTATTCCGATTATTAATATACTTAACATATACCAGTGGCGACTCCGGTTCGGTTAACAAAACAAAAAGGCATTTTATTAAGGCAGCGTGTGTGGAACAAGATTCGAACTCGAGACCTTTGTGTGTTTAATGTGCACACAGTCCACCGCTGGACTGTGTGTCTAACCCGAGTTATAACTTGATTTTAATTATATTTATATGTTACAGGTACATCGTCTTCTTCGTCAGATTTTAACCAGAATCGGAAAATCCGACTGGTTCAAAGTTTTAATCGGTTTCTTTAGCGTTTTATGATTAATTACAGATGAGGTATAAATAAAAAGAAAGGAAATTGGGCGTGAAATATACCGACTGGCTTCCTCTGTTTTTCCGGCAAAACTCCGGCGACAGCAACAGGCTCCGGCGTCGGGTGTCTTGCAGCAGCGAGTCTCCAGAAAGCTTACAAAGGATGTGGGTGACTTCGGTATAAGCTTAGGGGGTTTAGTAAGGCTTAGAAGGGAAGAACCCGGTTTTCCGGTGATGAGCAGAAATATTCCGGCGAGTGATGTTTCGCCGAGAAAGGGTGCGGTTTGAGCGAAAATGTTTGCAGAAGTTCGATGGGGTATTTATAGTGCAGGTTATCGATGAACTTGGTCTGATTTTCAACTGGATTCATTGGTTTGAATTTCTCCGGCGGTTATAGATGGTGTCGCGGACTCAGACGTCGGTTATAACCGATGTCCTAGTAATAGTTTACGTTATAACTGAAGATGTCTTTAAAAACTCGCGAGATTGCCGGGATTTCCGACGACTGAACTTTGGGGCGCCGGTTTTGAATTCAGAAAGACACGTTATCAATTAAATGATTCCAACATTTAACAAGTAGCATCAGTGGCGCAGTGGTTTAGTGCGCGTGTGTTAAGTTGCTGAACCGGCTGACTCGGCGACTGACCCGGGTTCGAAACCCGGCAGGGACATTTTATTTTTATTTTGCGATTTTCAACAGTTTTTCAAAAACAACTTATAGATTCCAATATAATAATTGATTATGTATCATTTAAAATTATTTTGGGCATTTAATTCGCAACAAAATTTTTAACTGATTGTTCGGTTAATAAACGGAGCGGGTTTGGTAAATCCGTTTTTGACGGATGTTACAAGGCTCGAACCCGAAACCTCCCGTTCGCGTGCACGCAGCTCTACCAACTGAGCTACGTGTCTAACCCGAAATATTTATGTTTTTAATTATATTTATATATAATTGAATTATCCGAAAATCATTTATTTCAAAAACGATGCATGCTCCACTTGGCTCGGGGGGATATAGCTCAGTTGGTAGAGCTCCGCTCTTGCAATTGGGTCGTTGCGATTACGGGATGTCTCGCTCGGTGCTCTCCACAGGTCTCGAACCCGGGACCTGTGGCTTAGGTTGACACACAGTCCACCGCTGGACTGTATGTCTAACTTGGTAAATAATCTAATTTTTATTATACTTATATACAAACTAGATAATTTCATTTTTGCCTTATATAAAAAGTTTGATAATTGCCAGAACCGGTGCGGTAGTCTGGACTCGAACTCGCGACGTGTGATTTAAACGTTCACACAGTCCACCACTGGACTGTGTGTCTATCTTGGTTATTATTCCGGTTTTTATTAAACTTAACATCTATTTGCTGTTAATCCGGTTCAGTTAAAAAAAGAACATTTTTATCAAGGCGAGTGTGCGTGGGACAAGAATCGAACTCGGGACGTATGCATGTTTATTTGCACACAGTCCACCGCTGGACTGTGTGTCTAACCCGAGATATATCTTGATTTAAATTAAACTTATATAATACTGAAACTTCATCTTCTTCGTTAAGCTTCAGCCAGAACCAATGTCCGACTGGTTCGACGATTTAATCAAGTTTCTTTAGGGTGTTGTGATTAATTACATGTAAGATTAATAAAAAGAATGAGAGATTAAGTGTAAGATATACCGAACAGGGCTCCTCTGTTTCGCCGGCGAAACTCCGATGACAGCAGATTATTCCGGCGACGTGTGTCCTGCGGCAGAGGGTCTTCAGGGAGCTTGAGATGAGTGTGGGTGGCTTCGGTATGAGCTCTGGGTGTTTAGTTTTTAGAGTAAGGCACAGAGGTGAAGGGCTCGGTTTTCCGGCGAGTTGCAGAAGTTTTTCGGCGAGTGAAATTACGTCGGGAAAGAGTGTGATTGTGAGCGAAAAAGCTAACAGAAGTTAGAGGGTGTATTTATAGGGCAGAACATCGACGAATTTGGTCCGTTTTCCGTCTTGATTTGTCGGTTAATAAGTTTTCCGGCGGTTATGACTTGCGTCGCGGGTTCAGACGTCGGTTATAACCGATGTATTAGTTAAGGCTTCGGTTAAAACAGAAGAAACCGTCCAATCTCGGCGAAATCGTCGGGATTTCCGACGACTGCGATTGGGCGCGTCAGTTTTAAATTTGAGTTTGATATTTGAATTAATTGTTTTGATATGTTACCAAAGAACACAAGTGGCAGAGTGGTTGGAAGGATGTAAGTTAAATCGTTGTTGACTAGGTTGACACGGCTGACCCGGGTTCGAAACCCGGCAGCCTTGTTTTATTTTTAAACCACTATTTTTAATACTTTTTCAAATATAAATTATATATTCCAATATACTTATTAATTATGTATCGTTTAAAATTAATTTGGGCATTAAATACGCAACGAAATTTTTAACTGATTGTTCGGTTAATAAATGGAGCGGGTTTGGTAATTCCGGTTTTTAACGGATGTTACAGTATCCCCTACTTTTTAGAAATTTCGTCCCGAAATTTAAGTAGTGATATATTTGTCTAAAAATGATGGTGTTTAGTTTGACGGTTACCTATTTAGAAAAGAGTAAGGGTTTAAATTTTGTTTGAGGCGGTAACGTTCCTTGTAAGGGTTGAGTACCCTGCTACAGGAATCGCTTTTTGTTGCCTACGGTAAAAATATTGATAAGCAGAGTTTATTCACTAAGTATGATTTCATGTGCAAGAGTTTTGATATGTTTGGAAAGATAAGGTTATATCTTAAAACAAAATTTCTAATACTACAACCTACATGGAACTTCTCATAACCGCCTAACAATGCCTCTGATCCTTTGGCAAGAATACTTATATATAGGAAGTACCAGCGGCGTATCCACCATATTCTTGTCAAATTTTCATTGGTTTTATCAGTAAGTTATGATTGGTTCTATGATGTGACTCTAGAACATAAATAAACACCACAACCAATGTACCAAGAAATTTACTAAATCCTACATGGAACTTCTCATAACCGCCTGACAATGCCTCCGATCCTTTAGCAAGAATACTTATATATAGGAAGTACCAGCGGCGTATCCACCATATTCTTGTCAAATTTTCATTGGTTTTATCAGTAAATTATGATTAGTCCTATGTGACTCTAAAACATAAACAAACACAACAACCAAAGCTTGAGTCTAAATTCTGATAGTATACATGTTTGAATGATGACAGTACCTCTCTCGTTTGTTATGATGGAGAGGTTAGTCTATGTAGAAAATGGAAAATAATCCAATTTCTTTAAATAATGAGATGATATGAATGCTAAATCAGTGAGTATAACACAAACTTCAACCAAAACAATACTAAATCCTACATGGAACTTCTCATAACCGCCTGATAATGCCTCTGATCCTTTGACAAAATACTTATATATAGGAAGTACCAGCGGCGTATCCACCATATCTTGTCAAATTTTCATTGACTTTATCCGCAAGTTATGATTAGTTCTATGTGACTCTAAAACAAACACAACAACCAACACTTGAGTCTCAATTCTGATAGTATACATGTGTGAATGGTGACAGTACCTCTCTCGTTTGTTATGATGGAGAGGTTAGTCCTTGTGGAAGTGAGACATAGCTCAACTTCTTTAAATGATGAAATTGAAATGCGCTGAAATGTATGATGAACAACTTCAACCAAAACATTACTAAATCCTACATGGAACTTCTCATAACCGCCTGATAATGCCTCTGACCCTTTGAAAGAATACTTATATATAGGAAGTACCAGCGGCGTATCCACCATATTCCTGTCAAATTTTCATTGACTTTATCCGCAAGTTATGATTAGTTCTTGTGACTCTAAAACAAAAACAACAGCCAAAACTTGAGTCTCAATTCTGATAGCATACATGTTTGAATGATGACAGTACCTCTCTCGTTTGTTATGATGGAGAGGTTAATCCTTGTGGAAGTGAGATATAGCTCAACTTCTTTAAATGATGAAATTGAAATACGTTGAAATATATGATGAACAAACTACGACCAAATCCTACATGGAACTTCTCATAACCGCCTGATAATGCCTTTGATCCTTTAACAAGAATACTTATATATAGGAAGTACCAGCGGCGTATCCACCATATTCTTGTCAATTTTCATTGACTTTATCCGCAAGTTATGATTAGTTCTATGTGACTCTAAAACAACCACAACAACCAAAACTTGAGTCTAAATTCTGATAGTATACATGTTTGAATGATGACAATACCTCTCTCGTTTGTTGTGATGGAGAGGTTAGTCTATGTAGAAATGGAATACAATCCAATTTCTTTAAATGATGAGATGCTATAAATGCTAAATCAGTGAGTACAAAACAAACTTCAATCAAAACAATACTAAATTCTACACGGAACTTCTCATAACCGCCAGATAATGCCTCTGATCCTTTGACAAGAATACTTATATATAGGAAGTACCAGCGGCGTATCCACCATATTCTTGTCAAATTTTCATTGGCTTTATCCTTAAGTTATGATTGGTTCTATGTGATTCTAAAACATAAACAAACACAATCAACCAAAGCTTGAGATAACATAAAGAAAAACATAAAACTAAACGATTGGAGTTGAATCTTGATTTTCGGTGAAGGGGACTAGTTGGGTGGTTTCGTTTGGGCCGTCATTATCTTCAACAGGATTGGCGTTGATGTTGAAAACTCTTCCTCTTGCTGGTGGCCTAATGATTAGGTTTTCTTGATTTGCTTGATTAACTGGGTTTGCTTGAGCTTGGGCGTTTATGATGTTAACCAATCGAGGGCACGTGTTTCTAAAGTGGGAAGGGTCGCCACAATTGAAACAAGCTTCGAACATATGGGAACATGGGGTATTGGGGTTGTTGATAGGTTTGGATCATGTTTTGAGTAGGGGGTGTGGTTTGGTTTTGAGGGGTGCGGCAAACCTTGCTCAAATGACCATAGCGTCCACAATTCGCACATAGTCGACAAGGTAAGGTAGATGGATGGTGATAAAAACAGGTGTTACATCGAGGGTGAGGTCCAAGGTAAGGTTTCTTAATTGGGTAAGTTAAGTTGGGTGCTACTTGTGTGATTGGGATAGCTTGGATGGGTATGGCTTGTGAAGCTAGTGGTGTTGGGTGTAGCGAAAAGTTGCCCGTCTCGTTCTCTCTTAGAAATGGGTTGAGAAGGGGATTCGGTTTGGGTGGAGTTTGAAGTTTCTTTTGATGCTTTATCCTTCTTCTTCTCCTCCTTGAAGTCTTTGTTCCGGATGCGGTTCTCGGTGAGCTCTGTAGCTAACTCCATTGCGGCTTCCAAGGTTACAGGCGTGGTACTTATTACAGAGTCCTGAATCTTTGACGGAAGGCCTCGAATGTAGTGCTCGATCAAACGGTAAAGAGGAGTGAACAAGTTGGGAACCATTTGATTTAACTCGAGGAATCTTTTGTTGTAGGTGGTGTGGTCGCCTTCCTTTTGCTTCAACGAATAGAACTCATCTTCTAATTTCTTGATTTCGCTCCTTGGGCAAAACCGTCTTGTCATGATTTCCTTCAACTCTTCCCAAGTCAAAGTCATAGCGTCTTCAACACCTCGTTTGGCCTTCTCTGTATTCCACCAAGTAAGTGCTATTCCATATAAACGACCAGTAGCATATCGCACTTTGCGATCATCGGGGCAATCGCAATTTAGAAAAGTGTTCTCCATTTCTTCAAACCAATGGAGGAGAGCGGTGACACCTTCAGTCCCTTCGTATTTTGGAGGGTCGCAGGATTTGAAATGCTTGTAGGTGCATTTAGTGGTATTTGGGGAGGGTTGATATCATTTTGATCTTCTTGGTTGACGGGATTAGCGGTAAGGGCTTGTTGGACTTGAATTACAATGTTGGGTATTACGGCAGCCATTTGTTGAGCGATTAGGGCAGCCATGCGCTCGCGGGCTTTTCCTGCTCTCATCTTCCTACGGGCGAGGCTAGAAGACATCTATAAGGAATACATATCATGAGTATGAGTTGGATGTTTTTGGGATCATGGGTCGTATTTAGGAATGAACATTCATAAAATAAATATAGAAAAATAAATCTACTACATCCATAGGATATCTTGGGCTTTGCTCGTAATTGGGCCTTGCATGCCGCCATATTCACCTTCGTAATCATGTTGGCCCCCATGAATACCGGGTTTTTCATATGGTTCGCATGTGTTAGCCTGGTTACGTACACTAAAACCCGGAGAAAATCGAGAAATATGTATGTAACGTATGATATTCGGAATGTGTCCAGGTATGGACACGATGACACCTCAAAGTGGGGTTAGTTCGAACGACGTTTGGTGTGGCATGCTTTGGCCTAATAGGTCCTTCGTACTCTCATCGTTGGTCCCCAGGTAGGCAAACTGGTCCGTTATATTGGATTTATACGAATGCCAACCTAGACAGGACGTTCCGACTAACGGTACTTGTACCCTTCCAGTTACTACATGCCCGTCGCAGAACTCACTTTGATGAGATTTGAAAAATGAAAAATGCGACAAAATCTTTGAATAACGAAAGTATGAAGATGATTTGAATATGTTAACATTGAAATATGTATGATGAATGTGTATGTAAGTATGTACGTTTGACTGTAAGTATAAACAAATATGAAACAAATAAATATCATAAGTTTGCATGTGACCTCATAAACAATTAAAATCTAGTCAACTATAGTATAGGCTCTAAGGGTCTAATAAACTATCCTATATCCCTATAGTCATGGCTCTGATACCAATTTGTCACACCCCGACCCGCAGCGGAAAAGGTGATCGGGGCATGATTGGGTTATCATAAAAGCTCATGACATTTATTATAACGTTTCATATTCATTATTACAATTTAAAGGGAAACATAAAATCATAATTACATCATGTCCTAAACATCATTCTAGACTTCATTGTTTTCTTCTAAGGCATTTCCTATGTTTTTCCTTGCTTCATCCTGTTCACCTGTATCATGTGTAAAAATGGTTTTTGGATCAACAAAAAGTTGGCGAGTGAATCCGATGAAAAGCATTTGAACAAGTTTATTGAATTGATTATAAAATAAAGTGCACAACCACATATGATTAAATATAGATGTAAACATATTCATAAAACACTTAATATCAGATAATGCACACACATACAATAATAAATTGTTTTGAGGCACGCGTTGCTCAACCCGTCTCTCACGAGGAACTGATGGGCCTAATGAATGATTTGCATACAACTTGACAATATGAAATACATGACTACAAACAATATATACATTCTAAGTTTAGATCACAATATGGTATGGCACAAGTTTAAATAAACGAGTTAATTTTAGTTAAGATTCACTTACAGTGGGTGCGTTCGGTTGACGATGTTGAATGCGTACGAAGTTGGATTTAACCACGAGTGAAACTAACCTAGATAAACATAATGGTTTGGTAAATAAGCGGATTTTATCGATCAATTTTTAGTGGGATTATTGGATATATTTTTGTGAGTTTAAGGCTATTTTCTAACTTTAAAAATGTTATTTTTAAGTATTTTTAATTGATTTTTAAATAAAATAAATAAATAAAAATAATAAAAAAATGTTGACTTTTTGACCGTTGACTTGTTGACGTTGACCGGTTGACCGGTTTGATTGTGTAATTGTGTGCGACGAGTGAGGCTCGAACCCGAGACCTCCCGTTCGCGTGCACGCAGCTCTACCAACTGAGCTACGTGTCTAACCTGAAATATTTCTGTTTTTAATTATATTTATATACTAATTGAATTAATCCGAAAATCATTTATTTCAAAAACGCTTTTAATGTCTCGCTCAGTGCTCTCCACAGGTCTTGAACCCGGGACATGTGGCTTAGGTTGACACACAGTCCACCGCTGGACTGTGTGTCTAACTTGGTAAATAATCTGATTTTTATTATACTTATATACAAACTAGATAATTTCATTTCTCCTTATATAAAAAGTTTGATAATTGCAAGAACCGGTGCGGTAGTCTGGACTCGAACTCGCGACGTGTGATTTAAACGTTCACACAGTCCACCACTTGACTGTGTGTATATCTTGGTTATTATTCCGGTTTTTATTAAACTTAACATCTATTTGCAGTGAATCCGGTTCAGTTAAAAAAAAGAACATTTTTATTAAGGCGAGTGTGCGTGGGACAAGAATCGAACTCGGGATGTATGCGTGTTTATTTGCATACAGTCCACCGCTGGACTGTGTGTCTAACCAGAGATATATCTTGATTTAAATTAAACTTATATAATACTGAAACTTCATCTTCTTCGTTAAGCTTCAGCCAGAACCAATGTCCGACTGGTTCGACGATTTAATCAAGTTTCTTTAGGGTGTTGTGATTACTTACATGTAAGATTAATAAAAAGAATGAGAGATTAAGTGTAAGATATACCGAACAGGGCTCCTCTTTCGCCGGCGAAACTCCGATGACAGCAGATTATTCTGGCGACGTGTGTCCTGCGGCAGAGGGTCTTCAGGGAGCTTGAGATGAGTGTGGGTGGCTTCAGTATGAGCTCTGGGTGTTCAGTTTTTAGAGTAAGGCACAGAGGTGAAGGGCTCGGTTTTCCGGCGAGTTGCAGAAGTTTTCCGGCGAGTGAAATTACGTCGGGAAAGAGTGTGATTGTGAGCGAAAAAGCTAACAGAAGTTAGAGGGTGTATTTATAGGGCAGAATATCGACGAATTTGGTCCGTTTTCCGTCTTGATTTGTCGGTCAATAAGTTTTCCGGCGGTTATGACTTGCGTCGCGGGTTCAGACGTCGGTTATAACCGATGTAATAGTTAAGGCTTCGGTTAAAACAGAAGAAACCGTCCCATCTCGGCGAAATCGTCGGGATTTCCGACGACTGCGATTGGGCGCGTCAGTTTTAAATTTGAGTTTGATATTTGAATTAATTGTTTTGATATGTTACCAAAGAACACAAGTGGCGGAGTGGTTGGAAGGATGTAAGTTAAATCGCTGTTGACTAGGTTGACACGGCTGACCCGGGTTCGAAACCCGACAGCCTTGTTTTATTTTTAAACCACTATTTTTAATACTTTTTCAAATATAAATTATATATTCCAATATACTTATTAATTATGTATCGTTTAAAATTAATTTGGGCATTAAATACGCAACGAAATTTTTAACTGATTGTTCGGTTAATAAACGGAGCGGGTTTGGTAAATCCGGTTTTTAACGGATGTTACATTATATGTATTCATCCTTTAATCATATGAACCCTTTATAAAAACCTTTTTAATCATGCATGCATTCATTTTTCAAGTATCACACCAATCAAGAACCAACTAAAAATCAAAACACAAGGTCTAATCCACATACTCTCAAATTTTCGGTCATGTACACACCCATATGAGCTTCCATTTTTATTTTGTTTAAAAACCCATTTATCATTAGATTTTAAGTTTGTGAAGACCTCCAATTTTTGAGAAACCTTCTATCATTACCATCATCATCATCATCATCATCAAGAAACAACAACAAGAACTTGAAAATAAGTTTATACCTTTAAAGAATTTAGTGGATTTTGATGAGATTTTTGATGATGTTAAGCTTGCACCTTCTTGGAATCTCCTTTGGATCTTCAAATGAACTTAAAATCTTCTTGGAATGAACTTGATCTTCAAGAACAAGATTCAAATTATTGAAAATGGAAGGGATAGTGGTGTTTACAGTTTTAGAGAGAGAAAGAGTGGAAGAATTTGTGAAATGGATCTTGAAAATTGGTTAGATATGGAGTGTTGGAAGACATATAATCATTGTGTCTTCTTTCAAGGCTCTATACTAGTCAAAATGGAAGGAAACAAGAAAAGGTGGGCGCCTTTTTGGGTCGCCACCTACACATGCACACACACTCCATATATACATACACACACATATATATTAGTTGAAAACATGTATTTAACTGACTACCGGGTATTTTATCTCGCATTTGAATCTCGTTTTAAGGCGTTTTATTTTAGTTTTATCATTCTATAAAAATAAACTTGCGATAATATGCTGAAATATATATTAATTGCCTAGACTGGCTGCGTTGTCTGTATTTCAAAGCATACGTGCGGTATTGCGTAGTACGCGCTTAAACTCGTAAAATAGAGTTTTTAAGCGTTTTAATTAGTTTTTCCTAATAGATATGATTAAAATAACATTCATAAAGGAATACTTTTAGGATTTTAACATTAATCGGCCTGTTACCAACGTTCGTTTCACATTTTGTTCCCCGATAAGCATTTATATTATTATTGCCAACATAATTTCTAATAAATTTGAAATTATCAACACATCAAATACCATCAAATAACACTATATTTATAAAAATATTTCCTTTATTTATTCATAACACGTGTCGCACTAGTACGGTATGTAACATCCGTCAAAAAAACGGATTTACCAAACCCGCTCCGTTTATCAACCGAACAGTCAGTTAAAATTTTAGTTGCGAATTAAATGCCCAAAATAATTTTAAACGATCCGTAATCAAATATTATACGGGGATATGTATTTAGTTTTTGAAAATCTGTCAAAAATATCAAAATAAAAATGGTTTACTTTTGCCGGGTTTCGAACTCGGGTCTGTACCGGGTAAACCAAAGACTTATCTCTCAGCCGACAAACCACTCCGCCATCTTGATTTTCTGGTAATAACAGAAAACAATTAATTCAAATAATCAATTTCAGAAGTTAAATTATTGCGCCCAAAATAACAGTCGTCGGAAATCCCGACGACTTCGCCGTTTAATTACGTTATTACTCAAAGTAACCGAAAACTTAACTATTACGACGGTTATAACCGACGTCTGAACCGCGACATCAGCCATAACCGCCGGAGTACGGTTGACTTCGAATTAAGACCGAATTCAGACCCCATTCAATCCCAATACTACCCTATAAATACACCCTCAACTCGCCAGAAGTCTTTCACACTCAAATCGCACTCTTTCTCAGCGAAAAATCACCTGCCGGAAATTCTTGATACTTCGCCGGAAAACCGTATCAGTAATCTTTGAGTTTACTGAACCCCCTAAATCTTCAACGAAGTCACCCACAACCTTTGCAAGCCTTCGGAAGACTTTCTGCTGCAAAATACTTGTCGCCGGAAAAAGAGTTCTGTCGCCGGAGTTTTGCCGGAAAACAGAGTAAAACCAGTCGGTACATCTCACGCCTATTTTCCTTCCCTTTTTACTTTTATATCATTTGTAATTGATCATTAAACGCTAAATAAACTTGAATCAACATTCGAATCCAGTCCGTCGTCACTTCCGGTTAAAACCGGTGAAGAAGACGAAGTTCAGTAATGGTTAAGTATAACTAAAATCAAGATAATTACCGGGTTAGACACACAGTCCAGCGGTGGACTGTGTGCACTTTTAACGCTAAGGTCACGAGTTCGATTCCGGTTTCACACACGCCGCCTTGATAAAAATCCCTTTTTCCGCAAACTGAA
Source organism: Scalesia atractyloides (assembly GCA_947069175.1). Taxonomy (NCBI): domain Eukaryota; kingdom Viridiplantae; phylum Streptophyta; class Magnoliopsida; order Asterales; family Asteraceae; genus Scalesia; species Scalesia atractyloides. The sequence continues at coordinate 88,792,718 of CAMTDV010000023.1, forward strand.
CCGGGTTGTTTTAAGTATATGTTAAGTATATTGATAACCGAGTTTATAACCAAGTGTGACACACGGTCCAGCGGTGGAGTGTGTGTCCGCTAACCCACAGGTCCCGGGTTCGAGACCTGTGGAGCACACCGGTTCTGAGATTTATTTCGTTTTTAATAATAAAGGATTTCTGTTAATTCTAATTAATATATATATGTAATTAAAATCGGATATATAACGGGTTAGACACGTAGCTCAGTTGGTAGAGCTGCGTGCACGCGTACGGGAGGTCTCGGGTTCGAGCCTCACCGAGCGCACAACAATATGCCTATAAACCGGTCAACCATAGTCAAAGTCAACGGTCAATTGTGTACTGTAGCAAAAATAAAAATATTTTTTTATTATTTTTATTTAATTATTTTAATTAAAAATCAATTATAAATACTTAAAAATAACATTTTAAGGTTAGAAAATAGCCTCAAACTCACAAAAATACACCCAACAATCCTACTAAAATAGATTAATAAAACCCGTTTACTTACCGAACCATTATGCGATTTATCTAGGATTAATTTCACTCGTGGTTAACACCATTTCGCGTGCATTCAACCTCATCAACCGAACGCACCCAATGTGAGTGAATTCTTACAAACTCCCCTTTTTATTCATGTTTTGGGGTGTATCATGTGTCGCTTAAACGAATTTTCTTATGCAAATTCGTGCTATACCATTATATGAACTAAACTAGAATGTAACTATTGTTTGGTTGTGATGTATTACATATTGTCAAAGTTGTATGCAAATTATTTAGGCCCATCAGTTCCTCGTGGGAGACGAGAACATCGCGTGCCTCAAAACTCATTCATTAAGGCCCATCAGTTCGTAAGAACAACGCGTGCCTCAAAACTCATACATTAGGCCCATCAGTTCCTCGTGGGAGACGAGAACAACGCGTGCCTCAAAACTCATTCATTAAGGCCCATCAGTTCGTAAGAACAACGCGTGCCTCAAAACTCATTTATTAGGCCCATCAGTTCGTGGAACAACGCGTGCCTCAAAACTCATTCATTAGGCCCATCAGTTCCTCGTGGGAGACGAGTCGAACATCGCGTGCCTCAAAACAATCATTTGGTGTATGTGAGTTTAATATTCAATATTATGTGTTGTGTGAATAAATTTACATCTACATTTACTCATATGTGGTATGCACATTATTTATAATCAATTGGTTAAACTTGTTCAAATGTTTTTCCATAGGATTCACTCGCCAACTTTATGTTGATCCAAAACCTTTTTACACATGATACAGGTGAACAGGTTGAAGCAAGGAAAACATAGGATATGCCTTAGAAGAGAACCAAGAAGCTTAGACAGATAGTTAGATTATGGTGTATCATTTATTTCCATTAAATTGTATTAATGAATATGAAACATATAATAAATGTCATGAGCTTTGATGATAACCCAATTATGCCCCGATTACCTTTTCCGCTGCGGGTCGGGGTGTGACAGATTGGTATCAGAGCCATGACTATAGGGATATAGGATAGGTTATTAGACCCTTAGAGCCTATACTATAGTCTGCCTAAATTTTAACTTGGTTAGGTGGTTACATACAAACTTGTGATATTTATTTGTTTCATATTTGTTTACATTTCAGTCAAACATACATGCTCATATACATATTCATTATACATATATACATATTCATTATACATATATCGATGTTCATGTATTCAATTTATTTTCATACTCTCAATATCCAAAGATTTTGTGCAATTTTCAAATTCTCATCAAAGTAAGTTCTGCGACGGCATGTAGTAACTGGAAGGGTACAAGTACCGGTAGTCGGAACGTCCTGTCTAGGTTGGCATTCGTATAAATCCAAAATAACGGACCAGTTTGCCTACCTGGGGACTAACGATGAGAGTACGACGGACCTATTAGGCCAAAGCATGCCACACCAAACGTCGTTCGAACTAACCTCACTTTGAGATGTCACCGTGTCCATGCCTGGACACATTCCGAATATCACACGTTGTATACATATTTCTCGATTTTCTCCGGGTCTTGTGTACGCAATCAGGCAGAAACCGTGCGAACCATATGAAAAACCGGTATTCATGGGGGCCCACATGATTACACAGGTAAAGTATGGCGGCATGACGGGCCTAACAGCGAGCAAAGCCCAAGACATCCTATGGATGTAGTAAATTTATTTTCTATATTTATTTTATGAACGTTCAATCCCAAACACGACCCACGATCCCAAAGGCATCCAACTCATACTCTTGACATGTATTCCTTGTAGATGTCTTCTAACCTCGCCCGTAGGAAGATGAGAGCAGAAAAAGCCCGTGAACGCATGGCTACCCAAATCGCTCAGCAAATGGCGACCGTAATACCCAACATCGTAGTTCAAGTTCAACAAGCCCTTACCGCTAATTCCGTTAACCCAACCCAACAAGAGGATCAAAACACTGTCAACCTTCCAGTCACTAAATGCACCTACAAACATTTCAAATCCTGCGATCCTCCAAAATACGAAGGAACTGAAGGTGTCACCGCTCTCCTCCATTGGTTCGAAGAAATGGAGAACACTTTTCTAAATTGCGATTGCCCCGATGATCGCAAAGTGCGTTATGCTACCGGTCGTTTACTTGGAACAGCACTCACATGGTGGAATACAGAAAAGACCAAACGAGGTGTTGAAGAAACTATGACCTTGACTTGGGAAGAATTGAAGGGAATCATGACAAGACGGTTTTGCCCAAGAAGTGAAATCAAGAAATTGGAGGATGAATTCCATGCTTTGCAACAAAAGGAAGGCGACCACACCACATACAACAAGAGATTCCTTGAGTTAAATCAAATGGTTCCCAATTTGTTCACTCCCCTCTACCGTTTGATCGAGCACTACATTCGTGGTCTTCCATCAAAGATTCAAGACCCTGTAATAAGCACCTCGCCTGCAACTTTGGAAGCAGCAATGGAGCTAGCAACCGCGCTCACCGAGAACCGAATTCGGAACAAAGATTTCAAAGAGGAGAAGAAGAAGGATAAAGCATCAACGGAAACCTCAAACCCCACCCGAACCGAATCCTCTACACCACCTACATCTAAGAGAAAGCGTGATGGGCAAGTCTTCGCCGTCACCCAACGCAAACAACCAGCTTCACAAGTTGTACCTCCTCAAACTATCCCAAACGCTCAAGTAGCACCCAACTCAACTTACCCAAATAAGAAACCTTACATTGGACCTCACCCTCAATGCAACACCTGTTTCTATCACCATCCAACTACTTCACCCTGTCGACTATGTGCGAATTGTGGACGCTACGGTCATTTGAGCAAAGTTTGCCGCACCGCTCAAAACCAAACCTCAACCCCTACTCAACCCATGACCCAAACATATCAACAACCTCAATACCCCATGAACCCATATGTTCGAGCTTGTTTCAATTGTGGCGACCCTACCCATTTTAGAAACACGTGTCCTCGTTTGGTTAATATCATAAACGCCCAAGCTCAAGCAAACCCAGTTAACCAAACAAACCAAGCAAACCCAGCTCCACCACCAGCAAGAGGAAGAGTTTATAACATCAACGCCAATCCTGTTGAAGATGTTAACGGTCCAAACCAACCACTTAACTAGCCTTCTCTCACCAAGAATCAAGATTCAACTCTAATCACTTAGTTTTTATGTTTTTCTTTAGGTTATCTCAATTTTCACGTATCTCAATTGGAATTTTATCCAAGAATTTTAATGCAAATTACTAGTTCAGTTGGTTTTATACTCATTGATTTAATATTCATATCATCATACTTCATGACATATCTCAGTCTTATCATTTAAAGAAGTTGAGTGTGTCTCACATGCAATACATTTCATTTCATTTTACATTTCAATACATGCAATACGCTCGGCTCCGTTGATTGAGCCTTGAGCACACAGTTCAATTTACATTTCAATACATGCAATACGCTCGGCTCCGTTTGATTGAGCCTTGAGCACACAGATCAATTTACATTTCCAGTTCATGCAATACGTTCGGCTCCGTTTGATTGAGCCTTGAACGCACATACATTTTCATTATCAGTATCTTGTGGTTGTGGTGTTTGTTGTAGAGTCGCATAGAACTAATCATAACTGGCGGATGAAGTCAATGAGAATTTGACAAGAATACGGTGGATACGCCGCTGGTACTTCCTATATATAAGTATTTTTGTCAAATGATCGGAGGCATTATCAGGCGGTTATGAGAGGTTCCATGCATAGGCTGTTTGTGTGGTTAAGTTATTCATATTCAGTACATGCAATACGCTCGGCTCCGTTTGATTGAGCCTTGAGCACACAATTTCAATTTCAGTACATACAATACGATCGGCTCCGTTTGATTGAGCCTTGATCGCCCAGATATATTTCATTTCAGTAATTTATGTTTGTTGTATTGATTGTAGAATTATAGGACTAATCATAATTCACTGATAAAACCAATGTAAATTTGACAAGAATATGGTGGATACGCCGCTGGTACTTCCTATATATAAGTATTCTTGTCAAAGGATCAGAGGCGTTATCAGGCGGTTATGAGATGTTCCATGTAGGATTTAGTATTGCCTTGGTTGAAATTGTGTTACATTTATATCATCTCACTATTTAAAGAAATTGGATTGTGATCCATTTCTATATAGACTAACCTCTCCATCATAACAAACGAGAGAGGAACCATCACCATTCAAACATATATGCTATCGGAATGTGGATACAATTGTTAGTTGTTGTGTTTATTTGTGTAGATTGTAGAATTTCTGCCTTAGGATATAACCCCAAGCATATTCAAACTTTTATGTGTGATATCATTTTAGCGAATCATTCCTGCTTAACAATACTTATACAGTAGGCAACAAAAAGCGATTCCTGTATTAGGATACTTAACCTTTACAAGGAACGTTACCGCCTCAAGCAAAAACTTAAACCCCTATTTCTTCTAAGTATGTAACTGTCAAAACTAAACACCATCATTCTTTTAGTCAATTATATCCCTGTTTAAATTTCGGGACGAAATTTCTAAAAGCAGGGGATACTGTAACATCCGTCAAAAAAACGGATTTACCAAACCCGCTCCGTTTATCAACCGAACAGTCAGTTAAAATTTTAGTTGCGAATTAAATGCCCAAAATAATTTTAAACGATCCGTAATCAAATATTATACGGGGATATGTATTTAGTTTTTGAAAATCTGTCAAAAATATCAAAATAAAAATGGTTTACTTTTGCCGGGTTTCGAACTCGGGTCTGTACCGGGTAAACCAAAGACTTATCTCTCAGCCGACAAACCACTCCGCCATCTTGATTTTCTGGTAATAACAGAAAACAATTAATTCAAATAATCAATTTCAGAAGTTAAATTATTGCGCCCAAAATAACAGTCGTCGGAAATCCCGACGACTTCGCCGTTTAATTACGTTATTACTCAAAGTAACCGAAAACTTAACTATTACGACGGTTATAACCGACGTCTGAACCGCGACATCAGCCATAACCGCCGGAGTACGGTTGACTTCGAATTAAGACCGAATTCAGACCCCATTCAATCCCAATACTACCCTATAAATACACCCTCAACTCGCCAGAAGTCTTTCACACTCAAATCGCACTCTTTCTCAGCGAAAAATCACCTGCCGGAAATTCTTGATACTTCGCCGGAAAACCGTATCAGTAATCTTTGAGTTTACTGAACCCCCTAAATCTTCAACGAAGTCACCCACAACCTTTGCAAGCCTTCGGAAGACTTTCTGCTGCAAAATACTTGTCGCCGGAAAAAGAGTTCTGTCGCCGAGTTTTGCCGGAAAACAGAGTAAAACCAGTCGGTACATCTCACGCCTATTTTCCTTCCCTTTTTACTTTTATATCATTTGTAATTGATCATTAAACGCTAAATAAACTTGAATCAACATTCGAATCCAGTCCGTCGTCACTTCCGGTTAAAACCGGTGAAGAAGACGAAGTTCAGTAATGGTTAAGTATAACTAAAATCAAGATAATTACCGGGTTAGACACACAGTCCAGCGGTGGACTGTGTGCACTTTTAACGCTAAGGTCACGAGTTCGATTCCGGTTTCACACAACGCCGCCTTGATAAAAATCCCTTTTTCCGCAAACTGAACCGGGTTGTTTTAAGTATATGTTAAGTATATTGATAACCGAGTTTATAACCAAGTGTGACACACGGTCCAGCGGTGGAGTGTGTGTCCGCTAACCCACAGGTCCCGGGTTCGAGACCTGTGGAGCACACCGGTTCTGAGATTTATTTCGTTTTTAATAATAAAGGATTTCTGTTAATTCTAATTAATATATATATGTAATTAAAATCGGATATATAACGGGTTAGACACGTAGCTCAGTTGGTAGAGCTGCGTGCACGCGTACGGGAGGTCTCGGGTTCGAGCCTCACCGAGCGCACAACAATATGCCTATAAAACCGGTCAACCATAGTCAAAGTCAACGGTCAATTGTGTACTGTAGCAAAAATAAAAATATTTTTTTATTATTTTTATTTAATTATTTTAATTAAAAATCAATTATAAATACTTAAAAATAACATTTTTAAGGTTAGAAAATAGCCTCAAACTCACAAAAATACACCCAACAATCCTACTAAAATAGATTAATAAAACCCGTTTACTTACCGAACCATTATGCGATTTATCTAGGATTAATTTCACTCGTGGTTAACACCATTTCGCGTGCATTCAACCTCATCAACCGAACGCACCCAATGTGAGTGAATTCTTACAAACTCCCCTTTTTATTCATGTTTTGGGGTGTATCATGTGTCGCTTAAACGAATTTTCTTATGCAAATTCGTGCTATACCATTATATGAACTAAACTAGAATGTAACTATTGTTTGGTTGTGATGTATTACATATTGTCAAAGTTGTATGCAAATTATTTAGGCCCATCAGTTCCTCGTGGGAGACGAGAACATCGCGTGCCTCAAAACTCATTCATTAAGGCCCATCAGTTCGTAAGAACAACGCGTGCCTCAAAACTCATACATTAGGCCCATCAGTTCCTCGTGGGAGACGAGAACAACGCGTGCCTCAAAACTCATTCATTAAGGCCCATCAGTTCGTAAGAACAACGCGTGCCTCAAAACTCATTTATTAGGCCCATCAGTTCGTGGAACAACGCGTGCCTCAAAACTCATTCATTAGGCCCATCAGTTCCTCGTGGGAGACGAGTCGAACATCGCGTGCCTCAAAACAATCATTTGGTGTATGTGAGTTTAATATTCAATATTATGTGTTGTGTGAATAAATTTACATCTACATTTACTCATATGTGGTATGCACATTATTTATAATCAATTGGTTAAACTTGTTCAAATGTTTTTCCATAGGATTCACTCGCCAACTTTATGTTGATCCAAAACCTTTTTACACATGATACAGGTGAACAGGTTGAAGCAAGGAAAACATAGGATATGCCTTAGAAGAGAACCAAGAAGCTTAGACAGATAGTTAGATTATGGTGTATCATTTATTTCCATTAAATTGTATTAATGAATATGAAACATATAATAAATGTCATGAGCTTTGATGATAACCCAATTATGCCCCGATTACCTTTTCCGCTGCGGGTCGGGGTGTGACACGGTACAGACTCAAAATAGCCATGTGCCACAGCAAGTGGCAAAGAAGCCATGTATGCACAACAATTGGTGAGGTAAGGTGCATGTGCATCATAACACCGGTTCGTTAACCGGTCCATGTACCCGTCTCTCATTTAATACCCACAATAAGTTTATTAATCAACATAAACAATTATATTATTATTAATGAGTATTAATAATATAAAACCATTCACGATCATAAATATAACTATGGTTCATTTCGCAACTCGTTCGTAACTAACAGTTAAACCAGTTTAGCTGATTTTAGTTTGTTGCCAACGGTGTAACTCTTACGGGCCATAACATGATCGATCGCGTTAATTAATTGGACCGATTCATTTTTCCAACACTCTCCCATGTAGATGGTTTTCAATGAAGTTCCTTAACGCTGACACCCAGAGGCTCTCTAGCTACAAATGGTTGCCCCCAACAAGTTATGAAACTTTAAATTCATTAACCATAACTTCTTGAAATATCCTGTTGCAAGACAATGAGCTTATGGTAATTGTTATCATCTTTCCTATCCGAATAAGACATCAATTAAACAATGAGACATGGATCAGATTCAATCCCACATGGTGTTCAATCATTGTTGTTCTCGATTAAGAATCAGAGGCTCTCTAGCTACAAATTGTTGCCCCCAACAAGTTATGAAACTTTAAATTCATTAACCATAACATCTTGAAATATCCTGTTGCAAGACAATGAGCTTATGGTAATTGTTATCATCTTTCCTTTCCGAATAAGACATCAATTGAACAATGAGACATGGATCAGATTCAATCCCACATGGTGTTCAATCATTGTTGTTCTCGATTAAGAATCAGAGGCTCTCTAGCTACAAATGGTTGCCCCCAACAAGTTATGAAACTTTAAATTCATTAACCATAACATCTTGAAATATCCTGTTGCAAGACAATGAGCTTATGGTAATTGTTATCATCTTTCCTTTCCGAATAAGACATCAATTGAACAATGAGATATGGATCAGATTCAATCCCACATGGTGTTCAATCATTGTTGTTCTCGATTAAGAATCAAAGCGGTCCAATCAAGCACATAGTAAGTTTAGGTAAGGCCTTACACTTCACTAGTTTGAATCAACGAGGGTGCCCTGATGTCTAACTGTTACATATAATGTAAGAGTACAAAATCCTATCTTGACTATATACAGCTCCCACTGAACTTCAAAACTATTCCCAATTAAGACCTTTATAACTGGTAGTTACGCAACACAATTGGCATCAATCAAAGAATAATCCTTGGTAAACGGAAGTTCTAGTATGTATCACAGTTCAAAAGATACTAAATGAGTATACCAATGTCAAAGAATCTATGACTAAGATCCCTGAAGATGATTTGAAGTCGACAAAAGACTTATGCCGACAAGAGACGCAAACATTTGGAATTCAACGTTGGAGATTACGTACCCTCAAAGTATCCCCTTGGAAGGGAATTGTTCGTTTTGTTAAGAAAGGCAAACTCGTGCCTCGTTTTGTAGGTCCCTTCAAGATTCTCGAAAGGATCGGCAAGGTGCCGTATTGACTAGACTTACCACAAGAGCTCAACAACGTTCATCCAACGTTTCATGTTTCAAACCTCAAGAAGTGTCTAGCTGAAGAAGGACTTCAAGTTCCACTTGACGACATCCGAATCAACGAGTCTTTAGATTTCATCAAGAAACCGGTCGAAATCATGGACCGAGTAACCAAACAACTTAGGCGCAGTCGTATTCCCATAGTCAAGATTCGTTGTGAGGGGAAACGTGGCACTGAATTCACTTGGGAATTCGAAAGTGATATGAATGTAACATTTATTGTAAAACGGGTTCTAAAACCCGCTCCGTTTAAATAATTCAAATATATGATATGAGGTTTCGTTACGTATTCAAATTCGTTATATTAATGCCATTAATTAATAAATAACTAAAAAGGGTTAAAATAATAAATAAAAAACTAATAATAATAAAAACAAATAAACTAAAAATAACAAAAATAAATATGAAGGGGTGACCCCGGGTTTTGAACCCGGGTCTTCAAAGAAGCAACACACACTCCACACCACTGAACTGCACACACACATTTGAATTGTTTTGAAAACAAATGAATCATATACTAAAGCAAACCATTAGATCAATTTAAGAACCGCCCGCCCGGAATCAACGTCTGTAACTTCCAAATCCTCATTCAATTGTCGTTTTTCTTCAAATTAAATCAAAGAAAACCGACCTGCAATCATGCTCTATGACTCATTTCGGTTACAAACCATGGTGACAATAAATTTTTGACCGAAATCATTCAAAATCGGTTGTAACCGAATTCTGAAAGTGAACCTACACTCACCTATAAATAGTGAACATAAGGCCTTTGTTGAACTCGCTCAGTCTCAATCATCCTCTAAAAACTCTCACCAAAACCCTTTGTTTCAATCATCACCTCGCCGGAATTTGCTTCATTGCTGGAAAACATCACCGGAGCAGTTCGGTTCACGTCAGATCGGTATAAACACTTGAACTTCTCTCTAATATCATTCAATTCATTAGCAATGTTGAATCATAGTACTTTCTGATTTAATCAGTCGGTTATGTTCCTGGGCTTTTATCATGAAGAAGATGAATTTGTAATAACTTCTAAATATAATTAAAAACCTAGATTAAACCGGGTTAGACACACAGTCCAGTGTGGACTGTGTGCATTACAAACAAGGGTACCCAGGTTCGAGTCGTTTTATTATCTGCAACGATCCGTTCATATAACAAACCTTTTTAAATAAATAAAATTAAGATTTAACCGAGTAAATATATATATGTAATAAAAGTCTAGTTTATACCGGTTAGTGACATAGCCCAGTTGGTAGGGCTGTGTGCAACACAAGTCAGAGGTCACGAGTTCGAGCCGGGTCTGAGCACGGTTATATGTGTTTTGAAATAAATAAAACTAAAATATAGTTTGGTCTTGTTAGTATATATATAATTAATATCCAGATTATTTCGGGTTAGACACGTAGCTCAGTTGGTAGAGCTGCGTACAAGTCTACGGGAGGTCTTGAGTTCAATTCTTACACGATGCCAATAGTCACACAGTCCAGCCGGTTCGACCCGATTCAACCCTGAAAAGGGTATATTTTTTAATTAATCTTTTCTTTTTTTTCCCAAAAAATCCTTAAAAATATAGATAAAAATAAGACTTTTAAGCATTAAATTTGTAATAAATACTATAAAAATAGTCTTAAAAGTCTAAGATAAGGCATAAAATAAAAATGTTAATTTCAAATAAAAGAAATATATTTACCGAATTATTACGTGATTATTTAGGTTAGTGTTCTCGTCGGTTGAAATCTCTAATCGTGCGCATTTGTTATCAACTCAAGAAACGCACCCACTGTGAGTGAATTCTTACAAATTTCCCCTTCTATTCATGTTTTTGGGGTGTATCATGTGTCGTTTTATCTGTATCATTTATTCAATACTTGTGCTATTACCATTATATGAAGTAACGTGCTATGTGATTTTTTTGTTTATTGTTATTTGTGGTTATACTTTCTCATTTCAGTCAAGCATTCACATTAGGCCCATCAGTCCCTTGTATAGACGGGTATGGCATCGCATGCCTAATTAGATCGGCTCCATTTGATTGAGCCTTGATCTCACAGTTCATCATTTATTATGCTTATGTGTACATTGCTAGATGTTTATGTGGTTTGTGGATAGTTTACATATACGTTTGCTCATATACGGTTTATGCACATTTTTATTAAATTAATCAATATAATTATTTCTTTCAAATGATTAAACGGGATTCACTCGCCAACTTTTATTGACCCAAATCTCTATTTTTACACATGATACAGGTGGACAGGTTGAAGCAAGGAACATATAGGAATTGGCCTTAGAATAAAAATAAAGAGTTCATGAATGTTGTGTTAGAACATTTTGTGCTTATATGGTTTATGGGTTGTTGGAATTTCTCCTTTTAATTTAAATTAATAATTATGAAACTTTATTATAGTAAATGTCATAAGCTTTGATGAAAACCCAATCATTTTGTGCTTATATGGTTTATGGGTTGTTGGAATTTCTCCTTTTTATTTGAATTAATAATTATGAAACTTTATTATAGTAAATGTCATAAGCTTTGATAAAAACCCAATCATGCCCCGACTACCATTTCCGTTGCGGGTCAGGGTGTGACAATGAAGACCAAATACCCACACCTGTTCGTGTAGTCTTCCTCTTGAATAAATTTCGAGACGAAATTTTCTAAAGTAGGGAGACTGTAACGCTTCGCATTTCCGTATTTTCCTTATCTAGAAATTTGTATTCACATTTCTATTTTTATAAACTTGTATTCGTACTTTATTTCCAAACTTATAATATGAGACTTTGATCATAATGAAAATTTACTTTTATGCTTATAAGTATTACATTCATTTACACTCAATCAATCTTTGAATACTTATTTACATACAAAATCGAGACTTATTATATGCTTGAATCATTATTTATACATGCACCATACTTACAAAACACGTTCCATACTCGAAAACAAGTCGAAACGCTAACTTTTAGCATAAATAACGAACATATGGAAGTTCCGGGGTTGTCAAATAACAAACTTGGGTTGTAAAAAAGAACACGCCGCGTTGCACGTTCATCTCATTTTTGCCCGCTGCGTGACGTGAGGATGTATGATCCGCAAAATGTTTTAAATACCAATCCGGGTTGCTCCTTTTCCACCTCAGTTCTTCCCCAATCACCTTTAATCTTCATTAAAACACAAACCCCACTTCACCACTTTATAACCAAGCCTCCTGCACCTCCATTTCACTTCGCAACACTCTAAACTCACTCAAAACACTCTCAAATTACTGAAAATCCAAGTTGAAGGCAAAATCTACTAAGTACAAAAATGAGCCTTCACCTCACTTTCTTCCATGTTTCTTCACTTCTTCTTCTTCTTGAAAGCTTATAACACTTCTAGAAGTATTTCCATAAGTTTACCATGGTGGAACATCACCATTTTGAGGTCTAAACTTTCTGTCTTGATTAAAATTTTACTTACTTTTTATAAACATGTTAATTTTGTGAAATCTTGCACCTACCTTGCTTCTAACCAAATCTATGGTTAGGGTACTTGAGTAGGGTGATTTCTATAAGTTTAGAGGTTCAAAACACCTCCTAAACTTTATGTTTTAACAAGGTTCTAAGCAACCTACAAGTGTTGAGAACATCCAAGTTCACCATCTTCATTATGGTACGACTTGTGTTTGGTAAATGTGTGAACCATGAAAGCCTTGACTTTTCAACCTTGTTTCCACTACCTCACTTGCCTGATTTATTAGCTTATCTTCATATCGCTAAATCTCAAAACAATTTTCTAACATAGGGACATGGCTACATCACATCCCCAAACACTCTCCACGTTAGGGCTGCACGCATCTAGCTAGCTCATTTAGTTGTTTTAGATTTAGTAGTTTTATGTTCTTACTTCCACATTCATGACCAATCGAAATCATCAACAAAGTTGATGATGTGCTTTGGTGAATCATTTAATGAGGTTTAATAGATGAAAATCATCTTACCTCCTTGCTTGACATACTTGATAATACACTACCTTAGGACTTTATAGACGAATATATATACATACTATGATACCAATAACCGAACCCTAAACAATAACGGATCCATGGATTGTTGTTAGGAGTTACGGTTATAATATCTTACATTAAGACTTCTCATATTTAGACTTCAAATAGGCAAACTTGTGCCTAAGAAAAATACATAATCATGGTGTTCAAATTTGAGTGTTTTACCAAGATAAACTTTTGTGTATTTTCATACTAAAAACTAAGCCTCCACATACGCATTCCTAATCCAAAATCCATCAAACTCATACGCCTCGTTTATCCTTGTAGGATAACTAGGCAACTCTCAACACCTTCAACTCATCAACTCACTTTTGGAATTCTACACAAGCCGTGAGTATACATGACCCTTTTTTTTCATTTTCACACTTTCAGATGCAGTATATATTACCATTTTATTACTCGCACAAACACACATATGTAAATACATTATTCATACAAACGAGTCCAATATACATGCTTTATACGTTTACACTTAGGAATACATGCATGCTAGAAGCCATTCTTGTACTATACTTTGTCATTAACTTCGTTCAAGCCTACCTTAACATGTATAGCGCTATAGGAGTAGCACACCAGCCGTTGATGGGTCTATATAGAGTAATACAGGCATACAAACGATCTTGTCGTGCAACGACAAGATTACGCTAGTGGAATCTTTGGGTTGACACGTATGAGATGCATGCTAGTTCATGTTATGTCTATGCCTTAGTGTATGTTTTTGCCATGTGGATCTCGTTAAATTCTTTTTATACATATGTTAGTAACTAAACTTGTATTGCTCACCAATGCATTTTTGTGTTGACATGTTACTTTAATATATTGCAGAAGTATGATGATGATGCATTGAAATGAAATCTAGTAGGATGGAGTAGAAACGCGTCTTAATTTAAATTTACTTTGTCGTTTTAGTTGTTAGGTTGTTGTTATTTGCTTCCAAACATGTATTCGAATCTTTTGAAATGAAATAAAAAATCGTTATTAAAATTATTGTCACACGTTAGTGGTTATGAAGTCTCGAGCAATCTCATTTTCGTCTCACTTCGATGTTTTCGCCATTGGTTGGGGTGTGACAATCGATATGTTGCACATGCAATTTAGTCTTAGGGTTTAGGTTTGGGTTTAATTTAGCTTTTAGCCTTAGGTTTTTTTCCTTGGGGGGGGGGGGGGGGGGGGAGGGGGTAGTTTTTAGGTGGGGTAGGGGTAGGGAGGTTTAGAGTTTTTTTTTCTTTTTTTTTTTTGGTGGTGGGGGGGGGGGGGGGGTTAGGTTTTTTGGGTGGGGTTTTAGGTTTTTTTAGGGGTGGCGGTGTGAGGGTGCGTTAAAGGGTTTATGTTTTTTCGTAGTAATGCATATGTGTAGTACTTATATATATATATATGTATATATATATATATATGTATATATATATATATATATATATATATATATATTATTTGTTTTTTCGTAGTAATGCATATGTGTAGTACTTATATATATATATATATATATATGTATATATATACCAAAAATAGAGAAATTTAATAAAAGAATTGTAAAAATAAAAAAAATTGGGGTGGTTTTATAGGTTTTTTTGGTAGATTTTTATTTTTCTCATGATCCATCCGCTATATATATATATATATATATATATATATATATATATATATATATATATATATATATATATAGGATGAGGTTATTATAAGAAAATATAAAAGTGTGAGAAGGATAAGAAAAAATCTAAATATAATGGTTGAAACCATAGTGTCAATTCTGTAAATAGTGTTGACTATTAAACTAATTAATTTTCTAGATTAAGGGTATAAAAGTAAATTTAACATTTTTAAATTAATAAACTAACAAATGCACATGCAAGTTCTTCACTTCTTTTTTAACGTCAATAACTTTTTATACGTAACTCTTTTAAAAAAAAATTACACCATAATAACGAGTGTTTTTTTATCTTTAATATGAGTACCATATTGATATACTTATGTAGAGAAAAAAATTACGTCTCGCTTGGCATTCTTTGGTAAGATCCTGACTAAAATGGCAGTTTTAAGGAGAGGTATCATATGATCGGTGTGGAATCTTTGAAGAAATATGCTGGTGAAATGTCTACTGGCCAAGTCCGTTTGGTGGGGAGTATTCGTATGGCTGAAACGACCGATACCAAAGGATTTTGGGATGGTAAATGAGATGTTCTGGATGGAAAAAAAACTCCAAAGGGATGATGAATTGGAAGGAGACAGCTGGAGTCGTAATGCAAACGGGCATGTGGCGGGTTTGAATGGATAGGAAGGACAAAAAATTCGTTGGTACAAACAAAGCGGTAACAATAACGGTGGAAGAAATCAAATTGATATCATTTTGTGGCTTAAAAGCGTATCAAAGTTTCAAATTAAACAGGAAGAGACGGGATGAGTTCAGTATTAGAGATCTAAGAGCATTTACAATCCGTCCCTTAAATTCTCTTAGAGAGTTTTTATATTATAAGAAGTGATTGTAGTTAGTTGGAAGTGGTTGTGAGTAAAGGATAGAGAAATTGATGCTGTTCATCTGTAAATTTGAGAGAATACTATTCACTCTTTATAAATTTTTAATATATTTTGATAATACTCGTGAGTGGAGTAGAGAGAAAAAGTAATGAGAAAAGTATAAAAATATTATTTAATTGAAAGAATATAGAAAATATAGTTTTTCTTAGTGAAATATAGGGTAAAAAAAAGATAAAAGAGATGTGAATATTTTAAGAGCATTCACATTCGATTCTCCATATTTATGTGTATGGAGGTGTGAAAAAATGATATTGTTTATTATTAAATTTAGAAAAAATAATATTTATCTTCTGTAATTTTTTTATATTTGAAGTAATTGTCAGTGAAGAAAAAGATAAATAATAATAAAGGTATAAAAAGTGATTTAATTAGAAAAAGAAAAAGATAACAACTTTTAGTAATGCTTTAGTACAGTAAGAATCTTGTTGTCGTTTATTTGTTTTTGTTTTTCCTTTTGTGTTTTGAGGTCCTACAGCATGTCTTGTCTCTTATTTTATAATTATAAAATATAAAATCTTTCACATTTAAATAAATTAAAATCTAGGAAAACAATTAAGAGAGAGGTTTTCAAATGAGTGCTACAATTTACACCCTTCCACCCTCCCTCTCTTTTTATTAATTATACATCTCTATAAAAATATAATATTATTACATTGTAAATTAATATTTTATTACTCTTTTTGTATTATTATTATTATTATTATTATTATTATTATTGTTGTTATTATTATTATTATTTTTTATATATATTATATTATATATAATATACATCAAACCACAACATCACGTTGCGCCACTTGCCTTTTGTGGTTTTCAAGTTTTGTCACTAAAATTTGGTTGGTGATTAAAAGGGGCTTCTCAACTCTATTTTTTTTAATTTTTCTTCTAATGACAATTTTCACATAAATGCTTGGTTGGTCCCTGTGGTTTGCAAATATTGCAGACTTGGTCCCCAGTGGTTCACTAATTACACGCTTGGTCCTATTAGTTGTAATTTTTGCACTCGGGTGGTCCTTACCACTAACATATGTTAGTTTTCTTAGTTAAGTATGTGTAAAATGGCTAAAATACTCCTAAACAATTAAAAAAATAAATATAACACACCTTCCTACTCTTTATCTCTTTCTACAGAAACCTGCAACCCCACCTTCCAACCACACCTCCCTTTACTCCCACCTGTTGCTTTGTAAACTACCACACCAGCCCCATCGCACCACTCAAAACAACCAACCACCACCCTCAACTACTAGCTGGAAAAACGAACCTGCTCGAAAAACGAACCTGCTCGGAAAAACCAATGTGTAGATATTAAAGAGATCGAGAGAGTTTGAGAGAAAGTGAGGAGCCGACATAATTCCGACATCCTCCGGTGGCGCACCGCAGAATCCCGACGACCCCTTTTAATTCCAGCGTCCTCCGGTGGCACGCCGCAGAATCCCGACGACCCCTTTTAATTCCGGCGTCCTCCACCGTCACATATTGAAGGTGCAGGTGGCGATGGGTTTAAGGTGCAGGTGGCGATGGGTTTAGGGGCCGGTGGTGATAGGTTTTAGAGAGAGGAAAAGATTGAGCAGACCAGTTCTAGAGGTCGATTAACCTCCACCGCCACAGATTGAAGGTGGCGGTGGTCGATTGACGGTGGAGGTGATGGTGATGGGTTGAAGGTGGTGGTGATGGGTTGAAGGTGACGTTGTAGGTGGAGGTAGTGGTGGTCGATTGACGGTGGAGGTGGTGGTGATGGGTTGAAGGTGGCGGTGGTGGTGGTGATAGGCTGACGGTGGAGGTGGGTGGTGGGTTTTAGAGAGAGAGAGAGAGGGAGAGGATGAAGAAGATAAAGGGGGCAGGTTTAGTTCTTTTTTCTTTTTTTCTTATTTGTTTAGGGGCAAGTTAGTAATTTTACACGTATTTAACTGAAAAACTTAACATAGGTTAGTGATAAGGACCACCCGAGTGCAAAAATTACAACTATTAGGACCAAGCGTGTAATTAGTGAACCACTGAGACCAAGTCTGCAATTTTCGCAAACCACAGGGACCAAACAAGCATTTAACTCGACAATTTTTTTCTCTTAAGTTTTAAATTTGTTGGTTTTGCGCTCGAGTTTCTAAATCTCTCAAGTTTTAAAGTTGTTACTTTTGCTCTCTACTTTCTAAAAATTTTATAAAATATCATTTTAACCTACTCGACTTTCTAATAAGTGTTAGTATACATTAGAGTTTGTATACTTTATATGTTACATAAGTTAGTTGATGTTATAAATTTGTTATTTTTGTTTTACATTTTTTCTCCATTTTTGTCGCTGTTGGTTTGCTGTCTAACACAGTTTTACGCCTCCTCTCATAAAAATGGTGGCGCGGTTTTAAGGCTCTCTGTCCCGCAACACGGAAGCTAAATACTAGTTAATATAAATATTCAGTCCACATGATTGAACAAACTTGAAGGGAAACATATACTTGATTTAAATTTGTTTATTGCTGATACTATTCTTCAACAAAACTCGTTTGGTATTGAAAATAAACGAAAAACTTAACATAAGTGTTTATCAAATGTTGATTTAAGTACCATCATATACATCAAACGACAACCAAGGTTTATCCTTTTCTTACATATACGTCAAACGTCAACAAGGTTTATCCTTTTCTTACAACACACGGATACCTTACTTTGCCCATCTCATAATCTTTCCTCTAGTATCTTAGTCTTAAAATAAAAAAATAAAAAAAAATTTGACTACAATGAATTATTATTATGTCACTCAAATACAAATAAAAAAATTATAGGTGTTAGGAAATTTTCTTATAACAGATTTCACAACACATCATGTGAGGTAACTTAATTGAGTTTTTGGACGACGATAGTTGTAAAGGTTATAGAATGTAATAAAACATGAACATAAAGGTTGAGTTTGGCCGATTTTACAGTGAAAGATATGAAATGCAATTTATGTATAACATAAAGGTTAATTTGTGTAGTTTTGTCTTTAATATATATAGACGACTAGGAGTTTTGTAATATATCATAAACCCAAAAAAAAATCAATTTCTTTGATTATAACTATAAATTCTCATAACATTAATAGTTATAAACTTTAAGAAATTAAAAAAAAAAGTTTTGACATATTATGTATAAAAAAATGTGTTAAGGAATATGGTTAATTTGACGGCTGTTCGTTCATTTAACATATTAACGAATTAACATAAAAAAACACATTCATGTTCATTTTCTTAGTGAAGAAACATGTTAAAAAATATCTTTGTTTCAATATCCGTATTAGTTCGTTTGTTCCATTGAAGAAAAACTTACGAACATGGAGAGCTATATTCATGCTTGTTTGACTTTTTACATACTTATTCACAACTCAATATTAGACCAATAGTGTGTCATGTTGTAAGTGTTATATAGTAGAAGTAGAAAGTAGTTAATAAAAACTATATCTGAAATGCTATAAATAATCGTGTTGCTTGGATGATAAAAAGCTAAAAAGGTTATACGGAGAGGGAGCGTGAAGAGGGGAGCGCAAGCCCCTCCAATGCTACCCACACCTCGTGCATCCTCTTTAGAGGTGTTTGCCCCCTTTCAAAGCGGGACATACCATGGTCGTTGCTTCTTGAAAATAAAAAAAAACGGGTTTTTTTTTTCAAATTTAATAATAAAGCCATTGCACAACTGTTATTTTTTAAGTGTTTTTATTTAAAATATTTACTTTATAAATTTACCCACATCATCACAATCGTATTCATATTACTTTACTTCTCTCTCAATCTTTAATAAAAATACTTTAACTTTTATAAAAACCCACACAACCATTCTTTCGATCCAAACAATTGTCGACCTGAAACCCCTACAACCCCTCAAAATCTTAGCCCACCATAAAACCAAAATAATACAAGTTCTGGTTGCTACACCCAACTTTGCGGTGTACACCTCTTTGTTAACCAAGATTTCCTTACAACAACATTTCCCTGTCACAAGTTCCGCTATCAAACATCCCTCACCAACAACAATTTCCTATTACTTCAACGGACCCGACACCTAAGAGAAGAGACATTTGCTTCATTAAAATGTTTACCATTTCTTTGAGTTGAGGTTTCACTCTGTGGGTACACTGCTGCCACCCAAGGCTTGGTGAGTAGCCGTGTTGTTTGCATCATCTTTCAACATTTAAAAAAACTAATTTATTAAATAATCAACTATATATACAAACCATTTTCATCCTTCACACCACAAACCATTTTCACATTTCACTGTTACAAACAAATTTCATACATACTACACAATTTCCTTTCTTTGAAATGACTGAATGGACCGACAATAGGAAATCTCATTGGCAAGGGCTTGGCTGAGTCTGGTAGAGATCAAGGTTTGCGGCTCGTGTGAGACGTGGCTTCAAATCCTTAGACTATTTGATGAAAAAATGGGTAATAGAACACGCAAGGTGTACAAGATTCATTCGAGGTGATGGATAATTCAAACTGAAGATGTCAAGTTTGAGACAATGTTCAATGATGCGATGAACAACGAACAAATTCAAAATGAGGAGGAAGCGATTCAACGGGTTCTTTCGCGAGAACAAATGGACAACCCAAAAATTTGATTCTCACATTGAGGCTTGTAAGATTATGAAACTAAACTCCAATGGAAAAAATTCGTTTAATTATAATTTTATGTATTTTAATGATTTTAGAGTAAATTTCAATTTTACCCCCTGTCTTTAGACCCCGTCAACACTCTTACCCCCTAAAACCAAAATCCTGTTGTCCTACCCTTGGATCAATCCCAATTGCCTCAACCTTACCCACTGCCGTTAAATTACTTTTAATGGTCAACGATTACAATTAACGGTCAGAGGGTAAAGTTGTCTTTTCCATATCTTTTTACTTAACCCAATCAATTCCAAAACCCTTTAAATGAAACCTTCTTTTATATTACACCCCCAATAAATACTTAACAGGCAAACTATACTTCCTTCTCTGGCGACAAGAACTCCAACGATCACCTGAGCTCCATTTCGACGTTTTCAAGTTCCGATTAGAAGAATGCCTTCAAACTCGATTTTTCGCAACATAATCAGGCAGATTTTAGGTATAATCCTAGTTCCAATACTCGATCATTGATCATTGATACCGGGGCTACGATTAGGTCAACACACCACAAGACATTCTGTGTAATTTACCATGGATTTTATTGGATATTGATCCTTTTATTCTTCAGAGCTGCACATTTATTATGATTTTTAGCTCTATGGGTCAAGTGGTAACTGTGTAGTCATTGTTCTTGCTGCTACTACGCACCTAAGATTCTTGATTCTGTTTTACTTAATTTCCATGATTCTTGTATGAAACCTCTTAGGGTTCACTGTTCACGGCTATGTAGACGCGTATGAACTGTACATTCATGATTGTGCATTTGTGTTGAACTGTCCATTGATGAATCTTAAATTGTCTATTGTTTGCTGTTTTTTGGCAGTTGACATGAGGATGAACTTATCGAGCTCATCTGTGGTGGTCCACGTTGTGGTCTCCATGTTTGGGCACCCTTTCCGGAACTTCCATTATCCACTAGAGATCAGAGGGTTGAATAGGATTTGATATTGGTAGTATTTTGATGAACTTGTAGGAGTAGTAATCTAATCTTAGTAGTACTTTCAAGTTCATATGTTTGACGGTTATGGATGATTTATCGTATATATTTATGTGGGTTAACTATCAGATTTATGGATCATCTTTTGTTATTGTAATGATGTTTTGATATAATATCTTATCTGATCTTAGTAGTATTTTGTCGAGTAAATTGCACAAAACGTCCTTTAAGTTTCACCAATCTTGCTGGTTTCAGCCTTAATCTTTAAAAGTTGCCAAAACCAGCCTTTAAGATTAAATTAGTTACGGGTTTCATCCTTTATCACTAACCCAGTTATTAAATCATGTTAAATGGCATCACATGCAAGCCATGTGAGGGTAAAACCGTCTATTTCATACTTAAAGGACGTTTTGTGCAATTTACTCTAATAAAAAGAAGTCACTCTTTCTCTCTCTCTTTCATACCCCACTCTCTCTATCCCTCCCAGTTATCACCGCCACCCACGTACACACACCACCTGCCACCACCGCCCATCACACACACCTGAAACATCCGCAAATATTCACAGCCAGAAAGAGGGGAAATGAAGATGATGTTGTGCGATTAACGAATCAGATCTAATTTTAGAGATGGTGGTCGGTGGGGACGGTCACAGGTGGTGGTGCGATGAAGATAGTGGCCGGTGGTGGCGGTCACAGGTGGTGTTGGGGATTGGTTGACGCTAGAGAGAGGGGAGATGAAGATGATGATTGAACCAGATCTGATTTTAGAGATGGTGGTCGATTGTGGAAGATGAGAATAAGGTGGGGTTTGATGAGTTGAATTCGTTTGTGAGTGAAGGTGAAGAAATAGCTTCCGTTGGGTATCGGTACAGGCGGTGGAAGCTTGACAATGATACCAATTTGGTAATTAGATGTGAGGTCCAAAGTTTTACAAGAACAGATTAAACGTTTATCCATGCTTATTATGCTTTTCTAGATCAGAAATCGGCTTTCATATCACTCCATTCACAAGAACAGATTAAACGTTCGGTAGCTTTATCGGGAGAAAAAACAAACGAAGAGCAGAATCGAATGTTGATGATACAAGATTTGATTTGGTTACAAAAACTCCAAGGCTTGCTTGATTGCTCAGGATCCAACCGAAATCGAGTCAAACAGTCAATGTTCTTGTTCTTGAAGCCATGGACTGCATCATGATTGAGATTTACGATATCTATAGCCGAATTAGTATAGGGATTTGAACCATTCTCATGAAGATTTACCCTGTGGGAAAAAACGAGGCTGTAATTGCCTTGCCGATTTTGCAGAAAGCAAAAGTTCAAGGCGAAGAAGTCTCGATGTTTTTTGAATTTTGTAGGGATATCGGGGTTGGTAGCACCTCCGAATGCCCCAAAATGGAGCTAATTCCAGAAGAGGTTATTCAAGAACTCAAAGACATAATTAGTGGAGATTTAACGCTTCTAAAAGAAGTGAAATCGGTTATAGTTGTAACCAACAATTCAGTATTAAGTTTAAAAACCGTAATTACCGATGATTGGGAGGTTTTTGAAGAGCAGAAGAAATCAAACCACCGGCCACTATCTTCATTGCACCACCACCTGTGACCGTCGCCACCGACCACCATCTCTAAAATTAGATCTGATTCGTTAATCGCACAACATCATCTTCATTTCCCCTCTTTCTGGCTGTGAATATTTGCGGATGTTTCAGGTGTGTGTGATGGGCGGTGGTGGCAGGTGGTGTGTGTACGTGGGTGGCGGTGATAACTGGGAGGGATAGAGAGAGAGGGGTATGAAAGAGAGAGAAAAAGAGTGACTTCTTTTTTTTAGAGTAAATTGCACAAAACGTCCTTTAAGTATGAAATAGACGGTTTTACCCTCACATGGCTTGCATGTGATGCCATTTAACATGATTTAATAACTGGGTTAGTGATAAAGGATGAAACCCGTAACTAATTTAATCTTAAAGGCTGGTTTTGGCAACTTTTAAAGATTAAGGCTGAAACCAGCAAGATTGGTGAAACTTAAAGGACGTTTTGTGCAATTTACTCTATTTTGTCATATATCTTATATGATCTTAGCATTTTTTTAAGTTAATATGTTTGGCAGTTTGATTAGGATTACAATGCAGGATATATTACAGTTTGATTAGGATTACATTGAGTTTGATCACAACATTCTATCATTGAGTTTGATTACAACATTCTATCATTGAGTTTGATTACAACATTCCATTACAGTTTCATTAGGATTACATTGAGTTTAATCACAACCTTCTGTTGCAGTTTGATTAGGGGGCATTTGGTGCATCTGTTCATGTTATTGTTTTGGTGCATTTTAGTAATGGAATTAGGATTAGGATTGGTAATGAGTTGTGCAGGGGCATTTGGTGCATTTGTGCAGGTTATTGTTTTGGTGCATTTTATGCATTCCAGTAATGGAATTAGGGTTAATTTTAGTAATGAGTTGTGCAAGTGGCATTTGGTGCATTTGTGGAGGTTTATTTGGTGTATTTCAGTAATGGAATTAGGATTAGGAATGGTAATGAGTTGTGCAGGGGGCATTTGGTGCATTTGTGCAGGCTTTGACTTTGCTTGCGTTAACATATTTAAAAGGGTTGACTATCAAGTTCAAATAGATTAAGCGGTAATAGTAAAGAGTTGTGTTGGAGGTAAAATGTTTTCAGTTTACAAAGAACAGGGGTAATAAGAAAGGGTAAAATGGTCATTTTGCATGACCACTAATAGAACTTATAAGTAATTTAATGGCAAAGGGTAAGATTAAGGCAATTGGGATTTGTCCATGGTTAGGACAACAAGATTAGGTTTTAGGGGGTAAGAGTGTCATCGGGGTCTAAAGCCAGGGAGTAAAATTGAAATTTACTCTAAATTTTATGTTATGTTATTTCTGAGTTATGTTTTTTTATTTGTTTAAATGAAAGTTTAGTTATTTATAATTGTTTAATTGTTTTTTTAATCAAAAACATAAAAGACGACAGACCTTGGAACGAGTTTCACACCTAGAAGCGATGGAGGAGGGCGATGGAAGAGGAAAAGATGACAAACCTTGGAACGATTTTCCGAACCGCCGGAACACAGGAAGCAAGAAGACAGACAAGAGGGAGAACATTACCAAGTTCTATGTCATGAACCCACCATTGGGATGCAATCCTTGGGACGTTGCCGATTTTGTAGGTGTTTTTGGGGAAGTTGTAGGATGCTATATCGCTAGGAAGAGAGACAAAACAGAAACAAGTTCGGATTTTTAAGCTTCTAAGATATGAGGGATGCGAAAGAGATGGAGAAAGCGTTAAATGGAACAAAGACGGGGGGAAACAAGTTACGGGTCAATATCGCAAAGTTTGCGGTGGAGAATGCGGGGCTTTGGGAACATGATGAAAAGAAGGGTGTCAAGGACGAAAAGGAAAAAGGGAAACAACACACGGTGCACAATGTTGACGTAAACAGTTATGTCAAGAAGGGTTTATCCTTCAGAGCTATAGTTAATCTTGGACCATCTCGGAAATCAGAGGAGATCAATATATCAAAGACGGAGAACATTCAAATGACAGAGAAGAAGGTGGAGGTGCATGAAGAAATGAGTGCGTTCTTTGATTTTCAAGGAGGGGTTGAACACAATATTTCCCTACGCTTATAGATATGAATAGAAATCTTATGGCTGCTGGAATCGTTAGTGGAAAAATGTACTATCTTGGCTGTTTAAACCTGATAATTGTGTTCTAGGAGGATTATGAAGCGGCAAAGTTTTTAGAACTCACCGATATATGGGAGGGGTGGTTTTGAAGTCTGGATCTGTGGTCCAGGCAATCATTAGCATATGAAAGGATTTCTTGGCTTAATTTTTTCGGTGTTCCGTTATTTGGCGGAAATAAAGTGTTTGATAAGATTGCAGAATTGTATGGTAAGGTGGTGCATAAGTCTCAGTTATCTCCGGAGGTCAGGGATCTGTCGTTAAACCGGTTGGGAGTGCTGGTAGACAATGGTTGCGCACATTTGACTCGATAACTCTGTTGTGGAGAAAAAAAGAAATATAGGATTTGGGTTGTAGAGGAGCAGGCGGACAGGATACCAGATTGTGTGGAGGAGAGCGAGTGGCCGGAAAGTGTGAACAGAGCTGAGGAAGTCAAATCATCACTGGTGATGAACGATGGTACGTTAGGAATTATGGTGGGGGCGAATAACGAGGAGCTTATTGGAGTGCATGGGGTGAATAGTGGGTGCATGGAGAAGGGGAAGGGTCAAGCGTGCATGAGGTTGGAGACAAAGAGACGGTGGAATTAAATGTCTGGGGGAGGTCCGAGGAAAATGTTCAGATACTGTTAGAAGGGATCTTTCTTTTACATCTTTTACTTCTTTTAATAAACGGGAGAAACTAAAGAAAAAACGCTTTAATATTTTAAAAAACGCTTTAATATTGTATGGTAAGGTGGTGCATAAGTCTCAGTTAAAGATGGATGGACAAAAGAGACTTAAACACAAAATTGATTTTATGGCGATCCACGAAACCAAGCATGAAGACCTAAGTGGTTTCAGGTTAGAAAACTTCTGGGGCAATAGTCAATTTGGGATGGATTTGTCGAGTCGGTTGGTCAATCTGGTGGTTTATTGTGCATTTGGAATTCAGGGGTCTTTGAAATGTTAAATACCATAAAGCATAGAAATCTGTTGGTTATTAATGGAAGAATTTAGGGTAGCGGCGAGGTTTTGAATTTTATAAACATTTACGCTCCCCAAAGAACTCCTGCTAAATTGGTTCTCTAGAATGAGATTCTGTCTATTATGGGAGGTTTCGCAGGTAAATGGGTGGTCGTCGGGGATTTTAATGCTGTTAGAAACACCGCTGAGAGGAAGAATCCGGGTTTTAAAAACACCTGTGCTAGAAATTTCAACAAATTTATTTCTCGAGCGAATTTAATGGAATATGATATGAAGGGCCAATAGATATACTTATATCAAAGACAATGGCAAGAAACTTAGTAAAATT
The DNA here is from genome assembly GCA_947069175.1 of Scalesia atractyloides. NCBI lineage: Eukaryota > Viridiplantae > Streptophyta > Magnoliopsida > Asterales > Asteraceae > Scalesia > Scalesia atractyloides. The sequence goes on from CAMTDV010000023.1 coordinate 88,819,144, forward strand.
GACAAAATTCTAGTCTGCCGGATTCTTTTAATAAATGGCCGGGAGCGATATTCAGAGCTCTTCCTACCACGTATTCAGATCATTGCCCTCTAATTTTGGTGGTGTCGGATAAAAAATTTTGGAGCGAAACCTTTTCGGGTGTTTGATTCTTAGATGGGAAAGGAAGGTTTTAATGAAGCGGTGGAGATTGCGGTTGCTTCGTGTGACTCAGCTGGCCCGCCAAATTTATGTCTCACAAAAAAGTTTGTTGATATAAGGAAAGCTTTAAGGGAATGAAGAGATAAATTTCTTAAAAAAGACGGTGAAGAGTATGTTCGTGCTATGGAAGAGTTGGAGATTTTGAAAAGATTATGGAAGACCAGGAACTGTCGGACGAGGAGGAATGGGTATACACGGAGAATAAAAAAGTGTTATTTGAAGTTGATAATAAAAGATGCATGGATGCGAAATAGAGAGCTAGAGTCAAATGGGTCATGGAAGGTGACGAGAACTCAAAATGTTTTCATTCCTTGGTTAATATAAGGAAGCAAAAAATCGAATTCCTGGGTGACGGGTGAACCATAGGACAACCCTTAAATGATATAAATGTAATAAAAATCGTATTTTCAAGTGTGTTATTGTAAGGGATTGGGTGACTACAGTGCGTTTGTCATGTCATGTACAAAAGGCGTAAAAAGCAGAAAGAAAGAAAGCATGGTGAATAAGGGACACAGATTGGAAAGACGAAGATGTTTGAAGAATCAAGGAAGGTGAAACTGGTTGCTACCGTAGCTTACGGTGGCTACCGTAAGCTACAGTAGGCTCTGAAACATAAAATTGTCACCGTAGCATTGTTTTTTCATCTTTGATTTATATGAACAATGGAATTGAAGTGATGATGATCAACGGATCAATGAGTGGCTAATTTCCTATATGTTCTCTTCGGGATTGTGAGGTTTTCTATTGAATTCTTTGTCATTGTTTATGTTATTTGTGGGATAGTAGTTTGATTTTTTTGATTATATTGCTATGGTGATTGTGTGTTTGTTTAGTAAATGTTCGTATTGTTAAATTTCTTCTTCTGAACCATCAGTTCTTGGTGCCATAGGTGATTAGGATTTATTGGGAGGGATTTGGGGTTAGCTTATGTAACCAATTATCGGGTGACAACCTTGCATTCTTGTAATTCAAGTACTTGGTTCCCTTTTATCACAATCAAACACACACTCATGAACTATGTCTATGTAGTTCATCCCAATTAAACTTTGACATTGTCATTCATAGAATACCTGAAACCAGGGGAAAAAAATTCTTTCTCATTTCTGAATACAAAACTTGTTAACTGATTAGTTAATTTTAGTTTTACAAACCAAACAATCAAATCCTAAGATTAATTTTTTGCAATTTTAAGTTTATTAGTCATCATTTACAAGCTACTTAGTAAACACATTTTCCACAAACTCCCTGTGTTCGATACACATTTACCACTATCTAATTAGTGTATTTGGTTTATTTTTGAGTGAGACTTCGACCTCACGTCAAATTTTGGCGTTGTTACCAGGAAGTAGTGCGCAATGTGTGTTATCTTTAGTAGTTTTTGTTTGTTATTTTCGGGTTGACGTTGGTTGTGTTAGTGCTATGCTTTTTAGAGGCTTTCACAAGTCATCACCACTAGCTTTTGATCCTGAAGTTGAATAAACACTTAGAAGGAACCGAGTCTTACTTCGGGAGAACAAGATTGTTGGGTCTCCTACTACACAAAAAAGCACAATAGATCCACCAACTCCCACTACGGGTCAAACAATGCCAACCACCCCTCCTCCAATTCCTACAACAGTTCCTACATCATTGAGTGAGGTGAAACCTACCAACACCAAAATTCCCATGAGTACACGAGATACATTTGGTTTTCAACCTTTGTCAAGCCTTCCACCCTTTAGCCATTTTTTGCTACTTCCAGTCAATCATCATCCCAACAGAAGTAACCACCCCTATAACCAACAAGATCCACCCGTAGTCCATACCACCATAGTTAACCAACAAGATCCACCCTAGTCCATACCACCCTGGTCCACCAACTCCCACTACGGGTCTAACAATGCCAACCACCCTTCTTCCGATTCCTACAACAGTTCCTACATCATCGAGTGAGATGAAACCTACCAACACCACAATTCCCATGAGTACACAACATACATTTGGTTTTTAACCTTCATCAAGCCTTCCACCATTTAGCCATTTTTTCCCTACTTCTAGTCAATCATCATCCTAACAGAGTCAACCACCCCTCCTCCAATTCCTACAACAGTTCCTACATCCGAGTGAGGTGAAAGGTACCAACACCACAATTCCCATGAGTACACAACATACATTTAGTTTTCAACCTTCATCAAACCTTCCACCCTTTAGCCATTTTTTCCCTACTTCCAGTCAATCATCATTCCAACACAGTCAACCACCCCCATAACCAACAAGATCCACCCATAGTCCATACCACCCTAGTCCTTCAACAACTACCATAACTGAGATTTCAATATAATCTTCATTCATGTTGTATATGGGAACATAACATGATGGGTATGATGATGGTTATGAGGACGGATTTGAAGGATACGAAGAGGAAGGATATGTAACTAGGGGTGAGGGGACCCGAATGAGAACTCAAGGTGGGTTTGCGTTTGCACTAAGGCAACCACCAGAACCCATTCAAGAGTTTGTTAGACCGTAGTCGCAAGTTCTTCAATAGCTAATGCCATAACAAAGACAACAATTTCAAAGGCAGATGCCCCAACAACAAGTTCCTCAACCATATGCACCTCAAAGGAAAATGCCAAGAAAGCAGGTCAAAAACCAAGAGTGCCATTTGGTGTTCCGAGAAGACATAACCGCGAGGTAGTAAGGGGAATTGAGGCTCACATTAGACCGGTCATTACTAATAACCTTTCTCCAATGGTGATTCCTCAAAATCATGAGGGAAGGACGTTTCAAGTTAGAACCAACTCATTTCAAAGTTTACCAAAGTACAAGCACGAAGAACCATACTTTCATTTGGAAGCTTATGATTCCATTTCTAACACTATTAAAGGGCAAGGTTTTTCATCTGATGATGTTAAATTGGTGCTTTCCAATTTTCTTTGGAAGACAAAGCGAAGAGATGGTTTTATACATTGCCTTCCACCTCGATTTATACTTGGGATGAAATACAACAAGGGTTTTTGGAATAAATCTTCACTACTCAAAAGACTAATGATGCAAGACGTAGTCTAAGAAGCTTCCAGCAACAGTCAGGTGAGAGTTTCATGAGGCATTTGAGAGATTTAACATGATGATTAAAAATTTCCCTCATCATGGTATTGAGCTTTAGGAATTGTTAAATGCATTTCATGAGGGGTTGAATTCGAAGGATGCTCGTGATTTATTGTCCATTACTAACGGTACATTTGTTTCCAATTTTGAGCAAGATGATTGGGCATTTTTGGAGCAAATGCCAGTCACCTCAAAGAGGAAGGCTCAATCTTCTAAAGAGCAAGGGCGGTTATCACAAGACCGCAAGTACATGTTGTAGATGATGGGGGAGTTCAGGCCAGTAGTCAGGTATATGATGTGTGTACTAATTGTATTGAGTTGGGCCATGTGGCAGATAACTGTTTGGGAATTCAAGAGCATATTCAAGAGGTAAATGCAATTCAAGGCCAAGGGGAAGGTGGTAGGAACTTTAACTTGAATTCGAACACCTACCATCCCAGTTTGTGAAATCACCTAAATTTCCGTTATGGAAACTCGGCGAATCAAGCCAATCCCGATTTCGAAGGAAATCAAGGTAACTATGCTCCTCTCCAACAATTCAATAATCAAGGTACTTATTGTGGCAGGAATACTCACGGCTTTCAAAGGCAATTTCAACAACTAGGAAATGAGCAAGGTGGGTCATCGGGTCAAGTTGCTTCGAGTGGGAATGAAGTTATGGTTATGCTTAAGATGATGCAACAGGAAATACAAAGGAGAAATCAGATGGATGAGGCTCGCTTGCAAAAGGATGAAATTCATGACAAAGCCATCCAATCTTTGACCCCTCAAATGGGTCAACTTGCAACCGAAGTAGCGGACTTGAATAAAAACAAAGGTCAATTGCCAAGTGACACTAAGGTAAATCCTTCCCATAACTCTTCTCGTAATATTCCTATTAAACATGTTAGTGTTTTGAGAAGTGGTAAAGAATATAAAACCAATCCGTCACCAAATTTGGTTGATGGAGTGGTGAAGGATATTATGGGGGTGGAAAGTCACGATGAAGATTCATCACTCACTAATGTTTCTAAAGAACCCACTTTTGAAAAAATAATTGAGGAACCGAGTTTAAATGTTTAGTTGAATAATAAGGACTAGGGAGTAGGGTCAAGTCAAATTCCATTTCATTCGACTTTAGTTGACCTAGTTAAAAAGAATATTATTTTAAAAAGGGGTTAACCTTCCATTACTTGAGGCAATTAAACAAGTACCCGCTTATGTGCAATTTTTAAAACAATTGTGTACGCAAAAGAGGAAACAAAAAGTACCAAAAGGGTTGATTTAACTGAAAGGGTAAGCGCGGTTTTAAAAGCGGATCTTCCTCCTAAGCTCCAAGATCCGGGAACGCCATTAATTAATATACACGTTGGTGATTTTCAAATGTTAAGGGCATTATTAGATATTGGAGCCAGAGTGAGCATTCTCCCGGGGGGGCTTATACGACCAATATGATTTTGGTTCATTGAAATGGGTCGAGACAACAGTTGTTTTAGCCGATATGTCTCATAAGCTTCACTGAGGGATTGTGCGGGATGTGATAGTAAAAGTGGAAGAATTTTATTACCTTGTTGACTTTTTAGTCTTGCATTACTCATCGATTGACCCGATCCAAAAACATATGTTAATTTGGATGGTCGACCATTTTTTAATAGCGCTCATGCCATTATTGATTGTTGATATGGTACGGTCTACATGGCATTCGGTGATAGAAAAATGCACCTAAATATTTTTACTAATGTTCCTAACTCTTTGGGTGGTGATGAGTGTTTCATGGCAGATTTTATTGACAGATGTGACCCACACGAGTATGAGGAAGATGCTTTGGAAACTTGTGTTTGTGATGTTTCTGAATAGGTACATGTTTGTGCTTTGAGAGTGGAAGAGCAAAAGCAAGAGGTGTTGGCTGTGCGAGAAAGGAGACCGCCATGGACCCACCTAGTTGAGAATTTACAAGCCGAGATCAATTCGGACACGAAGCCTTCTTTAGTATGCCCATCGAAAGTTGAATTGAAGGACTTGCTGAGTCACTTGAAGTATATGTTTTTGGGTGATAATGAGACATTGCCGGTCATCATTGCTTCCAACTTGGATGAGGCTCAAGAGCAAGGTCTTTTGAATGTGTTGAAGACTCACAAGGCGACTATAGGATGGACAATTGCCGATTTGAAAGGTATTAGTCCATCTATAGTTATACACGAGATTATCACCACTGAAGATGCAAAGCCAACCTGAGAGACACAAAGAAGATTGAACCCCAACTTGCGAGAAGTTGTGAAGAAAGAGGTCATCAAGTGGTTGGATGCGGGATTATTTACACCCTTTCAAACAGTGCGTGGGTGAGTCCCACAGAGGTAGTGCCAAAGAAAGCCGACATATAGGTAATCAAAGATGAAAACGATGAAAAAATTGCCAACAGACCAATCACTGGGTGGCTAGTTTGCATCGATTATAGAAAATTGAATGTTGTTGCCTCCAAAGACCATTTCCCGTTACCCTTTATTGACCAAATAATTGAAAAAACTTTTCAGTCAAAAATATTATTGTTTTTTGGATGGGTACTCGGGTTATAATCAAATTGCAATTCACCCGGATGACCAACATAAGACCACTTTCACATGTCCTTATGGCACTTTTGCTTTTAGGCGGATGCCATTCGGATTGTGCAATGCCCCTGCCACTTTTCAACGCTGTATGATGAGTATTTTTTTGGACATGGACGGGGTTTCACTTGTAGTATTCATGGATGACTTTTCTACTTTTGGCCTAACTTTTGAGTCTTGTCTTGATGAGTTAGAAAAATTTTTGAAAAGGTTGTGTTGAGACAAACTTAGTGCTAAGTTGTGAGAAAAATCATTTCATGGTATAAGAGGGTATTGTGTTGGGTCATGTGATTTCGGATAGGGGAATGGAGGTACACAAGGCAAAAATAAGAGTAATTTCATCTTTGCCACCACCAAAAAATGTTAAAGGGGTGAGGTCATTTTTTAGACATGCGGGTTTTTACTAGAAATTTAATAAGGGTTTTCGTGTAATTACTAAACCTTTATGTAATTTGTTGTTAAAAGATGTTCCATTTGATTTTACTAATGAATGTTTGCAAGCTTTTAACATTTTGAAGGAGCAGTTGGTACAAGTTCCTATCTTGCAACCACCGAATTGGACGAAGCCGTTCGAGATTATTCGTGATGCTAGTGATAGCACATTGAAGCAGTTCTGTGTCAAAGGGTTGACAAGAAGCCGGTGCTAATTTATTATGCGAATAAGACATTATCTGAGGCACAACTAAACTACACCACCACATAAACAGAATTACTTGCAGTGGTGTACGCCTTGGATTAATCTCGGTCTTATCTTTGGGGGAGCAAAGTATGTAAGACCCTATCTTATTATATTGAAATATCTATAAAAATTTCGCATTTAAACGAGTAAATGCGAATAAACGACACTACAAATTTTCGAGTTTATTAAAACTTTATCAACATTAAACATTTTTGACATATCGTCATTGGTTGCGTAACAACAAAACCAAGTGCGGAAGCTTGAGCTTTAATCGTGTTCGGTTCTTCATTTAGCTTGATCGTCATCCAAAGGTGTTTATGATAGACCTAAAATGGAAATTTGCAAATTATTAGTATTATAGCAATTTCCGAAAGCATAACATTATCGACTTGAATTAAAAATCAAATCAGAAAAACTTGATTTCTGAGGTGGCATCGGCGACGACTTATAGCCACTCGGCGAAGGCCTATAGCCACGTCGGCGACACCATGCAGATAGTAGCGTCTGGTGAAGACTACCGTAGACAGTAGTTTAATGCGTCGGAACAATGGAGTGGCGTCGGCGACGGCCGGTTGTACCGTCGCCGACGGTGCCTTCTGCAACAGTTTTGCTGCAAATTTGATTAATTGTCCGTTCGACCCGTTTCAAGTCCCGAACATTTAAATCACGACTCGGGACTTAGGATGATATGTCCGTAAAACAATATTTCCTGTTTTCATTTATCAGTTGCCCACCATAGACTACGATTAGCAACCGTAGCTTAAGATGGGCTGCCGCAATATTTTTCCATCTTGCCGTTTTAGTTAAGAAAACTTCAGTAATTTATTCAGTTTTCATCCGTTTTACTTGAAACTTGTTTCTAAATTTGCATAAATTGTTTACCTACATATTTAACTAGAATCCTTAACCCGGATTCTTAATTTTTATGAATTATGCATTCATTCCCGGTTTATGCACATATTCATTTTGACCCTTTATGGAATTTAAGCACTTAAACTTAAGTTATCCATATCCCTCCGTTTATTTCTCATTCTGCTTTATAATCTCTATCTATATATCATCACATCTTCAAATGCGATGGATTAATATAGTAAAATCATTATATTTCCATTTTTACCCTCAAGTTTTGCATTTTACGAAAACAACCCATTATGTCTTTTAACTCAAGTGGTTCAAGCCTTCCACTTTATACTATCAGAAGGTTTGACAAGATTATTAAATTCATATTTATACAACTCTTAAGGGTCGTTTGCCCGATTTGAAATTTGAGGGCGTTTTTGTCACACCCCGACCTGCAGCGGAATAAAAGTCGGGGCATAATTGGGTTATCACCAAAGCTCATGATATTTACTAAGAAGTTTCATATTTATTAAATTCAAATTACAACTTAATTATCCAATAAACAAAATTCATACAAATACAAAGGAAACCAAATCTATATGTTTATTCCAATGCAATAACTTGTTTATTCTTCTAGGCCATCCTAAGTGTTTCTTTCCTCGACTGGATCACCTGTATCATGTGTAAAACAGGGGGAAATTTTGGGTTCAACAAAAGTTGGCGAGTGAACCTTGATAAAACATTTTTCATAATTGCATGTTTTATTTATTAAGGAAAATTCGTGCATAAATCACATGTGAGCAAATATATATAAATGTAAACAATCACAAATCATATTGAATGCATATATGACATGAATGATGATGTATTTGAGATCAAGGCTCAATCAAACGGAGCCGATCTAATGAGGCACCTGATGCTCAACCCGTATCCCACGGAGAACTGATGGGCCTAATGAAATGCGTGCACTGAATGATAAATTTAATCCACATATAAATCACACAACAACCAATACACATTTGATCACAAAATGATATAAGCACAAGTGTTTGGATAAAATAAAGGAATAGTACGACACATGATACACCCCAAAACGTGATTAAAACGGGGAATTTGTAGAGATTCACTCACAGTGGTTGCGTTCCTTGTTTGATAACGAATGCGCACGAATTGAGGAGTTGATCGACAACCGAATACTAACCTAAAAATAATAACGCGATAAATCGACAATTAATATTTTAATTTGGTACTTTTTGTGAGATTTTTAGGTTTGTCGTTTTCTATTTGGGATTTTAAAACCTAATAAAAGTTATTATTTTTTTTTAGAAATTTTAATTAATTTTGATAAATACACAAAGGTAATATTCAAAAATAATATTTAAGAAAATAATAAAAAATAAAATAAAAACCTGTCAGGTCTGACAGGGACCTGACCGGTTCAACCGATATTAGGCTGCGTGCGGTGAGGCTCGAACTCGTGACCTCTCGGTTGCGTGCACGCAGCTCTGCCAACTGAGCTACGTGTCTAACCCGTAAGAAATCCATTTTAATTATATTTATATACTCTTTAGAATGATTCAGAAATTATTAAAGTTAGAAAAAGATTTTTTTTAACTTAACAGACCGATGCGTGTGGTTGGTTTCGAACTCGCGACCTCGTTCATGTGTTACACCTAGCACAACCAGTTGGGCTGGGTGTCTAAACCGTTTAGTATAAGATTTTTATTATACTTATAATCTTTCTGTGGTGATGCCTTTAAGTAAAAGAAATTTAAGAGTTTTATTTTCAAAAACCGGCTATGCATTAAACTTGAAATCGCGATGATTGGCTTGTGTTGCACACAGTCCACCACTGGACTATGTGTCTAACCCAAGTTAAAACCTGATTTTTATTACACTTATCCATTTTAATAAAGTCATCTTCTTCATATATTTTTTTTCAGATTTTAAACCCGATGTAAACTCTTCTGGGTTGAAACTTTTATCCGTTTTATGATCAATCAGAGTTTACACAAAACATACGAATGATGAGTAGAAGATTGTTACCGAACAAACGACTAACTTCGATTTCCGGTGACGGATTCCGTTAGCTCCGATCAAGACTTCCGACAATCATGTTGATCCGCAAAACCTCCGAGGTAGAGAGTGGTAAATTAGTAGATGAGCGAGTTCTGATTAAGAGGAAATCGCTTTGTATATATAGTGCTAGGGCCGATGATGATTTCGGTTTCAACAGTGATTTTAATCTCAATGATTGTAATCCGTTTCAATTACGTTGATGCTGCTTTCGGTTATGACTGATAATTCGAAAACGGATGAAGAAAATTGCCCAAAGAAACCGTTGGCGGTTACGGATCCGATTATTTGAATTCGCAGGTTTAAGCAGACTTCAATATATTAATTAAATGCTTTCATTCAAAACACAAATGCGCGTGCAGTGCAGTAGTGTTTGGTGTGTGTGGAAACACGGGAGTCCCGGGTTCGAACCCCGGTTTCTCCTCTTTTTATTTATTTTAATTATTTTAAGATAAATTATTTACTAATCAATTTAATATTTAGTTGATTATTTATTTTATTAAGATTATTCTAACCCTTTGTTATTATTATTACATATAGATATATATTCTATTGATTTAAAAAAAAATCAATAAGATCATTTGACATAAATAATACATTGCGATCGATAATTTGGGGCGGGGTTTCGAAACCCGTTTTGTCACAAATGTTACAGTTTTGGTCAACTTTAGTTCCTTTTACGACTAAGAACTTTTAAAAGCATTTCCCAACCAAGCATGCGCCTTTAACCCGTATTTCCTTTTTAATCTTTATTATATTCTAAAAAACATAAAAGTCTCCCATCGTTTAATATTATAAACTCGTTAAATGCACTTCTCGCTTTAAATAAAACTGCAGCTCTAATGACTGTTTTATCCAACATTAGATATACCTCACTTGTGGTGATCTAGTGTCCACCCGTAATTTGACTAACTTTAGTCATACCGCAAACCCTCATCGAAGGAATGACCACTACACATACCTGGCGTGGATCAAAGTATTGACCCATTTAAATACCTTGCACTATTAGTTGCTTTGCAATAGCGATGCAAGTGATACCCTATTCTTCCTATGAGCACAAAACTCAACAAGCAACCATTAGTTATTATAGTTAATTGGTAATATATCACCATTTGACCCATTTGGACTAAATGGCCATTTATCATTATAAGATGACACTTATTTTTCATTTCACCCATTTAGCCCATTTCGTTTTACACTGTGTGATCATATTACTTAAAACAAATTGTTTCTTAATTCGCTTGACCCATTATGACTTACGCTATATAGTGTCTTCTTCAAAACTCTTTATTTATTCGTCATCACATGACTAATTTGCCGTTTTACCCTTTTTATTTATTCGTTATCGCATGACTAATTTGCCATTTTACCCTTTTTACCATAAATCATGGTTTCATACAATTTTCTCTTGTTCCGACCCGAATCACTTCGCATCGGAACATCATATTTTAAATACTAATCTACCTTTTTCTTAACCAATACTACAAGTATGTGTCCTACTTAAAGATGTAAGCTTTACTTACCTTGAAATCCAATTATGCTTTTCCGCGTACTTGATCCGTTTGACTCGCTTCTTCCCAAGCCTCCACCTAGCTTGTCAAGCGTCAAACTATCATTTATCATTCGCAAGATAGTTAGGTTAGTCATCATTTAACAAGACTATTCCACCTTACGGATTTTATATCAAATTTATCATTCGATCTTATTACAGGACAGTTTAACTTTTAAAAGTCAACTGCCTATTTACACATACAAACTCACGAATAAGTTTAACAACTCTTTTAGGCATTTTGTTAATTACCCGATAAGCGCTATTCTTAGGCCACCATTATAGCTACGTTTCCCAAACCAAGTACACGCAATTGCTAATATCAAATTAACATAGTTTTTACAATCAAATTCTACGCACTAGCTAGTAGACAACTCATCTCATCGTATTATTAGACATTGATCCGAATACCTAATATAATCAAATTCTACGCACTAGCTAGTAGACAACATGATCTAAAACACTTAATAACATTGACATAGCATTAGTTTCATTATATCATACAAAACCCATTTCAAGTCATGTATTACTCGAATCTCTAATTTGTTCGAGTATATTACACATACATACAAGTATGATGATCATAAACACTCCTAGATTATGAATTTCATCATATAATCAAAACCCACTTTATAACTTACTTGTTAATCACTAACAAGTAATCTTACATCAAATAGTGCATATTTTCTTTATGTCTAACCATATCAAGCATATACATACACTTAATTTCATCTTTGGATCATAATCCAACAACCTAATTGCAAGTATTATACTTGTCTCACATTATAACTTTCACCAATCTAAGTTTTAGACATACCTCATGATCCCTTAATCAAGGTGATCGATAATTCATGTTCATGCAAGACTTTGAGGTCCAATCTCTCCTTCAATTTGATGTTCTTGGTTGAACAAGGGTTTGCCCTTGTTCCATCTCATGATGATCGACACATACACACACTAAGTGTGTGTTATGTGTTAAATTTTTATGTTTTAATAAAAAAAAGTTTCCTTGTTTTGGCAGCTTTGGTCCCTCAAGTTTAGTTTTGGATTATAAATGAGATAACAACTCATTGTCTTGTTACTTATATATATGTTATTAACTAGGTTAATTTGTTCCTATTTATTTTGTTTACGGGTTCACTCTTATCACTAATGGTCTTTTACCCGTTCTTTAATATTAACGTGGTTTGATTACCAAATCCGTTTTTGGGGTGTTACAAAGTAGTGGTGTATTCGGATCAGAGTGCGGTTCGTTGTTATTTGACGGAGAAGAAAGATGCAAAGCTCATTTGATTTGGTGGGTGTTGTTATTACAAGAGTTCGATTTGTAGATCCGAGACAAGAAGGGTTGTGAAAATGTAGTGGCGGACCGTCTATCTCGGATTCCATTGGAAGGTATTGATGATACGACCGAAATCAATGAAAAGTTTCCTGATGAGCATTTATTAACCGTGTCCACCACATTGTGGTATGGTGATTATGTCAACTATTTAGCCACAGGTGCAATACCAAGTCAGTGTACGAAAAAGAGAAGAGAACAATTCATGGTCCAAGTGAAGCAATACATTTGGGATGGACCAGACCTTTTTAAGATTGGAGCGGGTCAAGTTATTCGACAGTGCTTACCCGAAACGAAGGTATTGGAAGTGTTGACCCATGCTCATGCATCAGCTTGTGGGGGTCACTTTAATGGTTAGAAGACGGGGTATCGGGTCCTCACATGTGGGTTTTATTGGACCACAATTTTCAAGGATGCAAGTGAATATGCCCGACATTGCTTAAATTGTCAAAAGGTGGGTTGTATTTCAAAAAGGTATGAAATGACTTTACAACCCATCTTGGTGGTTGTAAGTCCCGTTAACGGATCTAACAGGTATCACAAACCTAATCAGTAGCGGAAATAATGATTAGGAAGAAGAACAAACTCTTTAATTAAGAACAACTTGCATGCACTAGCAACGTGTCTGATACAAGTTTTGCAAATACAATTCTCTAACCCTTTAACCTTGACCTAACACATGTATTTATACTACTCTCTAAGCCCACCATTTACATCCCTAGGCCCACAAGGCACTAGGAAGCCCAAAAACCCATTGAAGCCCAAATGTAGCTCTAATGTGTAAGCCTCTGTTAATATAAGCCCAACAATCTCCCCCTAGGTTTAAAACATTAGGCCTTCTAGTCTTTCAGTTGCGCATCCACTCCTAGCCTTCCTGCAATAATACCTGCCACAGCGACTGTCCAGTCCTTCGCACACACCTCATATAACTCTACAGTTCGGATCTGATGAGAAGCAAGAACCTGTAGATCTTCATCGTGAAAGCTTGATAAGTCAACCACGTCATTCACCCTGAACGCCTTTTCCTTTGTTACAATCACCACACTGCCGACCTTAGGATCATACAAACCAATTCCTTATCTGTTGGCGGCCACATCACTGATTTAAATCTTCTCCCTGTTTGTGTATCACGAACTCCTTTTGCAGCTCGCAAGTAGGGTTCGGCGGTCTTCATCGTCTTAAACCCGTTTTTCACCTCATGTTCCAGTTTCTTGAAAAATCTCCAGCCTGGGCCATGCTCAGTTGTATCGTCATCAGTATATAACGCTCGCAAGAAATCAGTGAGAGCTATTTTCGTCCATGTCTCTAATTGAGATTCCTTTGAATAGTACTCCCGAGTCCCATCCTGGTGAACAATGATCCACATTTTCTTGACGTGATCATACATCCAGCTTAACACCTTTGATTTATTCCCGACCTTGCTGTAGTAGCTAGAACCAAGCTCCATCACATATCGATCCGACTGGTTGGATCTTTTAACTGGAAGTTTTCGTCAAGAGGATTAACATCAACGTTTTTCATCAATACCATCTGCTTCTTCTTCTGAGTCACTGAACACTTCTGGCTCGCTGTATATTTCTTTCGTGGATCGCCCAGATAATCATCCAAACCAGCTTGACGTTCAGAAGCCAACTGTTCAACCGCTAATCTTTCCGCTTCACTTTCTTCATCTGCTCGTTGCTGAGCTGCTCTATGTCGGTGCTCAATGTTGATCGGATCGTCAGTATGATCAGAAAATTCCTTCCCAAACTTGTTCTCCAATTTAGCTTTCAAATCAAACACCGTAGTCATCAACATAGTGACATCTCCTTGCAGTTGATCTATTGTCTGATCTCTCACATCTAATCGTGTTTGCAACGAAGCAATCTGAGCATCCTTTAGTATAACTTCCTGCTCTAGCACAACCACTCACTTCTTCAAATCTACAACGTCAACTTCCATATCTTCATCATCACTATCCAATCCACCAAACTCAAATGCACGTTTTTCCGACCATCACAAATATTCCGCAGAGTCATCATCACCACGACCTATACCACTTCCACCTGCCTCATACATACCTTTCAGCACCCATCGAACTTCCCCCAAAATCCATCATTTGTATTACTGTGTCTGCCGGAATCGAAACAACTGTAGAATGCGTAGGAACATGAGTGGTTATCGGTTCGAATAAAATGGAAGTATCAACTATTTGAGTGTCTGTAATAGATGCAGCGACTGAAGATAAAATAGCAGTAGACGTCACAAAGCAGACTCTTCAGCAGCACTAACAACACAAGCCTCAGATTGACTTGATTGAACACTCGGCTCTGTTTGCCTTCTCTTAATCAATGGAACTTCGTCCTCCTCATCTTCGTCATCATCTTCAACCATACCAATCAGAGCAGCAACAGATGGAATTACCAGTGGAGGATCACCTTGGTTTTCTTGGATTTCCTTTAAATGAGCAATTAAGGCTTCTAAGTTCTCTGAGGACCGTTCCGGCAAAACTGGAGTTAAGTTGGCATTGAACTCTGCAACATCATCTAGAAAAGCTTGTTCTGCGTCGGTATCATCATCTGTAACCAGATTTTCTACCTCTATTTCCTCTCTTTAACAGGCACGTCATGTTCTTCTGCAACAATGGCATTTACCGGTGGAGGAGCTAGGACGTCCTGGCCAATAACCTCAGCAAATTTTCCAAATTTCTTCAGTGCAAAGCGACCAACAAATACTGTTTTAGACGTCGAACGATTCTTCTTCATGGTGCTGAAAATGCTTGGTCCCATCGGCTTCATGTTTAACAGATTCGCATCTGAAGCATCTTTTGCCAGATCAGGATATCGAGCATCGAGAACCCACTGTACGAACCGTGGATACGATAGAAACATTCTCTTCTTGGACTGCTCCAAAATTACTGTACGAACCGTGGATACAATAGAAACATTCTCTTCCTGGACTGCTCCAAAATTACTGTACGAACCGTGGATACAATAGAAACATTGTCTTCTTGGACTGATCCAAAATTTTCTTCATGTTTTCAAAGATATAACCAGAGTAGTTATACTTCCAGTCCATAACCAGAGATACAATAGTAGAGGTCTGGGTTTGGTTCGGCTGATCGAGACCTCCTTTGTTTTTCGGAACGTACTGCATACACATATGTACTATTAATCGCCAGTACGAAGGAAACATCTTCTTTAGTAACGGCAGATACGACCCTTCATAACTCATCTCCACTAGCACTGGCACCACCTTTTCTTTCGCATATACCGTTGGGTCACTAGTAGTATCAACAATCTGTAGAACCTCTCTAACGCAAGCTTCATTGACCAAAATCTCCTTTCCTTGTATCTGAGAACTGATATATGGTCTCCCATCCGCGCCTCTCTGATGAAATCAAGCTCTCTTCCAAAATGAATGCACTAAATCTCTGTATATGACTGGATTGGCCCGGAGTGCATAAGCAATCTTGCACGCGTTCAAACCTGCTACCATTGACTGGAACTCCTGATAAAATTCAGTTGGTGGGTTTGAAAGATATCCTGCTTGGTTGTGGAACTGCTCCTCAACCAACATAACTACGTCAAAAGCTTCTTCAACCATTTCCGTCAAATAATAACCAGGTTAAATCACAACTAACAAAAGTTAATGGAGTTTATCAGGTTGAAATTCAACACTAACTGGGTAGTTCAAACAGATTTTGAAGGTTCAATTATTTAAGAGTTCAAATCACAGGTTCAAGCAGTTGAAAAAGCTCAAAACAGTTCAAAGGTTCAAAACCTAAAATCCGGATTTACTACCAGGTCAATACTAATCCGGATGAACCTTTTCATCATTCCGGATTAGCAAGAGGTCACTCGTATTTCGGATAAAACAGCAATCCGGATTAGCCAACAGTATCTTGGATAAATCATCAATCTGGATGAAGATTATCCGAGATGAAATCCGAGTTCATCAGTTCGGATGAATATCCATCCGGAATGGGATCCAAAATGCATGTTTCTTTGAAGATCAATCGGAGATGCTATCCAGAATGCTTTAAACATGAAGATTATCATCCGGATTTTATGTTTTAAGAAAATTTACCTAATCCGGATGAGTTCCGAGATTAACAGTGAAAAATAGAGTGAGAGAATCAGAGAAGAGTAGGGATTTCGGAAATTTGTGAATAATCCGGATTTTATTTCTGATCACTTATATGCTTTCCGGAATGGGCTTGGGCCTCACACAACAAGAATCCGGATTGGGCTTTTGTCAGGCCCAATTTGAAAGAGTAAAATCCACGTGGGCCTGTCCGGAAAAGCCCAATCCTGAACAGTAATCCAAGTGGGCATGTCTGGAAAAGCCTAATCCGGAACAATAATATGTGAATTCTGAATTTTCAATTTTTAAGATTTTCAGAAATTCTATTAGATTGGCCCAAATTTGAAACTCAGTGGGCCAGTCCAATATCCCTTGACAGAAACCATCTAACCAAAAATCGTCAAGTTGACTAACCAACCATCCAACTATCTTTAACCAATCTACAAAGAGAAGACATTTTAGCACACACATAAACATTAACACAACTTTGCTAAGGGATCAAATCATTTCAAAGGTCAACTAAGGAACATTTTTCAGTATGAACAGGATCAAACTAGTTTAAGCGATTGTCAATATACTTGTCCATCTAAATCTAAAACTCAACCCTTCCAAATCAAGCTTTATGATACGCTTAAGGTAGTATTATACTATGATACCCGTATGTCCCATACCATGACATACCCTCGCGATCAAGGTAAGCACAACAATTCATCGTAGCAGGTGAGTATACTATGGTCATCCTTTATTTCTACAACGTTAGGCTATTGGTGAACAGGTCAGTACTTCCGTACAGCAGAGAGACCAATAGTGACTGACGAGGGTTAGGTAAATACCTAAAGTGGTATGTATGAACTTGTGGAATATTCTCATGAAGAGACTTCCTTTCTCTTAGGTTTTGGCTCTTCAATTTAGGCTCTTTTAAGAAAGATATCCTGATTATGCCTAGGTCTGCATATAATCTGGACGCAACAGAAGGACAGCAAAGATATCCCCGGATGACTCAACAACATAAAGACTTGAAACCTCAGACGTTGGCTATCTATCAACACAGGATTTAAGACCATGAAATCATACGCCTATTGTAAGTGACCCACTGAGTACATAGTTCGTTATGTTTATATCATTTAGCTTACACTATCCGGTTGAGTTTTAGACCTACCGACACATCACCTTCAATCCAAGCCTTTTCCCGCTTCAACACCTTACATGTGTTAGCCAGAAATTCTATGACAAAAAAGTATTTGATTTCCCTATTATTGCAAAAACTGTTTTTTTGTAAGATTTCTCCCCCTAAATTTGTGCATACACATGAACAAATTTACGAAGCAAAGAACATTGAATAAAATACAATAATCAAAACGAAAAGAACATAGGATGCCTAGTTAGAAAACCAAATCATTTTGAGAAGATCCACAAGCACTAGAAAACGCACGTTTCTAACGGGTTTCGTTAACAAATCCGCCACGTTTGCATCAGTGTGGATTTGCTCAAGCTTCACGAGACCCTTTTCATAGCAATCACGGATAAAATGAACCTTAATATTTATGTGCTTGGTTTTGGAGTGGAAAACAGGGTTTATTACGATTTGGATAGCGGCATCATTATCACAATAGATGGTGGTGTTTAGATAAGTCAAACCGTAATCCGCAAGCTGGTGTTGCATCCATAAAACCTGGGAGCAGCAAGCAGAAGCTGCGACATATTTTGATTCCGCAGTAGAAAGTGAGACCGTCTGTTGCTTCTTGCATTGCCACGAGATTAAGCGATCTCGTAAGAATTCACAACCAGCTAAAGTTGAGCGCATATCCCTATCTGTACTTCCTAGATTACTGTCAGAGAAAGCAAACAGTTCAAATTTAGAATGTTTAGGATACCATAGACCTAGTGATGGTGCCCCTTTTAGGTACCTAAAAATTCGTTTAACAACATGTAAATGAGAGAGTTTAGGAGTAGCCTAATAACGAGCACACTGGCAGACGGCAAACATGATATCTGGCAGACTTGCAGTGAGATACATGAGTGAACCAATCATTGAGCGATACATAGTCGGATTAACAGGCGTTCCTTCAGCATCTTCATTTAGCAAAGGCCGCTCTGCAATAGGTGAAGCCAGGGGCTTTAAATCTGTAAGCTTGAATTTCGCAAGAACGTCATGGACATATTTTCCTTGATGAATCAAGATTCCTTGCGGGCTTTGACGAACTTGAAGTCCCAAAAACATGGTCATCTCCCCCAAAGGGCTCATCTCAAATTTCTTCTTCGTAATTTCTTCAAATTCACGACACAAAGCATCATTCGTAGAACAAAAAATGATATCATCTACATAAATTTGAGCAAGAATAATGTCCTTGTCAACACATTTGATGAACAGGGTTTGATCAATGGTTCCCCGAGTGTATCCATGAGCAAGCAGATGCTCTGTGAGAGTTGCGTACCATGCGCGAGGCGCTTGATGCAACCCATACAAAGCTTTATCTAATTTATTAAGGCTTGTCAGGATCAGTAAACCCGGTGGTTGTGCCACATAGATTTTCTCTTTCACCGTTCCGTAGAGAAACACAGTCTTAACATCCATTTGATAAACAGTGAAATCCATGTAAGATGCATATGCCAAGAAGATGCGGATAGCCTCCAAACGAGCGGCCGGTGGATAGACCTCATTGTAGTCTAAGCCTTCAATCTGACGAAAACCCTGAACCACCAGTCAACCTTTATTTCGACCAATGACTCCAGTTTCATCCTGTTTGTTACGGAAAACCCAGTGAGTTCCGAGAGCACGTTTTCCTTGAGGCAGCTTCACCAATTGCCAAACACCAAGCTTCTCAAATTGATTAAGTTCTTCATGCATAGCATCTACCCAGCATGGTTCTTGCAAAGCAACATCAATACTTTTAGGTTCAATTTGTGAAATGAAGCAAGAGTAGAGACAAATATTGATACCCTTGATTGGTTGCGGGTTCGAACAATAGCATTAACAGGACCAATAATATGTTTAATAGGATGGTCACGCTATAGACGCTGCGGAATTGGTGTAGCAGGAACAGGAAGAGCCGGTTGCAAATTGGTAACATTTGCGGAAGCAACTCCAGAAGACTCCCCCTCATTAGTTACACCAGTAGGAATATTGGTGGATGAATCAACGGAACAATCTGGCGGAGTAGGCTCAGGAAACAGAGATGAATCCAAGACATCAGGAGGAGTAGACCCTTCGTTTGTCGTAGGAGCCTTTGTGACAGAAGCCTCAACTACAGGAGAATCATCCTGAGAAGTCTGATTCAGTGCTGGCTCTTGAGATTGCGATACTGAGCAAGAAGTAGATACAGCATCATTAAATCCAGGTGGATCCACACTCAGCTGCTTTAACGTCTCATGTAGTTGTGAAGCATCAGCATCGTCTTCAGGTGAGATGGGCATAGTTGGAAGGTTAGAAATTTGACTTTTACTTGCAGACACAGTTGAAGGAACATTAACATGGTTAAACAATGTGGAATAATCATACAGCAAGTCAGGACCGATGCGTGTGTCCTTGGGATTTTCCCAGCCAAGCCACATTGTAGGTTTCAACCACCATTTTCTTAATCTTGTTATAAACACGGTATGAAGTATTTTTGGAATATCCAAGAAGATGCATGGGTCCCCGCGTGATTCAAATTTCCCTTTAGCGTCCATGGGCAGAAGAACACAAGGGAAACCGAACTTGCGAAATTGCTTGACCGAAGGTGTGCGACCTTCAACCACTTCGTATGGAGTTTTGATGTGTCGTTTATTGATCAGGGCATGATTCTGAATATAACATGCGGTATTGATTGCTTCTGCCCAGAAAATGAGAGGTAGTTCAGATTCAACCAGCATAGTACGTGCAGCTTCAATTAGTGTTCGATTTCTGCGTTCTGCAACCCATTCTGCTGTGGAGTTCTGGCTGCACTAAACTGGCGGTCGATACCCTTGGAGGAACAGAAAGAATTTAAGGTAGCATTCTTAAATTATGTTCCATTGTCACACCAAATGGCCTTCACAGTGGTGTCTATCTTGTTTTCCATAAGCGTGACAAACTGTTTGACTAACTCAGTGGTTTCAGTTTTATGTGTAAGAAAGAAAACCAGGTGAATCGCGAGTAGTCATCAATAATAACCAGACAATATGCCTTCCCGCCAATGCTCAGAATGTCTGTCGGACCAAAGAGATCCATGTGAAGCAGTTCTAAGACTTGAGACGTTGAAGGAGCGGCTTTAGATTTTTGTGGCTGGCGATGTTGTTTCTCATGTGCACATGATTCACACTTTTCAACCTGCATAAATTCGCGAACTGGTAGATCTCTGACTAAACCACCTTTTGCAAGACGATTTAAGTTCTTCATGTTGATGTGTCCCAATCGACTATGCCATAGCATTGCATCATGTTTAGCTGTAGACGAGAATAGGAAAGTGAGCTTGTCAGAGGGAGCCTTATTCATGTCGATGACATATGCATTTGCTTTTCGTGTAGCTTGAAGAAGAACCCAATCATCCGGAATAATAAGACCTGGTTTTAGCACATAACACCCTTTCTTGGTAAACAGGACATCCAAATGATTGTCACAGAGTTGAGACACACTCAAAAGACTGTGCTTCAATTCTGGTACGTAGTTAACATTCTTAAAACTGAGGGCTCCGTTGCATACTGTTCCTCTCATAGTGATCTTCCCCGTTTCACCACCTACGAAGGAGATAAACCCGCCATCGAAAAACTGAATGTCGTTCAACTGCGAGATATCCCCAGTCATGTGCCTGGAACAGCCACTGTCAATATACCATAGTCTGACAAGAGTGCGCCAGAGTTATTCCTGCACATTTCAACAGGTTTAGTTAGAGGCTGCAACCCAGGCCATTGAAGATCTAGGCATGCCATTGGCATCAACATAAGTAACCTCACGGAAAAGTAAATTAGTTGAGGATGAGGTTGATGGTGCTTTTGATTTGTTTGATATAGGAACAGAAGACTGAGTCTTGGTCAAGAGCTTAGGTCTCCAAGTTAACGAATCAGTCTTCTGCACAATCCTTGGAGTGCTAGAAGGATTCGTGGAACCTGAAGGTCTTGAAGATTTATGAGATTGTTTCTTAGCCATGTTCCAGTCTTGATCAGAAGACTTAGCCACATCGAATCAAGCCTGCGGTAGGCGATTAGGCATAGCCTTCTGATATTTTGAGTATAATGTTTTAAACGGTATAAAAGGCTTTTGACAATTTCGCGCAATATGCCCCGGAGATCCATAGTTGAAACAGGTTTGCCTCTTTTGAAAGAAAACAGTCCGTTCAACTTGGGAAATTCAAGGCAATTTGTCTGTCAGTTTTGTAACATTTGTAAAAAACGGGTTTTCCAAACCCACTCCGGTTGTAATCAAATATCAAGTTATAAATGTTCGTTGCGTAATTATGTCTATTTTGATTCTTAATGATACATAATTAATAAACAAACTAAACTATAAAAGTTATAATTGATAAAAAATAAAAATAAAATAATTAAAAATAAAATGAGGCTGCCGAGACTTGAACCCGGGTCAGCCGGGTTAAAACCCAAAGACTTAACACACACACATAACCACTCCGCCACTTGTTGTTTTCTGTCAACTCTAGGAAACAAATGAATTTATAGTCAATCATAGATCAACCGGTTGCGCCAAACAAAAACCGTAATCGGCTATTCAACCGTCCAAAACGTTTGAGTAATCACGAATTCTGGTTTATAACCGATGCACCGACGATTCTAATCAATTCAGACTTGAATTAACTTAAATTTTGATGATAATCGGTTTTTATAACCGAAGTTATTCAATTTCTGAGCTACGCCAATAATTGGTTCTTCTCTCGACTTAAAATCATCCGCATAACCTTCGATATCACTTTCGCTACTCATTCAGTTCGTCAGAAAAACTTTTTGAACTCGCCGGAAAATCTCTGCAAGTCGCCGGAAAACCGAGACCTTCATTAATACGATAAATACTTCGATTATTTCTATTTCAAACCGTTGTTAGACTGTTACTAACCTCAAACCAACAATCAGAATCAATCCCAGACGTCAGAGCCGGAATATTCAGCTCTCGCCGGAAAACATCTGGAATTTCCAATCTCACGCGGTGAATCGGTATGAACATTCAAAACTTCTGTTAATCCTTGTTTAGTACCCCACTTTCATATCTAATTAATCAAAACTGGTAATTGACCTGAACAGAGGAAACTCATAAAACAGAGCCGACGCCTTGCCAGAATTTCTGTGATAAATCATTCCTCCGGTATGTTTACTTCCAACACCGTCTCTGCCATTTCATTTTAGTCTTATGAATGATTGTTAATCGTTTAAAAGCAAGAAACAAATGAGTAAACAGTTGACTGTAAATTCAGCGAAGAAGATGAAGTGTGATAATAATATAAGATTAATTAAAATCAGTATTATGAACGGGTTAGACACACAGTCCAGCGGTGGACTGTGTGCACATACAAAACACACGCCGCGAGTTCGATCCTTGACACACGTATGCCTCGTAATTAAAATGTTCTTTTTCTAAAATGAACCGGATCCTTTTCGCAATTAGATGTTAAGTATAAGAAAAATCTGTATATTAAACAAGTTAGACACACAGTCCAGCGGTGGACTGTGTGTAACGATAAAGCAAAGGTCTCGGGTTCGAGACCTGTTGGTGACACCGGTTCGATGATATAAAATATTTTTGAAAATAAAAGAATTTTGAATAAACTGAGTTAGTATATAAGTATAATTAAAAACAGAATTATTTCAGGTTAGACACGTAGCTCAGTTGGTAGAGCTGCGTGCACGCGAACCAGAGGTCTCGGGTTCGAGCCTCACCCGGCGCATACAATTACACAATAAAACGGTCAACAAGTCAAACGGTCAACGGTCAACGGTCGCAAAAAGTCAACATATTTTTATATTTTAATTTATTTAATTTAATTTAAAAATCAATTAAAAATACTTAAAAATAATGTTTTTAAAGATAGGAAATAGCCTTAAACTCACAAAAATATATCTAAAAATCTTATTAAAATTATTAATAAAATCCACTCATTTACCAAATTTTCCGTTATTATTTAGGTTAGTTAAATCTCGTTGTTCAATCCTTTCAACTCGTGCGCATCTCATCATCTCCAACCAAACGCACCCAATGTGAGTGAATCTTTACAAATTCCCCATTTTAATCACGTTTTTGGGGTGTATCATGTGTCTTGCCATTTATTATATTTAAATCATTGTGCATACGTCATATCATGAACAAATGTGTATTCAGCTTGTTTCAACTGTTTGTGTGGTTATTGTTAGATTTAATTATTATTTCCAGTACATGCAAGTTCATAGGCCGCCGCTCCCCATTACATTATGAGCGTTGAGCATGTTCCCCATTACATTATGAGCGTGAACCTGGCGTGCCAACATACGATCGGCTCCGTTTGATTGAGCCTTGATCGCACAGACATTTATCATTTTCAGTACATGCAATACGATCGGCTCCGTTTGATTGAGCCTTGATCGCACAGTTTCATTCATGTTATATATTTATGCAAGTTATTATATGTCATTGTATGTTATAGTTTGTGGTTGACATTGTTACTGATTGATTATTTACATTTGCTCACTTATGATTATGCACAATTTTTCCTTGATAAAATAATAAGAAAATCAATAATAAATGTTTATCTAACAAGGTTCACTCGCCAACTTATGTTGACCCAAAAACCCCCATTTTTACATATGATATAGGTGAACCAGCTGCAACAAGAAACACATAGGATTGGCCTAGAAGAATAAAATGATTTAGAGCTTAGAATTGTTTAGTTGGTTATTTTTCTTTGTATTTGTATGGACATGTTTGGATTATTGGGAATGTAATTTTGACTTTAATAAATATGAAACATATTAGTAAATATCATGAGCTTTGGTGATAACCCAATTATGCCCCAACTCTTATTCCGATGCGGGTCGGGGTGTGACAGATTGGTATCAGAGCCATGACTATAGGGATATAGGATAGGTTATTAGACCCTTAGAGCCTATACTATAGTTGATTAGAAAGTTTTTAGATTTTTGTGTGTTACATGCCAAATTTCATGATGTTTATATGTTTTATGTTAAATGTTACATTCAATGTTATGCAAGCATGTTCATAAGTATATATTATCATATAATGCCTATCATGAATCATATTCTCATAACATATCATATCCATGAAAGTACACACCACATCATTTTCATGATTGCTTTTACAATGATTTTTGTATTTTCAAATCTCATCAAAGTGAGTTCTCATGACGGGCATGTAGTAACTGGAAGGGTACCAGTACCGATAGTCGGAACGTCCTGTCTAGGCTGGCATTCGTATAAATCCAAAATAAAGGACCAGTTTGCCTACCTGGGGACTAACGATGAGAGTACGAAGTACCTATTAGGCCAAAGCATGCTATACCAAACGTCGTGTGAGCTAACCCCACTTTGAGTTGTCATTGTGTCTACACCTGGACACATTCCGACCATACATCTCGTAAACATATTTTGTGGTTTGCATTCGGGTGATGCGAGTGTTAAATCGCCAATACTAATGTGAATCCTACCAAGCCAATAGTCATGGGGGCCCACATGACTATACAGGTGAAGGTATGGGGGACATTTGAGGCCCAACATGAGCAAACCCAAGACATCCTATGGATGTAGTTGCATTATTGATATTTATGTTATTTTCATTTTCGTAAAGACACATGACACCTAAAAAGACTCCATAAACTCACAATCTTCTTATGTATGTTCCTGTAGATGTCGACTAGACAACAACGAGGGAGTAAAAGATCAGGAAGGTCTCACGAACGCTTGGCCACACAAATCGCGAAACAAATGGCCGCGGTGCTTCCTGACATTGTGGTTCAAGTACAACAAGCTCTCGCCACAAATCCCACTAATCCTCCCCAACAACATGACCAGAACATCGGAAACCCTCCTACCAGCAAGTGCTCATACAAACATTTCAAGTCTTGCGATCCTCCTAAATTTGAAGGGACCGAAGGTGTCACTGCTCTCCTCCACTGGTTTGAGGAAATGGAAAACACCTTCCTCAACTGCGATTGTCCTGAGGATCGCAAGGTTCGATACGCCACCGGGAGACTATTTGGTGTAGCTCTCACCTGGTGGAATACTGAAAAGGGGAAGAGGGGAATTGATGATGCAATGGCCTTAACATGGGAGGAGTTAAGGGAAATCACGACGAGGCGATTCTGTCCTAGAAGTGAGATTAAGAAGCTAGAGGACGAATTTCATTCTTTAAAGCAAAAGGAGGGAGATCATACCTCCTACAACAAGAGGTTCTTAGAGTTGAACCAAATGGTCCCTAATTTTTTTACCCCAGTTTATCGCTTGATCGAGCATTATATTCGAGGTCTTACCTCGAAAATTCAAGATTCAGTCCTCAACACTTCGCTAGCAACACTTGAAGCTGCTATGGAGCTAGCGACTGAACTGACCGAGAATCGAATTCGCAACGGTAAGTTTAAAGAGGAGAAGAAGAAAGCCCCCATTGAGGGCCAAACATCAAACCATTCCATCTCCTCCTCTAAGTTTGCTAACAAGAGGAAGCGTAACACCAGAAACTTCGCTGTTACACAAACCAATTTCCCTATTCCTGCTGCACCCATTACCCAAGTCGCCCCTCCACCTGCACCATACAAAAGACCATACTCTGGCCCGTTACCAAAATGCAACCGTTGCCAATACCACCATTTTCTTGATCACCCCTGCCAACATTGCACCGGCTGTGGTCGCGCAGGTCATACTGTTCAAACCTGCCGCATGCCTCAGCGAACGAACCTCCACCAGCCTTCAACCCAAACCCACCAACAAATAATGGGTCAAGCCCAACAACGCCTACTATTACCACCTACCCAGCATTTAGCCCAAAC
Source organism: Scalesia atractyloides (assembly GCA_947069175.1). Lineage (NCBI taxonomy): Eukaryota > Viridiplantae > Streptophyta > Magnoliopsida > Asterales > Asteraceae > Scalesia > Scalesia atractyloides. The sequence goes on from CAMTDV010000023.1 coordinate 88,845,491, forward strand.
ATACTACCAACCCAACTATCCTATGGTACAACCTATGCGGGCTTGCTACAATTGTGGAGACCCAAGTCATTTTAGAAACACTTGTCCAAGGCTGGTGAACATTATTCATGCTCAGGCCCAAGCCAATCCGGTGAATCAAGCGAACCAAGCTCCTCCACCTGCAAGAGGAAGAGCTTTCAACATCAACGCTAATCAGGCTAGAGCTGACGGCAATGTGGTTAACGGTACGTTCCTTATCAATGGTAGATATGCATCCATGTTGTTTGATACTGGCGCGGATAAAAGTTTTGTGTCCTTAGAGTTTGAACCCATCCTAAACCAAAATCGTGATAAGCTCATGGAATCCATAACAGTAGAAGTTGCTGACGGGAAACCAGTCTCATTAAACTCTATTATACGCAACTGTACACTCACCTTAAACGACCACGATTTTTCAGTTGACCTTATTCCTATGAAGTTGGGAAGTTTTGATATCATAATTGGTATGGACTGGCTCAGACAACATCAGGCAGAAGTTGTATGCCGCGAAAAATTTATACGCATTACTCTTTCAAACGGTCAGACTCTACGAATCTTTGGAGAAACCTCGTCGAAAGGGCTCAGATTAATGTCCTGTCTTCGAGCTCAAAAATATCTTCGCAAGAATTATGTCGCGTTTTTAGCTCATATCGTCAAAAAGGGAACCATGGAGAAGAAACTTGAAGACATTCCTATAGTAAAAGATTTTCCGCAAGTTTTTCCTGACGACATTTCAGGACTTCCTCCAGTAAGAGAAGTCGAATTCCGCATTGATCTTATACCTGGTGCTACACCAGTTGCAAAGTCTCCTTATAGGTTAGCTCCCTCTGAAATGCAAGAGCTAGCCAGTCAATTGCAAGAGTTGACTGACAAAGGGTTCATACGCCCTAGCTCCTCGCCTTGGGGTGCACCTGTCCTTTTTGTGAAGAAGAAAGATGGATCGTTTCGCATGTGTATCGATTACAGAGAACTCAACAAGTTAACAATCAAGAATCGCTATCCATTACCTCGCATTGATGATCTTCTTGACCAACTTCAAGGTGCCAGCTGCTTTTCAAAAATCGACCTTCGATCTGGTTATCATCAACTTAGAGTACACGAAGAAGACGTCCCAAAGACTGCTTTCCGAACTCGTTATGGTCATTATGAATTTATGGTCATGCCATTTGGTTTAACCAACGCTCTAGCTGTCTTCACGGATCTAATGAACAGAGTCTGCAAACCTTTTCTCGATCGTTTTGTTATAGTCTTCATCGACGACATCCTCATTTATTCAAAGTCTAAGTCTGATCATGAACGACATCTTCGACTCATCCTTAGACTTCTAGAGAATGAAAAGCTTTACGCCAAGTTCTCCAAATGCGAATTTTGGTTAAAAGAGGTACAATTCCTTGGACATGTAGTCAATGACAAGGGAATACATGTCGACCCCTCAAAGATCAAAGCGGTACAAGAATGGCAAGCGCCACGTACACCAACTGAAGTAAGATCTTTTCTTGGTTTGGCTGGTTATTATCGTCGTTTTATTTCAAACTTCTCTCGCATTGCTGTACCACTCACGGCTTTAACTCATAAGGGAAAACCTTTCATATGGGGACCCAAGCAAGAAGAAGCCTTCCAAACCCTTAAACAAAAACTCTATGATGCACCAATCCTCACTCTTCCTGAAGGTTGTGATGACTTCGTGGTTTATTGCGACGCGTCAGGGCAAGGATTAGGCTGTGTCCTATTGCAAAGAGGAAAGGTTATAGCTTATGCTTCGAGACAACTCAAGACTCATGAGAAGAACTACACCACCCATGACCTAGAACTTGGAGCCGTTGTGTTCGCTCTTAAGATATGGAGACATTATCTCTACGGTACTAAGTGTGAAATATACACTGACCACAAGAGTCTTCAACATTTCTTCAATCAAAAGGAGTTAAACATGAGGCAACGAAGATGGGTCGAACTTCTAAGTGACTACGACTGTGAAATTCGGTACCACCCTGGCAAAGCAAATGTGGTGGCTGACGCACTCAGTCGAAAGGGTTATGCGAACTCCATTCGTCTTCTATGTTCGCAAATCATAACTGACATTAAAGATCAAATTCGAGAAGCCCAACATGTTTCAGTAACGGAAGATGATGTACGAAAGGAGCTGTCCTGTGGAGCTGAACTTAAAATTGAAACTAAATCTGACGGTATTCTGTACTATCTAGATCGCATATGGATTCCGGACCACAACAATCTTCGTGAAATTCTTATGAATGAGGCTCACAAAACACGTTACTCTATACACCCAGGAGCCGATAAGATGTATCAAGATCTTCGATACACCTATTGGTGGCCTGGAATGAAAAAGGATATTGCTGTTTTTGTTTCCAAGTGCCTTACATGTTCCAAGGTGAAAGCTGAACACCAAAGACCCTCAGGACTTCTAGTCCAACCTGAAATACCTGTATGGAAGTGGGAAAACATAACCATGGACTTCATTACCGGGTTACCTCGCACTCCTGGTGGGTATGACACTATATGGGTAATCATTGATCGACTTACAAAATCAGCTCACTTTATTCCTATCCGCGAAGATTTCAAGAACGAAAAGCTAGCTCGTATTTATATCAGCGAAATCGTAAGCCGTCATGGTGTACCAGTAAGCATTATTTCAGATCGTGATGGTCGTTTCACTTCACGAACATGGCAAGCAGTACAAGCCGCTATGGGTACGCGATTAGATCTCAGTACCGCCTATCATCCTCAAACTGATGGACAGTCTGAACGCACCATTCAAACTCTTGAATATATGCTTCGAGCATGTGTCATAGACTTCAAGGGAAATTGGGACGCTCATCTACCATTAGTTGAATTTTCGTACAACAACAGCTATCATTCAAGCATCGACATGGCACCTTTTGAAGCTTTATATGGTCGTAAGTGCCGATCTCCAGTACGTTGGCACGAAATTGGGGAAGCCCAAATCACTGGTCCAAAATTGATTCAAGAAACCACAAACAAGATCCATCAAATTCGAAACAATCTTCTAGCGGCTCAAAGTCTTCAAAAGAGTTATGCAGATAAACGACGGAAGCCTTTAGAGTTTAACATTGGCGATCATGTATTTTTAAAAGTATCACCGTGGAAGGAAGTAGTTCATTTTGGTCAAAAAGGCAAGCTAGCACCACGCTACTTAGGACCTTTCAAGATACTCGAAAGAGTAGGACCTGTAGGATACAAGCTTGATCTACCAGAAGAACTCAACATGATTCATCCCACATTCCACATATCCAACTTGAAGAAGTGCCTCGCTGATGAAAACCTCCACATTCCTCTGGAAGATATTCAGATTGATGAATCTATGCATTTTATTGAAAGACCTGTAGAGATCATGGATTTCGGAGAAAAACGTCTTCGACGAAGTCGCATTCCAATTGTTAGGGTACGTTGGGAGCCGAAACGGGGACCTGAGTTTACTTGGGAACGTGAAGACTCAATGTGCGAAAAATACCCGCATCTTTTTCCTACTACTACTTAAATTTCGGGACGAAATTCCTAAAAGTAGGGGATACTGTAATATTTGTCAAAAACGGGTTTTCCAAACCCGCTCCGGTTGTAATCAAATATCAAGTTATAAATGTTCATTGCGTAATTATGTCTATTTTGATTCTTAATGATACATAATTAATAAACAAACTAAACTATAAAAGTTATAATTGATAAAAAATAAAAATAAAATAATTAAAAATAAAATGAGGCTGCCGGGACTCGAACCCGGGTCAGCCGGGTTGAAACCCAAAGACTTAACACACACACACATAACCACTCCTCCACTTGTTGTTTTCTGTCAACTCTAGGAAACAAATGAATTTTATAGTCAATCATAGATCAACCGGTTGCGCCAAACAAAAACCGTAATCGGCTATTCAACCGTCCAAAACGTTTGAGTAATCACGAATTCTGGTTTATAACCGATGCACCGACGATTCTAATCAATTCAGACTTGAATTAACTTAAATTTTGATGATAAAAGGTTTTTATAACCGAAGTTATTCAATTTCTGAGCTACACCAATAATTGGTTCTTCTCTCGACTTAAAATCATCCGCATAACCTTCGATTTCACTTTCGCTACTCATTCAGTTCGTCAGAAAAACTTTTTGAACTCGCCGGAAAATCTATGCAAGTCGCCGGAAAACCAAGACCTTCATTAATACGGTAAATACTTCGATTATTTCTATTCAAACCGTTGTTAGACTGTTACTAACCTCAAACCAACAATCAGAATCAATCCCAGACGTCAGAGCCGGAATATTCAGCTCTCGCCGGAAAACTTCTGGAATTTCCAATCTCACGCGGTGAACCGGTATAAACATTCAAAACTTCTGTTAATCCTTGTTTAGTACCCCACTTTCATATCTAATCAATCAAAACTGGTAATTGACCCGAACAGAGGAAACTCATAAAACAGAGCCGACGCCTTGCCGGAATTTCTGTGATAAATCATTCCTCCGGTATGTTTACTTCCAACACCGTCTCTGCCATTTCATTTTAGTCTTATGAATGATTGTTAATCGTTTAAAAGCAAGAAACAGATGAGTAAACAGTTGACTGTAAATTCAGCGAAGAAGATGAAGTGTGATAACAATATAAGATTAATTAAAATCAATATTATGAACGGGTTAGACACACAGTCCAGCGGTGGACTGTGTGCACATACAAACCACACGCCGCGAGTTCGATCCTTGACACACGTATGCCTCGTAATTAAAATGTTCTTTTTCTAAAATGAACCAGATCCTTTTCGCAATTAGATGTTAAGTATAATAAAAATCTGTATATTAAACAAGTTAGACACACAGTCCAGCGGTGGACTGTGTGTAACGATAAAGCACAGGTCCCAGGTTTGAGACCTATTGGTGACACCGGTTCGATGATTTAAAATATTGTTGAAAATAAAAGAATTTTGAATAAACTGAGTTAGTATATAAGTATAATTAAAAACAGAATTATTTCAGGTTAGACACGTAGCTCAGTTGGTAGAGCTGCGTGCACGCGAACCGGAGGTCTCGGGTTCGAGCCTCACCCGGCGCATACAATTACACAATAAAACGGTCAACAAGTCAAACGGTAAACGGTCGCAAAAAGTCAACATATTTTTATATTTTTATTTATTTAATTTAATTTCAAAATAAATTAAAAATACTTAAAAATAATGTTTTTAAAGATAGGAAATAGCCTTAAACTCACAAAAATATATCTAAAAATCTTATTAAAATTATTAATAAAATCCACTCATTTACCATATTTTCCGTTATTATTTAGGTTAGTTAAATCTCGTTGTTCAATCCTTTCAACTCGTGCGCATCTCATCATCTCCAACCAAACGCACCCAATGTGAGTGAATCTTTACAAATTCCCCATTTTAATCACGTTTTTGGGGTGTATCATGTGTCTTGCCATTTATTATATTTAAATCATTGTGCATACGTCATATCATGAACAAATGTGTATTCAGCTTGTTTCAACTGTTTGTGTGGTTAATGTTAGATTTAATTTATTATTTCCAGTACATGCAAGTTCATAGGCCGCCGTTCCCCATTACATTATGAGCGTTGAGCATGTTCCCCATTACATTATGAGCGTGAACCTGGCGTGCCAACATACGATCGGCTCCGTTTGATTGAGCCTTGATCGCACAAACATTTATCATTTCAGTACATGCAATACGATCGGCTCCGTTTGATTGAGCCTTGATCGCACAGTTTCATTCATGTTATATATTTATGCAAGTTATTATATGTCATTGTATGTTATAGTTTATGGTTGACATTGTTACTGATTGATTATTTACATTTGCTCACTTATGATTATGCACAATTTTTCCTTGATAAAATAATAAGAAAATCAATAATAAATGTTTATCTAACAAGGTTCACTCGCCAACTTATGTTGACCCAAAAACCCCCATTTTTACATATGATACAGGTGAACCAGCTGCAGCAAGAAACACATAGGATTGGCCTAGAAGAATAAAATGATTTAGAGCTTGGAATTGTTTAGTTGGTTATTTTTCTTTGTATTTGTATGGACATGTTTGGATTATTGGGAATGTAATTTTGACTTTAATAAATATGAAACATATTAGTAAATATCATGAGTTTTGGTGATAACCCAAGTATGCCCCGACTCTTATTCCGCTGCGGGTCGGGGTGTGACAAGTTTCTTGCTTGTGGGTACTGACGGATGATGCACGGTGTTGTTCTTGACTTTTGCCTGTGCATAACCATCAGCACACTTGTTAGTTTGTGATTTGAATTAGACAATTTGGAGTGTGTAGATTTAGGCGTAACGTTTACTGATTTCTGTTCAGCGGTTTGCTTAACAGATTCAGTTTGTGTCTGCTGAGCCAATTTCTTAGAGTGAAGAGGGAACTCAGCAGTTGCCTTTTCATTTGTCGGAGACATTTGTTTGTTTATATTCTTTTTGGATCGACGTGTTCTTTGTTTCCTATTTTTATTTTTCAATCACTTTTCGTGACAGATTCTGCAGAAGATACGGGTGGCTCAGTAGGGACATCCTTTTCTGAACTGTCAGAGGATGAGTTTGAAACATTACAGGTAGATGGAATCTCTAAATTTTGAAAAGTTTGAGAATCCAATTCAGATTCAGTTTCAAGATTTGCATCTGAATTAGTATAAAAAGAATGCTCATCATCCGTCATTTCAGAATCAATCCATTGTGCTTGGTTTGAGGAGGTTGAGTCGCCCGAATCTTCTAGAATTATGCCACGTCAATTTTCACATGATCGGTTGGTTGATTTAATTTCTCACTGTCAACCCTGGGATTAGCATTAACAGACGGAGCCTTCGGAGAGGAGCTTCCGGTCTCTTCAGTAGGAACTGATAAAACCGAATCATCTGTCGATGCTGTACCTGCTGTAAAATTCATATTTTCATCACAAGAGTTATCACAGTTATTAGTAGCATTCAAAACATCAACATTCGATGAAAAACCAGAATTAAAACTATTTGTATAATCAACACAACCAACACTGTCTGAAAATTTAAATTGTTCAGCAAGAAATTGATTACAAATGTCAAAAGCATGATTATAAAATTCATAATCAACAGCCGAATTGTCTGAATTTGCATTCAGACATTCCTCTTGATCACCATCTGTAATATCCTCATCTAAAATTTCTTCTGCACATGAGGTAGACACGTTAGTATCGTTCACTAAATCAGTTTCAGTTTCAGAAGACTTTTCTACTTTAGATTCTGTGGAGGATGTTGCTGCCTCTGCCTCAGGCAACACTTTCTCTAAATCATCTGTACTACACGATGGATGATCACTAGGTTCATGCGAAAGTGGTGTGAAGGTAAAAAAGACATCACCCCTCTTGAGCTGAGTTGGTTTAGAGAACTTTGGGTAATAGGGCGTCCATGGTTTAGAAAGATAATCTGAAGGTTTACCATACATCATATTTTCTGCATTTTCTAAATCAGCCTCAGATTCAGGCATTCTAGTATAGTTATGATTGTATGGTGGAGGAGCTCTATTGTACCCAAGACCTTTTGTGAAATTTTTCTGGTAATTGAGCTGAAGATCACACAAGTCCTTGACCAGCTTGCTGGAAGTTTCAAATTTTTTAATGTTTAATTCGTTTTCTTGAAACTTCCCTGTCAAGGAATTTAGCTTGGCTAAAGCTGCTTGAAGTTCTATGTCCTTTTCAGCTAATTTTAGCTTATAGTCGTATACCCAGCATTGCTGTTGGTTCAAGTCTAGCTTTAGCTGAGCTATATCTTGCTTTTGAGCTTCGACCTTTTCCATAAGAAGCTTGTTCTTATATTTAAGGGCGATGTTTTGTAATGCAACTTGCTGATATTCAGCTACAAGAGTTGAATTATGGGTGCATTTGTGATAATTTAAAACGACAACTATCAGAACAAAGAATTCGATTTATTGTTTCTGAAAGATGTGGTGTTTCAGTTGTCTGTGCCATCATGCAGTGGTTGCTGTTCTTAGAAAGATTCAAAGTTTCCATCTGAGCTGCAGCATTTACCCAGTTGAATCGTTCGTGCTGTTGTGCCACCAACGCTATTGATTTCCCGCCCGAGCTGCTTGAGGGAGTTGTAGTAGACTTTGAAGGAGAGACTGGCACTAGCTGTTTGTCGCTGCTTTGTATATCTGCCACTCTTTGTATATCTGCCACTCTGGATAACACATATCCAGATGGCGTCTTCTTGCACTCCCTGGCAAAGTGTCATGGCTCGTGACATATGTAGCACCTGAGTTTATCCTTTGTAAGACCAGTCTTCAGATTTGACAATTGTTGCCGACCATACTTCTTTTGAAACTTGTTGACGCGAAAGGCAGCCATTGCAAGATTCCAGAACACATCAATCTCGTCCAGATCCTTCTCCATTATTTGATCTACTTCAGTTGGAAGAATCGATGGGGGAGTCAGATCACCTGCCAAGAAAGCGTTCAAGCTGTTGATCGTTGAAGCAGCTATGGCCAATTTCACTTCATTTTCCTTAGTGAGAAAGGCAGAATTGGACACAGCTTGAGCAGGTGTTGAGGAATGTCGCCTTGTTGAACTGCTTAAGGAATGGTATGATTGAAAACCATGTTAGGATACTGAGCATGATACTGTGTCTGAACTTGAGCAGTAGAAATCGTAGTTGGAGTTTAAGACTGAAACCCGTAGACGTACCGAGTCTTCTGTGGTGAGACAAGAGGACTGTATACCATGTTTGAGCTACCTGGTGTGTGAGGACTTCCTTGTAGAGGGCTATAAACTAGATTTTGTGATATTAGCGCTGCATTTTGCCCTGTAATACCAGCAGCCATCAAGCTACTCTGATGATTGATGTCTCTCTGCTTGTTATCAATCTCACACGATTTAATAGTAACTATGAATTCTGTGAGAGTGACATCATTCAGATTCTTCGTCTTCTTGATCATTCCAACATCAGCATCCCAACTCTTCGGTGATGAATTTAAAAGCTGCCTATTCATAGCACTATTGGTAAGAGTAATCTCAGCTACTATCATCTGGGAAATGAGCTTTACGAATCTCCTAATCTGGTTCTCAATGGTTTCTCCATAAATATGATTAAACGAGCTGAATTGTTGATTCAGCTGATTAACTCTGCTGTCCTTCATGTCAGCATTTCCCTCATAAAGATTTTGCAGTTCACTCCATACTTCTTTAGCGTTTTTGCAATTTCTAACAGCTATAGAAATGTCAGGTCCAAGTGCCATAGTTAACGTAGCTGTCGCCTTTTCCTTTTCATCAACAACTTTCACGTCTTCCGGAGTCCACAAGTGACTGGGCTTTGGAATCTTTGTATCTGGATCTTGATCAGTACTATAAACAATGTTGGCTGACCATTCATAATATACCTCCACACACTAGGCTCTTTTGCCTTGCAATATTGCTCGAATCTAAATTTCCACTTCGAAACAACTCTTCAATCAGCGATACCTGGAGCCTGTATTGTACAGCAGGCTCTGATACCAATTGTAAGTCCCGATAACGGATCTAACAGATATCACAAACCTAATCAGTAGCGAAAATAATGATTAGGAAGAAGAACCAACTCTTTAATTAAGAACAACTTGCATGCACTAGCAAAGTGTCTGATATAAGTTTTGCAAATACAATTCTCTACCCCTTTAACCTTGACCTAAGACATGTATTTATACTACTCTCTAAGCCCACCATTTACAACCCTAGGCTCACAAGGCACTAGGAAGCCCAAAAACCCATTGAAGCCCAAATGTAGCTCTAATGTGTAAACCTTTGTTAATATAAGCCCAACAGTGGTAGAGATCTTTGATGTGTGGGGGATTGATTTTATGGGTCCTTTTCCGAGTTCGAATGGATATTTATATATCTTAGTATCAGTGGATTATGTTTCGAAATGGGTCAAAGCAATAGCTACAAGTACCAATGATCATCCCGTGGTATGTAAGTTTGTTCAATCTGACATATTTGCAAGATTTGGGATTCCACGGGTGATTATTGGTGATGGTGGGTCACATTTCAAAATTTTCAATTTTGGGAAGTTGTTGAAGAGATACAATGTGAATCATCGGATTGCTACCCCGTATCACCCGCAAACGAGCGGGTAAGTTGAAGTGTCCCATAGACAAATCAAGGAGATATTGACGAAGACGGTGCGAGTTGATAGGAAAGATTGGTCGGGAAAGTTGAATGATGCGTTGTGGGCATATCGAACCGCGTACAAAACTCCAATTGGTACGAATCCTTATCGGTTGGTGCATGGAAAGGGGTATCATTTGCTAATGATTTAGCTCATCGTGCGTTATGGGCAATCAAAAGCTTTAGTATGGATTATAATGAAGTTGGCAAGCTAAGGAGGTTACAAATGTGAGTCAGAGGAAATTTGGGATGAAGCGTATGAGTGTGCATCTGCATACATGGATAAACTGAAAAAGTTCATGATGCAAAGTTGCAGAAGAGGATGTTTGTAGTCGGTGAAAAAGTATGGTTGTAAAACTAAAGGCTTAAGTTTTTTTCCGGGAAATCTTAAAAGCAAATGGATGGGGCTTTATGTGTTTACGAGAGTGGGCCGGTTTGGCGATGTAGAGATCGAAGACGTTCAAGACCAAACAAGACGAGTAGTGAACGGGCATTGGCTTAAACCGTATTCGAAAGGCAAGTATATTAACATGCTCGAAGTTGCTGAAGTGGGTTACCTTCTACGCCCACCGGATGAGGTGATCAATTGAGAGGCTCATGTTTGTTAGTGTAGTTGTAGTTTTAGTTTAGTTTCGCTTTAAAAATTTTACCGTTCTCTTCATGGATTGTGTTTAACCCAAGTGTGGGGAAGTTCTTATGAATTTGTCTCCGACATGGTGTTGGTGATAACACGGGTTTTTTTTTTCATAGGGGGTAGGATATAATTTGTGTTTCTAAAAAAATATTAAAAAAATCAATGTAGAAATGCCCAGAGGCTACCTAAGTTACGGTGCCTACCGTAGCTTACGGTGGGCTTTGGCGAGGTGGGTCCGGTTTTTATAAAAAAAAATGAAAACTTAAATTTTTCACAACCACACATACGGGTTTCCTTCCTTTTCACTGCATTTTTTGTCACACCCCGACCCGCAGCGGAATAAAAGTCGGGGCATAATTGGGTTATCACCAAAGCTCATGATATTTACTAAGATGTTTCATATTTATTAAATTCAAATTACAACTTAAATATCCAAAACAAAATTCATACAATTACAATAAAATGAAACTACATAATTATTCCAAAGCATAAACCTTTTTATTCTTCTAGGCCTTCCTATGTGTTTCTTGTCTCAGCTGGATCACCTGTATCATGTGTAAAACGAGGGAGATTTTGGATTTATACGAATGCCAAGCCTAGACAGGACGTTCCGACTACCGGTACTCGTACCCTTCCAGTTACTACATGCCTGTCATGAGAACTCACTTTGATGTGATTTGAAAAATACAAAAATCATTGCAAAAATCATAGGAATCGTGAGGTGTGTGTTCTCATGGATATGATATGTTATGAGGATATGATTCATGATGAGCATTGCATAATAACATGTATTTGTGAGTGTGCTTGCATAATATTGAGTGTGAAAATAAACATGAAACATATAAACATCATGAATTTTGCATGTAACGCATAAACAATTAAAATTTAGTCAACTATAGCATAGGCTCTAAGGGTCTAATAACCTATCCTATATCCCTATAGTCACAAGCTCTGATACCAATCTGTCACACCCCGATCCGCAGCGGAATAAAAGTCGGGGCATAATTGGGTTATCACCAAAGCTCATGATATTTACTAAGATGTTTCATATTTATTAAATTCAAATTACAACTTAAATATCCAAAACAAAATTCATACAATTACAATAAAATGAAACTACATAATTATTCCAAGGCATAAACTTTTTTATTCTTCTAGGCCTTTCTATGTGTTTCTTGTCTCAGCTGGATCACCTGTATCATGTGTAAAACGGGGGAGATTTTGGGTCAACAAAAGTTGGCGAGTGAACCTTGATAAAACATTGTTACTAATTTCTTATTTTATTTAATAGGAAAAATTTGTGCAATAATCACATGTGAGCAAACATATATAAATAAACAATCACAAACCACTTTGGATGAGTATATGACATGAATGATGATGTATGTGAGATCAAGGCTCAATCAAACGGAGCCGATCGAATGAGGCACCTGATGCTCAACCCGTATCTCACGGGGAACTGATGGGCCTAATGAAACGCGTGCACTGAAAATGATAAATCCAATCTAAACATAATTCACACAACAACTGATACACATTTTATACACATTTGATCATGGATATGATGTATGCACAAATGTTTAAATAAAATATAAGAATTATACGACACATGATACACCCCAAAACGTGATTAAAACGGGGAATTGGTAGATATTCACTCACAGTGGATGCGTTTCTTGATGACGATGAATACGCACGAATATTATAACTCAACCGTCGAGGAAAAACTAACCTAAATAATAACGAGACGATTCGGTAAATAAATAAATTTTATTTGGAACTAATATTTTTAATTAGTGCTCTTAATGAAATTTTTAGATTTATTTTTGTGAGTTTAAGGAAATTTTCTAACTTTAAAAATATTATTTTTAAGTATTTTTAAATGAATTTTCAATTGCATAAATAAATAAAAAGAAATAAAAAAATTGACTTTTTTTGACCGTTGACCGTTGACCGGTCGGACTGTGTTTACTTATGCGCCAAGTGAGGTTCGAACTCGGGACCTCTCGTATACGTGCACGCAGCTCTACCAACTGAGCTACGTGTCTAACCCGAAATATTCTCTGTTTTAATTATATATATATACTAATTAACTTTAACCTTATTTATTTTTATTAAAAAGGTTTCATAAATTGCCAACCCGGTTTAAGTATCCAGAATCGAACTCGAGCTCTTCAGTTCACGTGCACACAGCCCAACCAGTTGGGCTGTGTGTCTAACCTGTTTATATACTGAATTATAATATATTTTTATACATGTTGAAGGATGATCTGAATAGGTTTTAAAAAGGATTGGTTTTATTTCTGAAAGTCGGTAACATGTGAGATTCGAACTCGGGACGTGCGTGTTATGTTGCACACAGTCCACCGCTGGACTGTGTGTCTAACCCGGTTAAATATCCGGTTTTAATTATTCTTATACACATTTTCATCTTCGTCTTCTTCGCTTAACAATACAGAACAGTGAAATCCGACTGTTCTGTTTAATTGATATTAACTTATACTTGATTGAAATGAAGAGAGAAATTAAATGATATGGTATACCAGAACGGCGAGTTTGCTTCAGGTTTCCGGCAAGGTCTCGTCGGCTCTGATCTGCGGATTCCGGCTGAGGGAACTGTTTAACAGTTTTGATTACTGTGTTGAGCAATTAGATTACTATCGAGAGATAGCAAGAAAGGTTTAGATGATTGTACCGTCTGAAGACAATCGTGGTTTTCCGTTCAGTAATTCCGGTGAAATTGAAATTTCCGGCGACGTGCTCTGGAAGGATTAAAGATTCGAAAGAGTGTGTGATTCTGAGCGAAAGGATTACCAGAGGTTTGAGTGGGTATTTATAAGGAAGAACAGGATGTATTGGGTCCGAATTTGGGTCTTGATTCGCGGTCAAAGTTTTTCCGGCGGTTATGACCGAAATTGATGGTTAGACATCAGTTATAACTGATGTCGAATTTAGTTCACGCGTTTCAGTCAAAGGAAACGGTCACAATTCGCGACAATCTCGGCTTTTCCGACGACTGCGAATTTTTGGGCGCGCTGATTACAGGTTTGACTTTCGGGTTTACTTTAAATGTTGTTTGTTTCTATATTTGACACAAAGGAAACGTGTGGCGGAGTGGTGTGGTGTGTGTTTATGTTTGTGGGAGACCCGGGTTCGAGACCCGGCAGCCCCATTTTATTTTTTTATCCACATTTTATTATTATTTATCAATTATGGTTTTTAAATTCTAAAATGTTTATTAATTATGTTCCTTTTAAAATATCTGGACAATAAATACGCAACAAAATCTTATAACCGAATACTTGATTATTAAACGAAGCGGGTTTGGAAAACTCGTTTTTCGACGAATGTTACAGTATCCCCTACTTTTAGGAATTTCGTCCCGAAATTTAAGCAGTAGTGGTAACTGGAAAACGATGCGGGTATTTTTCGCGCATTGAGTCTTCACGTTCCCAAGTAAACTCGGGTCCTCGTTTTGACTCCCAACGTACCCTGACAATTGGGATACGACTTCGTCTTAAACGTTTCTCTCCGAAATCCATGATTTATACTGGTCTTTCAACGAAGTGCATAGATTCATCGACTTGAATGTCTTCTAGAGGAATATGGAGGTTTTCATCGGCGAGGCACTTTTTCAAGTTTGATACGTGGAATGTGGGATGAATTCTGTTAAGCTCTTCTGGTAGGTCAAGCTTGTATGCTACAGGAGCTACTCTTTCGAGTATCTTGAAAGGTCCTACGTAGCGTGGTGCTAGCTTGCCCTTCTGGCCAAAACGAACCACTCCCTTCCACGGTGATACTTTTAAAAGTACTTGATCACCAATGTCAAACTCCAAGGGCTTTCGTCGTTTATCTGCATAACTCTTTTGACGACTTTGTGCCGCTAGAAGATTGTTTCGAATTTGATGGATCTTGTCGGTTGTTTCTTGAATTAATTCTGGACCGGTGATTTACGCTTCTCCAATTTCGTGCCAACATATTGGAGATCGGCACTTACGACCATATAAAGCTTCGAAAGGAGCCATGCCGATACTTGAATGATAGCTATTGTTGTACGAAAATTCCACTAATGGTAGGTGGGCGTCCCAGTTCCCTTTGAAGTCTATGACACATGCTCACAGCATGTCTTCAAGGGTTTGGATGGTGCGTTCAGATTGCCCATCAGTTTGAGGATGAAAAGCGGTACTGAGGTCTAATCGTGTACCCAAAAATATTTGTACGGCTCGCCATGTTCGTGAAGTGAAACGACCATCACGGTCTGAAATGATGCTTACAGGTACACCATGACGGCTTACGATCTCGCTGATGTAGATACGAGCTAACTTCTCGTTCTTGGCGGATCGGAATGAAGTGAGCTTATTTTGTAAGACGATCGATTATCACCCATATGGTGTCATACCCACTGGAGGTGCGAGGTAACCCGGTAATGAAATCCATGGTTATGTTTTTCCACTTCCATACAGGTATTTCGGGTTGGACTAGAAGTCCTGAAGGTCTTTGATGTTCAGCTTTTACTTTGGAACAGGTAAGGCACTTGGAAACAAAAACAGCGATATCCTTTTTCATGCCAGGCCACCAGTAGGTGTATCGTAGGTCTTGATACATCTTGTCGGCTCTTGGGTGTACAGAGTATCGTGTTTTGTGTGCCTCATTCATGAGGAAATCACAAAGGTTGTCGCAATCAGGAATCCATATGCGGTTTAAATAGTATAGAATACCGTCGGATTTGGTTTCGATTTTGAGTTCCGCTCCACATGATAGCTCATCGCGTACATCATTTTCTGTCACAGAAACATGTTGAGCTACTCGGATTCGATCTTTGATGTCGGTTATGATTTGCGAACATAGAAGATGAATGGAGTTCGCATAACCTTTTCGACTGAGCGCATCGGCCACCACGTTTGCCTTGCCAGGATGATACCGAATTTCACAGTCGTAGTCGTTAAGAAGTTCGACCCATCTTCGTTGCCTCATAATCAACTCCTTTTGATTGAAGATATGTTGGAGACTCTTGTGGTCAGTGTATATTTCACACTTGGTACCGTAGAGGTAATGTCTCCAAATCTTGAGAGCGAACACAACGGCTCCAAGTTCCAGGTCGTGAGTGGTGTAATTCTTTTCATGAACTTTGAGTTGCCTAGAAGCATAGGCTATCACTTTTCCTCTTTTCATCAGTACACAGCCTAGTCCTTGCCCTGACGCGTCGCAATAAACCACGAAGTCATCACAACCCTAAGGGAGTGTGAGGATAGGTGCGTCACAGAGTTTTTGCTTTAGAGTTTGGAAGGCCTATTCCTGCTTAGGTCCCCATATGAAGGGTTTTCCTTTATGAGTCAAGGCCGTGAGTGGTACAGCAATGCGGGAAAAATTTGCAATGAAGCGTCGATAATAACCAGCCAAACCAAGAAATGACCTAACTTCAGTAGGGGTAGGTGGCGCTTGCCATTCCTGTACTGCCTTGATTTTTGAAAGATCGACATGAATTCCCTTGTCATTGACGACATGTCCAAGGAATTGTACTTCTCTTAACCAAAATTCGCATTTTGAGAACTTAGCGTAAAGCCTTTCAGTCCTTAAGAGTGTAAGGATGAGTCGAAGGTGTCGCTCATGATCGGATTTAGACTTGGAGTAGATAAGAATGTCGTCGATGAAGACTATGACGAAACGGTCGAGGTAGGGTTTGCATACCCTATTCATTAGATCCATGAAGACAGCGGGGGCGTTGGTTAAACCGAAAGGCATGACCATGAATTCATAATGACCATAACGAGTCCGGAAGACAGTTTTTGGGATATCTTCTTTATGTACTCTGAGCTGATGATAACCAGAACGAAGGTACTTTTGAAAAGCAGGTTGCGCCTTGAAGTTGGTCTAGGAGGTCAGCAATTCGAGGTAGTGGATAGAGATTCTTAACCGTTAACTTGTGGAGTTCTCTATAGTCGATGCACATGCGAAACGTTCCATCTTTCTTCTTCACAAACAAAACAGGTGCACCCCAAGGCGATGAGCTAGGACGTATGAATCCTTTGTCAGTCAGCTCTTGCAGTTGACTGGCCAGCTCTTGCATTTCGGATGGGGCTAACCTATAAGGAGATTGCGACTCGTGTAGCGCCAGGTACAAGATCGATGCTGAATTCGACTTCTCTCACAGGAGGAAGTCCTGAAATGTCGTCGGGAAAGACTTGTGGGAATTCTTTCACGACTGGAATATCTTCGAGTTTCCTCTCCTTGTTTCCCTTTTTGACGACGTGAGTTAGGAATGCGACATAGTTCTTGCGGAGATATCTTCGGGCTTGAAGGCAGGACATTAATTTGAGTCCTTTCGAAGGGGTTTCCCCAAAAATACGTAGGGTCTGACCGTCTGTAAGAGGAATGCGAATGAACTTTTCGCGGCAAACTACTTTTGCGTGATGCTGGCTGAGCCAGTCCATACCGACTGTAACATCGAAACTTCCCAACTTCATAGGAATGAGGTCAACTGGAAAATCGTGATCGTTTAGGGTGAGAGTACAATTGCGTATAATAGAATTTAATGAGACAGGTTTTCCGTCAGCAACTTCCACTGTTAGAGATTGGATGAGATTAACAAGAGGTTGGTCGAGGATAGATTCAAATTCTAAGGACACAAAGCTCTTATCCGCACCAGTATCGAACAATATGGATGCATAACTACCATTGATGAGAAACGTACCGTTAACCACGTTGTTGTCAGCCCTGGCTTGGTTGGCATTGATATTGAAAGCTCTTCCTCTGGCAGGTGGAGGAGCTTGGTTAGCTTGGTTTACCGGGTTCGCTTGAGCTTGGGCATGGATGATATTCACCAAGCGTGGACAAGTGTTCCTGAAATGGTTTGGGTCCCCATAGTTGTAACAAGCTCGCATGGGTTGCATCATGGGGTAGTTGGGTTGGTAGTAAGGTTGGACTACGTGTTGTGTGGGTGGTAGAAGTAATGGTTGTTGGGCTTGGCCCACCATCTGATTGTGGGTTTGGGTTGGGGGTTGATTGCGGTTCATTCGTTGAAGAGTACGGCAGGTTTGGATGGTGTGACCCGCACGGCCACAGCTCGTACAATGTTGGCAGGGATTTTCGGGAGGGTGATGGTATTGACAACGGTTGCATTTTGGGTGTGGGCCGGTGTATTGCTTTTTGAATGGTGCAGCTGAAGGAGCAATTTGGGTGATTGGTGCGGCAGTGATAGGAGGGTTTATTTGTGTGACAGCAAAATTTCTGCTGTTTCGTTTCCTCTTACCAGCAAACTTCGAGGAGGAGACGGAATGGTTTGGAGTTTGGGCCTCAATGGGTGCTTTCTTTTTCTCATCTTTGAATTTGCCGTTTCGGATGCGATTCTCGGTGAGTTCTGTAGCTAATTCCATTGCGGCTTCAAGTGTTGCAGGCGAAGTGCTTAAAACCGAACCTTGGATTTTCGAAGGGAGGCCTCGAATGTAGTGTTCGACTAAGCGGTACAAGGGGGTGAACAAGTTGGGGATCATTTGGTTCAGTTCGAGAAATCTCTTGTTGTAGGAAGTGTGATCTCCCTCCTTTTGTTTCAACGTGTGGAATTCATCTTCCAACTTTTTGATTTCGCTTCTTGGACAGAAGCGCCTTGTCATGAGTTCCCTTAACTCTTCCCATGTTAAGGCCATGGCATCTTCGACTCCTCGCTTACCCTTTTCTGTGTTCCACCAGGTAAGGGCTACCCCAAATAGTCTCCCAGTTGCATAACGTACCTTGCGATCCTCGGGACAATCGCAATTGAGGAAAGTGTTTTCCATTTCTTCAAACCAGTGAAGGAGGGCGGTAACACCTTTGGTCCCTTCATATTTTGGGGGATCGCAAGATTTGAAGTGTTTGTAGGAGCACTTTTTGGAAGGAGGGTTGACGACGTTCTAGTCTTCTTGATTGGGAGGGTTGATGGGATTCGCGGTGAGAGCTTGTTGAACTTGAATTACGATGTCAGGAAGCACTGCGGCCATTTGTTTAGCAATTTGTGTGGCCAAGCGTTCATTTGATCTTCCTGACTTTCTAGCTCCACGTAGTTGCCTAGCCGACATCTACAGGAACATACATAGGAAGATTGTGAGTTTAAGAATTTTCTAGGTGTCATGTGTCGTAAAAAGAATGAAAACAACATAACTGGCAATAATTTAACTACATCCATAGGATGTCTTGGGTTTGCTCATGTTTGGGCCTCCAATGTCCCCCATACCATCGCCTGTGTAGTCATGTGGGCCCCCATGACTATTGGGCTTGGTAGGATTCACATTGGTGTCAGCGGGTTAACACTCGCACCACCCGAATGAAAATCGTAAAACATGATTGCGAGATGTATGGTAGGAGGGTGTTCAGGTGTAGACACAATGACAACTCAAAGTGGGGTTAGTTCACACGACGTTTGGTATAGCATGCTTTGGCCTAATAGGTCCTTCGTACTCTCATCGTTAGTCCCCAGGTAGGCAAACTGGTCCTTTATTTTGGATTTATACGAATGCCAAGCCTAGACAGGACGTTCCGACTACCGGTACTCGTACCCTTCCAGTTACTACATGCCCGTCATGAGAACTCACTTTGATGTGATTTGAAAAATACAAAAATCATTGCAAAAGTCATGGGAATCGTGAGGTGTGTGTTCTCATGGATATGATATGTTATGAGGATATGATTCATGATGAGCATTGCATAATGACATGTATTTGTGAGTGTGCTTGCATAATATTGAGTGTGAAAATAAACATGAAACATATAAACATCATGAATTTTGCATGTAACGCATAAACAATTAAAATTTAGTCAACTATAGTATAGGCTCTAAGGGTCTAATAACCTATCCTATATCCCTATAGTCACAAGCTCTGATACCAATCTGTCACACCCCGACCCGCAGCGGAATAAAAGTCGGGGCATAATTGGGTTATCACCAAAGCTCATGATATTTACTAAGATGTTTCATATTTATTAAATTCAAATTACAACTTAAATATCCAAAACAAAATTCATACAATTACAATAAAATGAAACTACATAATTATTCCAAAGCATAAACTTTTTTATTCTTCTAGGCCTTCCTATGTGTTTCTTGTCTCAGCTGGATCACCTGTATCATGTGTAAAACGGGGGAGATTTTGGGTCAACAAAAGTTGGCGAGTGAACCTTGATAAAATATTGTTACTAATTTCTTGTTTTATTTAATAGGAAAAATTTGTGCAATAATCACATGTGAGCAAACATATATAAATAAACAATCACAAACCACTTTGGATGAGTATATGACATGAATGATGATGTATGTGAGATCAAGGCTCAATCAAACGGAGCCGATCGAATGAGGCACCTGATGCTCAACCCGTATCTCACGGGGAACTGATGGGCCTAATGAAACGCGTGCACTGAAAATGATAAATCCAATCTAAACATAATTCACACAACAATTGATACACATTTGATACACATTTGATCATGGATATGATGTATGCACAAGTGTTTAAATAAAATATAAGAATTATACGACACATGATACACCCCAAAACGTGATTAAAACGGGGAATTGGTAGAGATTCACTCACAGTGGATGCGTTTCTTGATGACGATGAATGCGCACGAATATTATAACTCAACCGTCGAGGTAAAACGAACCTAAATAATAACGAGACGATTCGGTAAATAAATAAATTTTATTTGGAATTAATATTTTTAATTAGTGCTCTTAATGAAATTTTTAGATTTATTTTTGTGAGTTTAAGGAAATTTTCTAACTTTAAAAATATTATTTTTAGGTACTTTTAAATGAATTTTCAATTACATAAATAAATAAAAAGAAATAAAAAAATTGACTCTTTTTGACCGTTGACCGTTGACCGTTGACCGGCCGGACTGTGTTTACTTATGCACTGAGTGAGGTTCGAACTCGGGACCTCTCGTATACGTGCACGCAGCTCTACCAACTGAGCTACATGTCTAACCCGAAATATTCTCTGTTTTAATTATATATATATACTAATTAACTTTAACCTTATTTATTTTTATTAAAAAGGTTTCATAAATTGCCAACCCGGTTTAAGTATCCAGAATCAAACTCGAGCTCTTCAGTTCACGTGCACACAGCCCAACCAGTTGGGCTGTGTGTCTAACCTGTTTATATACTGAATTATAATATATTTATATACATGTTGAAAGATGATCTGAATAGGTTTTAAAAAGGATTGGTTTTATTTCTGAAAGTCGGTAACATGTGCGATTCGAACTCGGGACGTGCGTGTTATGTTGCACACAGTCCACCGCTGGACTGTTTGTCTAACCCGGTTAAATATCCCGTTTTAATTATTCTTATACACATTTTCATCTTCGTCTTCTTCGCTTAACAATACAGAACAGTGAAATCCGACTGTTCTGTTTAATTGATCTTAACTTATACTTGATTGAAATGAAGAGAGAAATTAAATGATATGGTATACCAGAACGGCGAGTTTGCTTCAGGTTTCCGGCAAGGTCTCGTCGGCTCCGATCCGCGGATTCCGGCTGAGGGAACTGTTTAACAGTTTTGATTACTTTGTTGAGCAATTAGATTATTAATCGAGAGATAGCAAGAAAGGTTTAGATGATTGTACCGTCTGAAGACAATCGCGGTTTTCCGTTCAGTGATTCCGGCGAAATTGAAATTTCCGGCGACATGCTCTGGAAGGATTAAAGCTTCGAAAGAGTGTGCGATTCTGAGCGAAAGGGTTACCAGAGGTTTGGGTGGGTATTTATAAGGAAGAACAGGTGTATTGGGTCCGAATTTGGGTCTTGATTCGCGGTCAAAGTTTTTCCGGCGGTTATGACCGAAATTGATGGTTAGACATCAGTTATAACTGATGTCGGATTTAGTTCACGCATTTCAGTCAAAGGAAACGGTCACAATTCGCGACAATCTCGGCTTTTCCGGCGACTGCGAATTTTTGGGCGCGCTGATTACAGGTTTGACTTTCGGGTTTACTTTAAATGTTGTTTGTTTCTGTATTTGACACAAAGGAAACGTGTGGCGGAGTGGTGTGGTGTGTGTTTATGTTTGTGGGAGACCCGGGTTCGAAACCCGACAGCCCCATTATATTTTTTATTCACATTTTATTATTATTTATCAATTATGGTTTTTAAATTCTAAAATGTATATTAATTATGTTCCATTCAAAATAATCTGAACAATAAATACGCAACGAAATCTTATAACTGAATACTTGATTATTAAACGAAGCGGGTTTGGAAAACCCGTTTTTCGACGAATGTTACATTTTTCTTCTCTCATTTCTTCTCGTCTTCCCGAAACTAGAACCCTAAAAACCATACTTTATCTCCTTGCTATTTCCTCAAAACTTAACCAATTTTTTTGTGTTTTTGGGTCAATCTTGCCAAAAACTTCGCAAGGATTACGGATTTGTGCTCACATTGTTAGGAATTTCACGTTTATGATGTCGATTTGGGTGTTTGTGTCTGAAAGGTTTTGGGGATAAGTGGGTGTTGGGTTGTTTTGCAAGTTTTTGGTGTTCTATCATTCTACAAGGTAAAGGTATGTGATTTCTTTTAATCATTTGTGGTACATTGCATAATTGTAAGTAAATCCTTGTTTATATTCTTGCACACTTGCTTGTTGTTGTTAGAATGGTATGAACTTGAGGAGTTTTGTATGGGTTGTGGTTATGGATGTTAAGTCATGTGATAAAAAACACAATGTTGGGCAGAATTTTGCTAATTTAGTCAAAATAATGCACAAATTTTTAAGCACAAAATAAACATCATGTTTTTTCTTACATCCACAAACATAGTGACAAGCAAGTGTGGGGATATTTGTTAATGAGGAGAAATTTAACTTTTGTTGTTTGTGGTGATTGTTTTGTAAATGGGTCGTGAAAGGAAAGACAAAGGAAAAGGTGTAGCCGGGTCATTTAGCAACCGGGGGGACCAACCTAAGAGACGTAGGTTGGTGTTACAAAGGGATGTGGAAGAGGAAGAGCAACAACAACAAGAAGAGGAAGTGGTTTATGTCAAACCAAATTGGACATCCGGTGTATTGTCGGATCAAGCGGATAGATGGCAAGTTGAACTCTTTCATGACAAGATGAACTCATTGGCTAATAGAAAATAAGGGTTCATTTGTGAAAAGGTGGTCCGGGAAAAAGACTTTGTGCCTTTTGATGTTATCATTAAGTTTAAGGCGTTAGGATGGGAGAAAGCTCTAAAATGTTATGATGAGGATGACAAGAATTTGTTCGCGGATGAGATTCAAGAGTGGATGGCTACGTTGACATGTCCACCATACAATAAGCTCAGTGAATGGTATTAATGTGACGATGTCGTCTGAGACGTTAAGGAAAGTAGCAAGATTGGATAGCAAGCCGGCAAACAAGTACATGTTCCCAAGTTTGGATGACCTTTACTTTCAACCCGAAAAGCACCCAACGTGGGATACGATGGTAGAGGCTTTATTTTTGCCTGGCATGTGGCAGGGAAAGCTTTATAGGAAGAATTTGAGAAACAAAGCAAAGTTGAAGTTGGTGATTTGTTCGCATAATGTAATTTCAAGAAGGGGTGACAAGGTAGGGGTCCGTTATCCCGAGGTGCCCATTTTGTATACCTTGTTAATTGGAAGACCTCTTATCCCATTTCGATACTTGGTGCTTAATAATGTGTGGATAAGCCGAAATAGTGTCGAAAGGAAAATAATACCCCACTACCGATTGATCACGACATTGTTGAAGTTGTATGGTCGTGCTGAAGACAAGGGAGCACCCAAAAAGTATAAGCCATTCAATTTGAAGAAGTTGGGTATTGGTTGGGAGTATAAGCAGTCGGATAGGTATCATAAGCTGAAAAGTGATGGTCAGAGATGGAGGGCGTTGAAGGCTGATGTGACTGTTGCTACCGGGCGAGGTAGATGACCCGGATAAGCACCCCCAAAAGTGGGGATGATGATTACCATGACAATCCAAGCGAGCATGATAGTAACAGATAAGGCTGGATCAAGTCGGTGTACTCAAAAGAGGGGCCAACTCGATCTGCTTACGTGAGGACGACCCTATTTGATTATGTGAATCAACCATTTGATCCGAAATGGGCCCATCAGGGGACTATTCATGATGTCGTAATCAATACTCGACCACCCAAGTTTTATCATTTGGCTGAAACTATGCAAGCATCATTTGGCCATCAGACGTTTGTTGGGGCGAGTATGGAACTGGCATTGAAGCAAGGGCATGATCGACAGGAGGCATGGAATCATACGCATGCTTACGCATTCGAACAGGAGATACAACATGTATTTGGATGATAGGAACCAGCGTTATGCATGATGCATGGCATGCCGGGCAGCCAGTTGTGGCTGATCCACCGATTGTGGATTACACTACGTTACCACCGTATGATGGTAGTATTTCATATCCTAAGCAGTCATTGTATCACTCTATGTGGGTGGATCCACATCATGACCAAGTTATACATGAAGCTGTTCAATAACATGAAAGACGAGAAGGGAGGTAGTAGTAGTAGCGGTCAAGGTGCATTTGGATTTGGAGAGTTTACAGACGTTATGACGTCCATCTTTGGGCCACCTTAACTGCGGTACTACTAAGCTGCACTGGCAGCTACTCAAGTTGTATATTATCTTGTACAGTTTGTTTCTTGTATCTTTTGAATATTGTGGTTTGGGTGGATGGGTGGTGTTTTGATGTTTTGATGTTAAGGGTTGAGAAAGTTGGGAGTGTTCTAGTTTAAGGTGTAAATATTATGTTTTATAAAAAAAAGAAGAAAAAGAAATTGTGTTTTGTAGCGATCATTCCTTCCAAAGCCATACATTGGGGACAATGTATCCCAAATGTGGGGATGGGGGAAATTTTTGAAAATTTAAAAAACAAGCAAGTGTCGTCTGAATTGAACGCTTAACATTGCACCTATACAACATACTGACAACCCTTTATCCTTACATGGTGAGTGTTTGGGCCACACATTTGCGTTGATGATAATCCTTTCTTTGATTGAGAGTGGCAATGTGTGGTAGTACATTAGAACTTGTGCAATAGATGCGTTCTAAGGCCGTAACTTAACATTTGTATGTGATGAAGGCATTAGGTTAGCCTCGTCTAGAAGTGTGCGGTTGTGGGAATTTGGGGGTTGGGCCTCATACATTAAAGATATGAGCATGGTAGGGAGAGCGGTAGGGGTTTGGTCCATTAGTAGTCATATTTGAGCTTATTGCCTATCATTTGATAACTCGTACCTACCTCCCAAAGTTGTTATTCTTATGAGAAGATCCGACCTAGTAGTTCTTTTGTGTATATTGTGTATTTGTGTTTGATTTAAAAAATAAAATAAAATAGAAAATAAAGAAAAAAGAAAAAAAAAGGAAGCAAGATGTTGTAGTTAGCATTTGAGTTTGTTTAGATGTAATAACAAGCTTATTATTGTGAGATCACATATATGCCTTGAGTGTATTCTAGCACATTTTTGCTAGCCACCATATATCACCGGGAGGAGGGTCATTGTGAGGGGTTGTTGTGTGGTTGATAATGGGAAGCTTGCAAAGAAGGTGGGTACTTACTTGGTTTGGGTCGCTCTAGTGTGTTAAGTTTATTGTTTGGTTAAGATCATTGGTGAGGTGTTTTGAATGAGTTGCTTGGGGGCAAGCAACAGGTAATTGTGGGGATGTGACGGGTGGACCGTAGGACAACCCTTAAATGATATAAATGTAATTAAAATCGTATGTTTAAATGTATTATTGTAAGGGATTGGATAACTACCGTGTGTTTGTCATGTCAGGTACAAAAGGTGTAGATGGCGGAAAGAAAAAAAAGCTTGGTGAAGAGCGGAAGCGGATTGGAAAGATGAAGATGTTTGAAGAATCAAGGAAGGTGAAACTGGTTACTACTGTAAGCTATGGTAGACTCTTAAATGTAAAAATGTCACCGTAGCTCAGTAGCCTCCCACCTTAGCATTTTGAAGACCACCGTAGCTTACGGTGGATGCCAGACGAAAAAGCTTGTTTTCTTTATAGTTGTTGGTGAGGAGAGACTCTTGGTTGTCCTTTTCATAATTCTCGTTTCAGAACTTATTAGAGGAGAAATTAGGGTTGGAAAACATTGTTTTGGGTGTTTCTATCATTGCTTTTTCATCTTTGATTCATATGAATAACGGAATGGAAGTGATGATGATCAACCGAACGATGAGCGGCTAATTTCCTTTATGTTTTCTTTCCGATTGTAAGGTTTTCTATTGAATGCTTTGTCATTGTTTATGTTATTTATAGGATAGTTTTTTGTTTTTTTTATTACATTGCTATGGTGATTGTGTGTTTGTTCGTATTGTTAAATTTCTTATTCTGAACTATCAGTTCTAGGTGCCATAGGCAATCAATATTTATTGGGAGGGATTTGGGGTTGGCTATACGTAACTGATTATCGGGTGACAACCTTGCGTTCTTGTAATCCAAGTACTTGGTTCCCTTTTATCACAATCAAGCACACACTAACGAACTACGTCTATGTAGTTCATCCCAATTAAACTTTGACATTGTCATTTATAGAAAACCTGAAACTAGGGGAAAACGTTCTTTCTCATTTCTGAATACAAAAGTTGTTAAGTGATAATTAGTTAATTTTAGTTTTACAAACCAACCAATCAAATCTTAAGATTAATTTTCTTCAATTTTAATTTTATGAGTTGTAATTTACAAGCTACTTAGAAAACACATTTTCCACAAACTCCCTGTGTTCGATACCCATTTACCACTATCTAATTAGTGTATTTGGTTTATTTTTGAGTGAGACTTCGACCTCACATCACCGGGCTCAACATTGATGGGAGATGGATATCGAAACCAACTAAGGTGAAAAGAGAGAAATTATGAAGTTCTTTAGGAATCGTTTTGTGGAAGATAGGATTGTTAGACCTCAAATTATGTGTGAAGATATAAAAAAATTGGCGGACATCGATAAACAACTCCTGGTTCAATGATTCTCGGTTGAAAAAATTAAATCAGAAGTGGCTGAGTGTGGTAATGATAAATCGCCCGGGCCAGACGGGTTAAACATGAAGTTCATAAAGTCGTTTTGGTATTTCTTCGAGAAGGACTTCAAAGGTGTTTTGGATAATATTTTGTTCACGAGGAATTTAGCGTGGGCTGCGAATCATCATTTGTCTCTTTAATTCCAAAAATTAAAGACCCAGTGGATTTAAATAATTACAGGCCTATAAACCTTATTGGGATAATTAGTAAGGTTGTCTCAAAAGTGCTTGCGAATCGTCTTAAGAAGGTGATTGTATCGATAATTTCGGATTCTCAGTAAGCTTTCTTGAAAGGGAATTACATATTGGACGGACCACTTATTATCAATTAAATCTTTAGGTGGGGAAAGAAGTACAAGAAAAAAGGTTTTTTCTTAGAGATTTGATTTCAAAAAGGCGTATGACAACGTGAATTGGAATTTTCTTTTATCGACTATGGCTCAAATGGGATTTCTAGATTGGTGGTGTCTTTAGATTAAAGGAATTTTAAAATCTTCGAGGTCGTCGGTGCTTGTGAATGGTTCCCCTATCCAGTTCCAATGTTTCAAAGGCTTGAGGGAGTTATTGGTGGTTTTAAATTACCTAACGATGGACCAATTATTTCTCATCTTTTTATGTGGATGATGCGATCATCCTTGGGGAGTGGTCTAAGGAGTGTATCTCGAACGTGGTCCGTACCCTTCGTATTTCGCATATATATTCGGGACTCAAGATTAACCTTGCTAAGTCAAGCTTTTTTGCTATTTCTCCCTTTCTTTTTATCTTAGTTATGGAAGTATTATCGTGCATGCTAGACAAACCTAAGAAGGAGGGAGTTATTGGTGGTTTTAAATTACCTAACGATGGAGCGATTATTTCTCATCTTTTGTATGTGGATGATGCGATCATCCTCGGGGAGTGGTCTAAGGAGTGTATCTCGAACGTGGTCCGTACCCTTCGTATTTTGCATATATGTTCGGGACTCAAGATTAACCTTGCTAAGTCGAGCATTTTTGCTATTGGAGTGGGGTCGGCGGAGTTAGGGGATATTGCTTCCCTTATTGGGTGGAGAGCGTGGGATTTCCCATTTACCTATCTTGGCTTAAAAGTTGGGGCTAACATGAATCGGGTTTCAAATTAGAGTCTGGTTTATGAAACTTTCGAGACGAGATTATCCAAATGGAAAGCCTCTCAATTATCTATCGGAGGAAGAGTGACTCTTATTAAATGCGTTCTTGAAAGTTATCTAATTATTATTTTTCCTTGTATAAAGCCCCAATTAAACTCATCAATGATTTGGAGTAAAAAATAAGGAGATTCCTATGGGGAGGCGACGATGTTAATAACAGTCTTCATTGGGCGGCCTGGAATACGATGACATTACCAAAAGATTGTGAAGGGCCCAGTCTTAGTAAGGTAAAAGGTATTAATATTTTGCTCTTGGCAAAATGGGGTTGGTGGCTAAAGTCGGACCAGAACTAACTATGGGTAAGAGTGGTGGAAGCTATCCATAATACGAGATTATGCTGGAAGTTTATCCCGTTTAGAAAGTCGATGGGTGGGGTGTTGTGTAATATTGCTAATGTGCTTTCTAGAACCATTATCGATGGGATCCCTTTGAGGATTTTTTTTAAAAGCAAAAAGGAAATCCGGAGGATACCTCTTTTTGGCTTGACCCAGGGCTGTGTAATGAGCCTCTTAGAAATAAATTCCCTAAGCTCTTCAAATTGGAATGTGAAAAGAGATGCAAGGTGTCGGATTGGATTAACAGCAGAAACAGTGGGCCGACAGTTGAGCTTGGTTATATTTGGGCTTGGAATAGGAACTTATCGGCTGTTGTTGAAGTCAACGAGTTAATAGAATTATGCAGCATGATATACGGCTTCAGTTTAGATGAGAATCGTGATGTTTGGGAATGGATAGGAGCCAACGGAAACAATATGGTTGCCTGCGAAATGCAATGTTTTTATTTGGAGGACGGCCATGAACAAGATTGCTACGGTGGAAGCTTTGATGATAAGAAGCATTGATATTCCGGATTCAAGTTGCACTTTGTGTAGAGATGGAGAAGACTCGATGGCGCATATATTTACCTCATGCTATGTGTCTTCGGTGATTGGAATCAAATTAGTAAGTGGTGCAAAATTCAGAACTTGTTCTTCTTCGATTTTAAAGATATCACTCAAATACACGAGTATGTGGGGTTAAAAGGAGCTAAGAAGGAGGTTCTTAAGGGGATCATTAGGATCGGATGTTGGTGTATTTGGAAGGCCAGAAACAGAGCTAGATTTGACAACAAAGAGTTAGATAAAAGCGATGGGTTTTTTTATGGCCGGAGACATTATGCGTGAGATAAAAGCGATGGGTGTTTATGGCTAAAAAATAGGTCGAAGTCCAAAGATATTTCTTGGCAAGATTGGTGTAAATTTGTAATTATATAGTGTTTGTGTTGTGTCGGGGCCCTCAGTTTAAGGTTTGGTCGTGTTTTAATGAAATTTATATTAGAAAAAAACAGTGTAAAAATATTGATGTGGCACCCTATCCACCCAAAACTAGGATCCGGCAAGTTGTTTGATATTATAATTGACTTGGTTTATGATGCTTGTCATTATGGATATGTATTTGTTTTTCTTGTATTGCTTTGTCCATTGGGGCCTTATTGATAAAAGTGATTTGAAATTTTCAATAACAATAATAAAAGGAAATATAAAACATGATCGTAAGGTAGACAAATCTTTTATGGTCATCGAGATCAGATCAAAAGGCAAGATCCTTTAATCTCGGAAAATTAAAATTAAGTGTTAACAAATGACAAAAGAAAAAATAATAAAAAAGAAATCTTACTAAATGCGTTCATATCTTCCAAAACCACAAAATCGTTTCTTTTCAACTCTTCCTTCACCTAGTCAACGGAGATTTAACATCGCCAGATATCAAAAGTGCGCTTGGGTGTACACTTTGGTCCGGTTCTATGGCAAAATCAAAATTGCTAGCGAAATGTTTGTATTTGGATTATTGAAAACAAGTCGGTTTCGGTTTTAGCAGCGGGTTGGTTCGGTTTTCGTAACAAAATTTCATAATTTAAAAATAAAAAGAATAATACAAGATTTAATAATCTTTCTTAGATGTTTATATTTAAGTTAATAGGTTTAACCTGTTTAATTAATATTGTTCACATATGTCTATCTAATTTCGATTATTGAAAACAAGTTGGTTTCGGTTTTAGCAGCGGGTTGGTTCGGTTTTCAAAATAAAATTTTGTAGGATTTAAAAATAAAAAGAATAATACAAGATTTAATAATCTTTCTTGGATGTTTATATTTAAGTTATTATGTTTAGCTTGTTTAATTAATATTATTCACATATGTCTATCTAATATATATTTAGAGTAAAATGCAAAATGATTCTTGAGTTTAGATCACTTTAGTATGAAAATGAAACTTTTTGTATTTTTGTCACTTTTCATTTTTATTGCCGTTTCATCCAATTGGTAACTGTGTTAAAATTTTATGTCAACTTTCCCCATTTTTTTCGTTTTACTCATTTAATTAAAATATATTATAGCATAAAATAACAATTATACTTAAGTTATTATGTTTCTTAGATATTTGTATTTAAGTTATTATGTTTAACCTGTTTAATTAATATTGTTTACATATGCCTATCTAATATATATTTAGAGTAAAATGCAAAATGGTTCTTGAGTTTAGATCACTTTAGTGTAAACATGAACCTTTTTGTATTTTTGTCACTTAGGTTTCATTTTTATTGCCGTTTTCATCCAATTGGTAACTGAGTTAAAATTTTCTGTTAAGCTTCCCCTTTTTTTCGTTTTACGCATTTAATTAAAATATATTATAGCATAAAATAACAATTATACTTAAGTTATTATGTTTCTTAGATATTTATATTTAAGTTATTATGTATAACCTGTTCAATTAATATTGTTTACATATGCCTATCTAATATATATTTCGAGGAAAATGCAAAATGGTTCTTGAGTTTAGATCACTTTATATAAAGATGAAACTTTTTGTATTCGTATCACTTAGGTTTCATTTTTATTGCCATTTTCATCCAATTGGTAACTGATTTAAAATTTTCTGTTAACTTTCCCCTTTTTTTCGGTTTACTCATTTAATTAAAATATATTATAGCATAAAATAACAATTATACCCTTCATTTAAATGAGGAAACCGAAAAAAGGGGAGTAGTTAATGGAAAATTTTAACTTAGTTTGCCGATTGGATGAAGATAGCAACAAAATTGTAACCTCAGGGACTCATGCATAACGTTTCATTTTTGGGCTGAAATAGGAAAAATGGCCTAAACTCAGGGACCATTTTAACATTTTACTCCTATTTTTATGTTACTCATAGTTTTTATTAACACGTGTTCTTTTATATTAATATGAAAATCATGTAACTGTATGTAAAAAAATATTTCTTGTAGCCAATGAATAAATCATTTTCATGAACGGCCAACAAACACTATACAAGCTTGGGCAAACTCATTGGCAAAAGACCACCCACACCATGCAAACACACATAACACTAGTGACCAGGCCCGCCCATCGTTCCAGGGGAAACCCACCGCCCCAGTGCCCATTGTGATAAAACCTCTATCCCACCTAGAAATATTGCACCAAGTGAGACACCCTCCCATGACCTTGATCAATTTTTTTCAAAGATAAATAAACATATTAATGTTTTAATTATAAATACTTAACATTTAAAATTAAAACTTATAGTTTTTTAATTAATATAGAACAAACACCTAAAATATGAGTTTTAGGTTATTTGGTTCGGTTTTATTAAAATGCAAAACAGTCACAGAACTGTAAATTTCTGTTTCCTTTTTTTATGGGGTTTGGTTTTTCCGGTTTTCTAGCTCCCTTAATGGATACTAGGCAACATAAAAAAATCTTGATTCATGTCCTAACTTAGGCTAATCCACATCAAAGTACTTTTATCAGCATAGCAGTCGTGGCTAAAGACTACACTAAGCGTTCACTAATTCGGATCTTCAATGACCAAAATCTACAGCTATGAAACTGTAATTGAGGGAATCAAAACTTCTCAAATACATCTGAAAGAAGATAGGGTGCACCCCATTCCTTAGTCTACAACAAATTAATTTATTAGGTGTTAGGGTTTTGGGTGTACCCTAACACCTAAGTCATTAAGGGTGACATGACATGTTAATCGACATTGCACACCGCTGTCTCCTTGGGTTAAGGGGCTTAAAGGGGTTATATGTTGACATTTTAACTTGATGTTGAGAAAAATATTTTTTTTCTTTTTTAATCACTTGAAAATATGGTTACGAAGAGTTAACGGGATTAAACCATTTCCTTATGGTGAGATGGAGTGAAATGGAAAAAGTGAGTAATGTTGCACCCAGACGTAGTTGAGGAGAGCTAAAGTGTACCCCAAGGCCTTAAGAAAATATACATGCAAATACAAATCAATAGACTTTTCATCCTGTCACACCTCGCCCAGACCGGGCTACCGTGACTGATTGATACAGGATACGCACAGCGGAAATAAACTTTATTTATTCACTTGGCTTAGGGTTTTCATGTACAAGCCTAAACTGGATATGTGGACACAATCTACAAAATATAATACACTTATATATATTTATATATAAGGCTTCCATGACCTTATTTTCTATGTACTTGGCCTCTCAACGTCCTACTATCGAAACGTCCTACTATCGAACTTTATGGCTTCAACTATTTTCCCCTGAGATGTGTGTTTTAAAAAAAATAAAATAAACAAATGAGGTCAGTATAAGTTGATGAGTTCATAAACAGATGATGTTAAAAAAAATTAAATATTATCTTGAAATATTATTTAGACATATAATAATTATAGGCAACCCCAAATTCCTTCCCTTCGCCCACTAAGGACAACCGGGATATTCCAAAGCATACAAAGCACCTGGAGATTTAAGACATATATATAGCCGGAAACTTCTACAACCGGACAACTTATGTTGACCAACATCTAGGGACAAGGTCCCTTGGTAATCAAGCCCATGATAAGTTCCGTCCACCTTGGAATATAATAAGCGCTAATTATATGTATATCATCTGGGAATTTGCGAACATCAACTTTTATCTAACACACTGATAACATATTTCAAGATATCAATTCAGATATCTTTATATTTTTTAAACTTATTGCAATTCCTATGTTTCCGTAAACAACAACTGTTAGTCAAAATTAACTTGAAGTTCGATTTCATTCTATTCATAAGTAAACAAAGAATTCGAAATCAAGAACAGCCTTTGATTCGCTAACTTTACAGAATTTTGATTTAACAAAGTATTCGAAATCAAGAACAGGCTTTGATTCGCAAACTTCCCAGAATTTTGATTTACATATTTTTCCAGGTTTTGATTTACTGTTCAATTGTATTGTCTCATTATAATGGAACAACCAGAAGATGTTTCGATCCGTGTTGAAGATAACATCGAGGGTAACCACAATGTTTTTGTTACCACTATGGATCGACCAGCTTTAGTTGTGTTTGCCCTTTAAGAGTATTATATTTGTAATTCCTTACAACTTTTGATCGACATGTATCTGTATTCAACATTTTTCGTTTTATGTGTTTAATTGTCCCTCCCGGTTTTTAACAATGTTCCAGAAATGTAATTCACACAACAGCGCATTTATGAATGTTTGATGGATGTTTTTTTCGAGGTTTGTTATCACAGATGGTTTTGTTGGTTCCGTTCACATTTACTTCCATGCTTGTTACAGATTAATTACACATGTGCATAGTTAGTAGTATACACAATGTATGTGCTGTTTTTTATTTTGTATCTGTGATTTGTAATTCTGATGTATATTAAGGATTCAATTTAGTACACTTGTGTATAATTGCGTTTACATTCCATGTGTACATGTTTGCTTGTATGACATCTTTTTTTGCACACATGCTGTAATTGTAAAGATTGTTTCCAGATTAGTACACTTGTGCATAGCTGTATATTATAGACCACATTGATTCTGTTTGCGAAATTTTATAGGTGAGTTTGGAATTTTAGTTAACTGTGTATGATTTATGATCTTAACACATGTGTATATACATTTAAAAGCAGTTGTTATGTAATTCTGGGATTCAATTTTATTATTGTTTTGTGTATTCTTTGTTTTTTCATAGCCGGTTTCTTACACTTTTTAATAAATTCTGCAGAATCCGTTGCGAGCAACGTATATGAATCACTTAATGGAACCATGTATTGGACACCAACCGTCCCTCCCGGTTTCAAATCGTTTATTAATGCTAGATTTAATACAATTGGAGAAGCTATAGCGATGTATGAAGAGTATGCACAACTGGCCGGATTTGGAGAAGCTATATCTGAGTATGAGATATATGACTTTGTAGAACAACATAACCATGGCTTTACTACCCCTGAAAATCTTGATCTATCACTGAAGAGGAGGAAGCTTGACTTTTCTACCCAAGAGTTTATAGCAAAATGCCGAAACGCAAACCTAGGACCTACCAAGTCGCACAAGGTGCATGTAGTTTTAAAAGCTGGTCATCATAATGCGCACGGAACCGTTGTCGACTACAAAAACTGTAGTCATGATATCCGATTTTTTATTGGGGATAGAGACGCCCAGATGATACTTGACAAATTCACGGAATGTACCAAAACAAAGAAAACTACACGTTTAACACCTATATTGTTGATACCGAACTCCAGTTAATTTTTTGGTGTGATGTGGTATCGAAATCAAACTACGACTCATTTGGCGATGTTATTGCGTTTGATGCGACATATCATACAAATATGTAAGTGTTACATGAAATTTGTAATCTGTTATTTATCTTTTAATATACGTATCTAATTGTGTTCGTAAAAACATGTATGATATGATTTTTGTACCTTTTACTGGAGTCAATCACCACAAATGGTGTAAATTTTTTGGTGCAGGGTTGCTTCATAATGAGACTATCGAGTCTTATACATGGCTTCTTCAAAAATTCCTCGAGGCACACAATGGGAAACAACCCTGTTTTGGTGCTAACTGATCAAGATTGTGCCATGAAACAAGCGGTAGGAAAGGTCTTTGACAAGTCAATTCATAGGTTGTGTATGTGGCACATTATTCAAAAACTACCGATGAAGGTACAAAATCTGAACTAAATTTTTTTTTACAGTACATATATGTATCATACTGAAACAGCCTGGAGACTAACTAACCTTTTCCTTTTATTTAAATGTAGATCAAGGGGAACGATAGGAGGAATGCAGAAATAAAACAAAAGTTCCACAAACTCGTTGGAATGTTTACATTAAACCACAAACATTTGGGAGTAGATAGCGCAATCTTATTGTTGAATATGGGCTGGAAGACTATTCGTGGTTGTCCGAGATATATTCGATTCGTGCAAACTGGATACCGACTTATTTTCACGAGATACCTATGTGTACGTTAACGAACACCACATCCAGGTGTGAAAGTGCAAACCACTTGTTCAAATCTAATTCTAGTTCTCATAACACTTTGGTTCAGTTCATGTTGTGTGACGACACATCAGTTGATGGGATACGAACGAACAGAGGGAACTAACACATAAAATGGACACCACTAATCCCGAATTCAAAACCTCTTGGCCTATTGAATGGCATGCAAATGATATTTACACACGTAGAATTTTTTTTATGTTCAAAAGGAAATATTGAACGGCAAGGAAAATTGTTATATTGCTGAAAGATCTGTATCTGATGGTATAAGCAGCTTTTTGATAGCTCACCAAGACCACATGAAAGAAGTTATAAACGAGTTCACGGTTGGTATTTACATTCAGTAAAGTGTGTTTTCTTATCTTAAAACATGTTTATGCATTGTTCTAAACATATCCCCTAATTTATCCATTTTGCATCATTATCTTACAGGTCACATTTAACAAACAAGATGTCTTTGTTTCGTGTGAATGCATGGGCTATACTAGTAACGGATATCTATGCCATCATATCTTCTGCGTTTTTGGGCACCATAACGTACATAACATTCGAGGACGGTATATTCACCCAAGATGAGGAGAGACGCTTTGCCTACTAGTCTATATAGCGTTGAAAATAGGTTATCTGTATATCAGAGTCGTAGTGGAAAAATTTGGCGTAGAATTCTTGACAATATGGAAATGTGTCGAGAGAGAGTTCGCGGTAGGATTGATAAATTACAGGAACTAGATGAGCAACTACAGTTGTTGGGAGATAAGGTTTTTAGCGATTTTCCACCGGATCCGGAACTTAAAAAAAGTTTGTCGTTTATCAGGAAATTCTTGATCATACTGAACCAGAAGAGGTATCATGCACCGTACCAAAGAAAGTACGCAACAAAGGATGTGAAAAGCATAAACGTCCAATTGGTTCTCGCGAGAAAGCATTAAAACAATGCAAAAAACATAAAAGAAAATGCAATTATTATGGCAAGAGGGTGAAAATGCACGATAAAAGAAATTGCCCACTGAAAAAAGGAAACATCACAAAGGACGATTCGTCTACAGAAGAAGATGGTGCGGAAGATGATGATGAACCAAACGAGTATGAAGACTGCACCGATAGTGAAACTGAAGTGCAAGTGGACGAGAGCGGAGACGATGACACTATGTTTTAACAATAACTATATCAGCCATAATAAATCCATCGTATGATGCACCTGGTACATTATGTTTTCTGTTTTTTTCAACTTTATTAGATTTTTTGACAATGTATTTGATAAGACTTTGAGTTGGATACTGGTTAAACATTGCCGCATTAACATCATTTTTGACTCCATAGTTTTCATATATTATACATCAGAACCTCAAATTACATACATCAGGCTGGTTTTTATAATGTTTATGTAATATGCATTTGTTCACATCTGGTTTAAACAAGTTAATTCAGTAGTACCCATATTTTACTGCATGATTTGAAAAACAAAACACCAGTTGTCTAGGAATAAAGTTTTCTTTTTTAACACCTTATCGTTGAAATGGTCACTTTCATGTTTTATTGTGTCATAGTACATAACTGGACAATTACATTAATACTGTAGTACACATATGGCACCACATAGATGTTTAAGTAATATGCACTTGTCCACATCTAGTTAAAACCAGTTAATTCAGTAGTACCTACATTTACTGTATAAATTGAAAAACAAAACACCAGTTGTCTGGGAATAACGTTTTCTTTTTTAACACCTTATCGTTGAAATGGTCAATTTCCTGTTTTTTGTGTACTAGTACATAGCTAGTTTATTACATTAATATTGTAGTACACATATGCACCACTTATATGTGGTCGGGAATACTATAGTACACAAATGTAATACGTAAAGCAAGTTCCATCAAAAGTTCCATCAACAAAAATATAAGGTCGACACCGTTATGGCTACACAGTTATATGTTTCAACAACTTCCATCCAAAAAACCAACTAGTTCGACCCGAACCAACAAGCCCCAACAATTAACTAAAATAAAATGTCTTTTCGAAACGTTCCACTTCCGCTAGTATCCGGTCCCGGTGAATGTTTGCACCAGACGTCACCAACTTTACTGCATATTTCTTACGTAACCTTGTCAAGGTAGCTTTTTTCTGACCAGGTTCTAATGGGAATCCACAATCCCATTTTTCTGCCGTGACTCCAAACTAAGTTTCCATGTGCCGTATAACAAATACACCACAATCGACCGTGTTGCCTTCGGTCTTCCACTCAAATTATAACATTTCTGGTACTGCATTATCAATTTGTATTGCTTTCGGGTGGTTCATCAGTTTCATATACTTTGTGAAAATGTCCTTCTGCAACCGAAATTACAAGATTAAATTGATTTAACTACTATCAAAAACCAAAACTAAATAAACCAAATTCTATCCAGAAGTGTCTTACAACTTTGTACGGAGTGCTTTCTTGAAATAATTTTCATCATATAACAGTTGAACTGGGCTTTCTGATGCAGCCATATTATCGATCAACGTTATCGAGGTCATTTCAAGAAAAAAAAGACAAGATAAAAATGTCTCTTTTCAAGAATTGGGAAGCAGACTACGCAATAACTGGACAAAGTCAACAAATATAGTCTTTTTTCTACCACGTGTAGTAAAGAACATCTTAATTTTTCAACCCGTTGCACATCTCCATACCTTACATTATGTAACACATCCTCCGTCTGTACAAAAAAAATAAAAAATAAAAAAATAAACCGACAAATAAGTTAATAAAACTCAAACTATAATTTCTAAATTCAATAAAAATACAAACATTTTTTTATATTAATGGGGATCAACTTACAAAACATTCCGTATGTCAAAACAAACGCGGGTTTGACCCTTTAACTTTATCATCTCCCTCAAAAATATTTTCCCTGGAAGTTGGTTGATTCTCTTCTTGGTTTAGCATTGATGTAAAACAATTAATTACCCCACTATTAATCCATTGACTTGGCTGTAAATCCTTCATTTTGAAATGGTATAGACTAACCCCCGTCATGGTCTCAAATACCAACCGCCTGTTTTCAACAACATATTATAACTTAACATACAGTACAAAATTAATTTCACTACACGGACATTTACTCGCAAACAACACTTTATTACATTCGAAAAACTCATTATTGAACGACAAGGATAACCAATCAAGTAGTCAAGTAATGCACATGTGGATTCAGATGTCATTATATTTTCAGATTCACAATGCACCTGTATATAATGTAAATCTTAACCATTCTTATTCTGTAGTACACATGTGCATGTGTTTACCCTTATAGATAACTACTTACAGTACACACGTGTTAACTGCTATGATTAAACAGTCATATATATGATAGGTCCAATGGGCATTATTTTTAGTATGCATGACCGTATATTGTTCATATATATATATGTATATATATGCATCTAAATAAGAGTCATTTATTGAAGATTTCTTATGCGTTAGTCGCTTCCACCTCCGCGACTTCTTTGTCATCACGGTGTTTCATTGACCCTTCGGTCACCTTTTTGTTCTTCGCTCTTGCAATCCTGTTCATTGACATTACTTTCCAAATGACAACAACATTCTAAATGCCAAAAAAACTAATACTAATAATAATACTTACATCTGGTCGTCGGCACAAAACGACAAATATTTCCACAGCATATTTTCTTTTTTGCTCAACCAACTGTTGATACTCACAGCTCGCACCAGAAATGGTGATTGGACATACTTCGAGCCGATCTTTCTCCTTTTCCCTTTTCCGACGGATTGAACATTTTCAACAACATTTCTTTCATGTTCGACATTCACTGGCGCATTATCTTGTACGGTACATTCATCCTGTGTGATTCCAAAGCTGAACCAAGGGATATCGTCTAACCTTTGGGTGTCATATGCACCAGAAATGAAGTCCTCAATCACTTCTGCTAATTTCATAAAAATTATTGTAGTTGGCGAAGCGATGTGTGGTGTTGTGACGTTATCTCTATGCATTTCTGGCAAACTGGCACACTTTGTTTTCCCCTTCTTGTCCTCCACAGCTACATACATGTATAGTAAACATGATTTTGATGTGTAGACTAAATCATACATAAAACATAAAATCATATAACAACTAAAATATGACTTTATCTTTACCTGTTCCCTTCATACATGGACTCGCAAAGGATTCCTTTCCTAAGGTATCACCAACAGCTGCTTTGTTGAAAATTATTTTGTATCGTTCTAAAATTGATATAACCGACTGATGTGATGGATATCGCGATATATGCTCTTTTATTCCATCCTCTAATTGTATTTTAACACTCTCAATTTCATCGCATATTCACAATATACGTGCACCACTCACCTGCGCATTACAAAAAATTAAAATAACTAAATATATTTATAAATTAACGATAAAACCATGTCGCAACATTATTTTTAACATAGGAAAAACCCTAACTGTTAACATCCTTATACCTCTACCGACGACCTATCTTGTGCATTTGTTTTTTGACAAAATCATTCTTGGCAATGTGAGGCCGACCCTTCCTCACTATTGTTTTCGTCATCATCTTCCACATCATATAATTCTCTTAAATCTCCCGGCCCAAAACCTCCATTCTTCAACTCCTGCTCCTTTCTCTGGTTCATTAAATCATGTGTCCAAAATCTCAAGGGATCTTCCCTACATTCACGATCGAATCCAGGACATCTTGTTGACTCCAAATACAATAACTGATATAAACAAATACGTAAACAAATATAATTAAAATAAAAACAAACGATACAGAAATAAAGAAAAAAAACATTAGTTTTTTGACACTTAAAACTAGGGCACTTGTGTAATTTCCCCAAACAACACATGTGTACTATAAGTAAATTGTCTAGAGTGTGGTAAAATAGAATACTTTGAGTGTTTAAAACATACCACCAGATAAGTTAGAGGCCCTCTGAAGTACACATTCAGATCACACCTTACCCAATCGTCTTTACACTTCCTAACGGCGTCTACACAAATTGACACCAATCATGCTCCTTGAACTCCTTCTCGTGGTTAAACAAATCCAACAAGTTGTACATAACACTACCATTTTTCGTGCATCCAATCATAGTTGATATTGACAACAGCACAAAATCGATTTTGGACATTTCCCTATCCTCATATGCATCTGTCCTAATCTTGTCAACTATTTTCTTACAACTAATCGAAATCTTATGAAACCTAGAAACCCATTTATCCTTCATAGGATGTCCTGCTTCATCTTTGTTCACCTTTGACACCTTTATACTACCGCTTGGGACACCTAATATTTTTTAACAGACTCTTTGTCGACCATAATTTTTTGGTTCTCCCATAACAATACTCATGTTCTTTGTGTTCAGCTTATCAATAACAAAATGCCCTAAATGGGCTGTAACATCGCGGACATGAAACTCCAATATCTTACCAAACCCAATATCTCTCACCATCCCTTTCTGCCAATCCTTCATCACCCGCATTGCTTCATAAAGTTTATTAGGTGATGTTCTAACCCTGATTCCAAACAAACCATCTTCATCTTTTACACGTTTTTTTTCTTTGTGTATTCTTTACATTCTGCTTCTTTTGCGGTCGCCTTTTTCGGTAACCGAAAGTTCACCTATGACATTATCAACAGAACATTAAACGATTAAACACATAATGATTTTTTGGGAACACTATTTAGAAGCTTGATTTAAATTATACCATCAGTTTATTCACCTCTGTCGCTAACGTCATTCCGCTCGTCATTCACACCAACCTTCTTTTTCTTTGTTTCATTCACTATTACAAAAAAAAAATAAAAAAACACATGACAGAAACAATACAAAATAATAATACACAAATAAGCAATTCAATTCTTACTGTCGGATTCAACATTTGCACGTTCATCAATTTCATCTACTAGTCTCCTTCCACATTTGGTGTTTCTATAGATCTTCATACCGTCTGGGAAAACAACATTTTGAAGGTGTACAAATGTCACATATATTTCAAAACAGTGTAAACATACATTTTTTATTTGTAGATACCATACCTGTTGATCCTTTTATCACTTTTCCCGGTTTTCCTAACTCATTCAACCCCTTGATGTTTCGATGAACTATCTTTAACATCTATAACAAGCCAAATATTTTTTACATGTCATTTGTGGCTTATCTTCCCTTTTTATTTTTTCTTTTCATACAGCTTCTTCAAAAAAAAAGAAACATGATACAAAAACAAAGAAACGAACCTTCTTCATCGTCTGTGAAAGGAACTTTATAAGTTTTAGTTCTTTCTCTTTTTTTTTCTTCTTTGTTGCTTTACTTTTTTTCCTTCCATTGCCCTCCGAATCCCTTATTCTTTGTTTCATGTCATGCGATTTTTCACCCTCGTATCCTGCGGATGAATCAAATTACATACAAATAAAAATAAATTGGGTTATTAATTAAGAGTAGTGTTTAACTAATATTCTTTATTTAAAAAAGAGTATAATCATCATTTAAAAATTATACTCACCTGTTTCCCCTTGGTCGTTTTTTTCAACATGATCGTCAATAGTATTACTAAATCTACTAGCTTTAATCGTGCAATTCTTCGCTTCTGGCACCTATACAATTAAGATAAGAATATAAACGAAGTAGTATTTTACTTGTATCAACAAGCGAACTCAGTTTTCATTTAACAACTTACGTTTCCTCATATCGATTCGACTTTTGTTTCAACAAGCGAACTTAATTAGTAATTTTTTCATAATCATATCATAAAAACACACATATGTATCACACACGCACAATTATAAACATACTGTAATACACATATGTATAGATTAGATACTTATCAGACATACTATAGTACACACATGTAACAGACTTTTTCCCTCATAAGATCAATTACAACCCAGTGACACTCTGTACCATATTCAAAAACATTTTTTATCAATCAATATATAAAAAAACACACTTCCAAAAGCATGATACACGCATTTCTAACCATTGTCTTTCAACAATCGGTTTTAAGAAACCCACTTTAACAAAAACTTAATCCACATGTGTACTGAAACATTTTTTCTACCTATAAGCATAAATCTTCGATTCCAGAAAACATATAACAACCAACATTGCCATATTCACCAATTTGCTTTTTGGGGTTCAGCATTCTTTTAAAATTACTCAGACAAACCACGGAAAACACATAACAAAAACCTAAAATTTCAATGTGCACAAATCGCTACTGTTCGAGAATATGCAAACCCTAAAAAACGAATCCTAGTTAAATTATTGTCGCCGGAATATTAACATACACACAAACGCACGGAAATCATCAAATATACTACTTCAACAACTACAAATACCTCGATTCGTTGCTCGATTTAACCACAAATGATTAGAGACCTTCACCCCGAACACTATGCTATCTTCTGCATATATCGCAAAACGGAAAAGCCTAAAATTTAGAGGGGAATTGATACGGATTAAAGGAAGATGGATTTCTTCAAAAACCAAACAAGTCGCGATTTGGGGGAGAACGTGGGAATGAATTGCGCAGAAGATAGTATGGAAACGTTGGGTTTCCTTATTCAAAAGATTTGGCTTATGTTCAATTACCCATCTACCATTTTCATTTAATCTTTAATTTAAAAACTTTTATTATTAATTACAATCATGCCCTATTAAAAGTTTAAAGATGATTCAAATCAACGGTCGTGATCAGTTCCACAGTTCAGTCTTGATCCCTATCCTATATATATATATATTATATATATATATATATATATATATATATAGTGGAAAGTTCAAATGAGAAGAAAAAATTTGTAAGAAAAAAAAAAACTTTTAAACCAATAGAAATTCTCCATTTACGTCATTTAATGTACGTATTTAATATTATGAAAAAGGTATATAGGTAAATCTATAATTGTCATTAACTAGCTAATTAATTAAACTTGTAACTCATTTTTTTGATATACTCTTTTAAGATAAAATAATTTATAGTGTAGGACAATTTTCGACATGTGTGGGATAAATTTTAGTATACGTAGGATAAGCGTTGAAATGTGTAGGGTAAATTTACATGTGTGTATGGTAAATTCCGGTAAATGTATGTAAGATATTGTAGGATAAAATGTTTTTGCTTTATTAATGAGGGATAACATAATTAATAAGAGGAGTTATAAACTATTTAGTGTTTTACCATTATGTCTTTTCTTTTTTTTCTTGTCAAATTAAATTTCTTCTCGAATGAACCTATCCCTATATATATATATATATATATATATATATATATATATATATACATATTACGTGTACTAAGATTGTCTTCATTTAATTTATAGTGATACTCACTTTTATTAAAACATATTACTCAATTCTTTTAACAACCAAATAATCATCTAGTCTATTTTTGTTGTACCTCATAAGTCTGTAATAGGTTTAAGAAAAAACTTTTAATAAACACCCTTAAAATACTACAACTTCAGAACCGTATAAACAATATAATTTAGATAAACAATATAAGTTTAGAATGAACATTTTGTTTCTGTTAATATAAAAAATATGCTTTGTTAGTTTAAACAGGTAAACTTTATAAGAAAATAAAGTTTTTAGACTAATATTAATACTTCAAATTTGGTGATATACTAATTATAAATTTTGTTTGAAATAGTTTAAGTACTATTATAAAAGAAATTTACTAATACTAATCATTCACATTCGCATTTATATCGCATACATGAATATTCGTATTACATACGCGCTCTATTAATTTCATTCCTACAGGCACATATATAATTACTATAATTACGCTCGCTTAATTTCTTTTGAAAACTATAGTTTGTTAGGCGCACAATTTTCTATTTATAACATGCTTTTAGGTACTAATTATTACATCCAATAAAATTTTACTTATAAAACTTAGCCATATTCATAGTGAGACCTTATTTGCATACATTAACATACACTCCACACCTTCATGCATGCTCCCGTAGGTTTCTGTCCTTACTTGTACCCTACAAAACTCTATAGTAGGCTTGGGTACCTTTGGAAGCTTATCGGGCCTTAGAA
Organism: Scalesia atractyloides; assembly: GCA_947069175.1. Classification (NCBI taxonomy): domain Eukaryota; kingdom Viridiplantae; phylum Streptophyta; class Magnoliopsida; order Asterales; family Asteraceae; genus Scalesia; species Scalesia atractyloides. The sequence continues at coordinate 88,889,837 of CAMTDV010000023.1, forward strand.
ACAAGGAAAGGTCAGAAAAACGCAAAAAACTGATTTCGGCATTGGACCCACATAGATTAAAATACTTAACTTGGTTAGTTAAATATAGTTATTACACCTCATGCTATAATACTTAAATACACATATTGATCATTATGGATTTTGAGGCATTACAAGTCTACCCTTTAAAGAAGGTTTCGTCCTCGAAACCTCTTTCATTTCCACCAAATTTAATTATCCTTAGTTTCTAGTTGTTAATCCTTCAATCAGTATACTTAGAGCATATTGCTAGTATGCATACCATTGGAATTCAAGTTCTTGTATACTGCTAGTTCCCTAGCGAACCTCATCACTACTTGTTCATTAATTCAACATATTCCAAAGGTTATATCGCGAACTCACTCATAGCTCGCATAAAGACTTTGCTCACAAATGAACATAACTAAATGTCTTGTTTCTACCTTATTAGTTAAATATAAGACTTTCATACGTTTGTTAATCGTAACGAATTGATTAATTCCGTTTACTTATATATCACACATGATATTTCATTATTGCATAAGCCACAAGAGTTCTTATTGTAGGTTTACTTGGGTAATTTACTATTAGCATACTTCCTACATGCTTTCATTGACACTTGATAGTTTAGATTACCATGTACATGCTCACATTCGCTCAGGTTAACAGTATCACTAAGCAGCTATTATTTCATTTCACTTATCGTGAGCAAGCCACGTCATTCCATAACTAACATTTCTTCAATTTACTTTAATAGCCACATGAGAAGACAATATATGATTATAAGTGTACTATAAATTATTCTTTTCATACTTGACACGAAAATTAAGCATCATTCTACGTTTTCTACCGTTATTAGTACTATGCACACCCTTAGGTTTAGTCTCGAATCATTTCATTTATATGACTTTATTATTAGCTCTCTTCACGCATTACTTACTCTACTTAAGTAAGCATGTTGCGCGAGTTCATCGTACGAGTAAGCCCCACTGGATTTTTGTTCTTCGGAATAAGTGCAATGCGCGAAGCACTACTGCTTTTGTCAATACTTCCAAACCTGTAAAAGAAATCTACGAGATTATTGAAATCAATTTCAAATAAATTTCAATACCTCTTTTTAAATATGAAGTTGAAACCATTCGGTGCCCCACACTTGAAGACCGCATCTTTGATCTCTTCTACCTAAAAAGGCACCAAAAGAGAGTCCGCTTCCGAATACCATAATCTTTTTATATCTTTCACATCTCAGCCATGGTCTCTACTTCACTTTCTCTTCTAAAGCCCTTCTGAAGAAACCCAACACCTCTTTTTTTAACCAAGGTAGGTTTGATCACCCAAACCCCGTTAGTCGACAAACCTGGAATGTTATTACTCACTTTCCTGCTCTTAATTTATCCATGGAAGAAAGCAGTGTTCTCGTCTCCCTCCAAGATCCATCTAGTTCTTGCTCTTTGTTGCAAATATTTACTTTTGATGGGGCTTTTAATGTTTAAGTGGGGGAAGTCAAAGAGCGAGAACTACAAGAACCGAGGATCTAACCGACTAGAAAGTAAAAGGGTTTCATCTCAAGACATTATGGGGGAAGTCAAATCGAGAAGCTATGTGTGGTTGAAGAATAGGTCTACGTTTAGATCCATATGCTGGGAGGACTGGTGTAAATATCCATTGTAAATATAGTATTTATTTAGTTCCTTGCCCGTTTGGGTCGGGGGTGTCTCTTATATTGGCCTTTTGCCCTTTTGGGTCGGTGTCGTTTGTTTTAATGAAGTTAAATTTCAAAAATAAAGTTATTAATTCAACGATAATGTTTTTGGGTTATTTTACAACCACTTAACTAAGAAAATTGACCGTGTCCATATTAGGGACTATATTAGAAACGAGTATGCAAAAGTTTGAAACTATAAATATAATTTTAAAAATCTAAAGACTATAAGTGAAATTTAATCAAACCATAAGGAGTGTCAAGATATATTAAGTTAATATGAGAGACCAAATCCTTGTAGGGCAAAGCAAGCATGATTTATGGGGGATATCTCTGACTTCACCTTGAACACGTTAAAAAAAATCCTTATAAACTAAATATTTTGAGCTTAAACTTGAAATAACCAACATTTCAAGGTGAAAGTGCATATTGAGAAATAATCAACGGACCTAATTTGTAACTTACCACCAAACACCCACCCACTAATATGAACAATGAGGGCAGAAATTAGTTGTAAAAAGTGTAAACAAAATCCACTCGGACAACATGAGATGAGATGAGATGAGGCCGGAGAAGATTGGTTATTAGGGGTGGTTGCCCTCCTCTGAATTATGACTTTGACTTTATTATTAAGTCAAAATTCATTTTCATAGAGGAAGATTCTATTCATAATTCAACAACCCCTGTCTTGGATCAGTTTGCAGCAGTTGCAGATATCAACATGAAATGAGTTCAAATTCCAATGCTCTACAGAAATGGAAAGCAACACTTCAAATTCCAAGCGGATTTTCGCTATCTTCTTGGAATCCCCTCCCTACGAATTCTACGGCTTCGACCCCATGCATTTCATGGTCGCGTATAGTTTGCAATGATAATTGGAGCATTCAAACGTTGAACCCCGCATCATCTGAGTTAAAGTTAAATGTGTTATATCTTCTACTTAATTAGATAATTACTAATTGTTTTTAGCTTCATTTTGATTAGTATCCTTGCTTTTCTTTGTATAACACGTTATTTAAGTTGAACACATGTACCCTGTTAAGGCAACAATCTAGTAATGTTTTACACGATGGTCGGTTCAACCTTTTTAAAGCCAAAACAAGGGTCCTTTTATAGGGAAAGTTTCCAAAATAATCACATGACCAGACAATTTCTTCAAAATAAACATTGATTTTTCAACTCCAAGAAAATCACCATTACTCTCTGTGCGAAAACACACACAACCGTCAATGTTTGTGCGATAACACGCTCTATGTTGACAGATCAGGTGCGTGATGCGTGTACTCTTTGTGCGAAAATGACTTTGGAGAAAAACCTTTGTGTGAAAATTTACTGCATGTGGCACAAAATGTTTCGACGTTTTCGCACTCCTCAACTACATGTCTCGATAGAAACACAAAGAAAATTAAAAAACGCCTACCACATGTGGGGTTAAATATGTAAAGTTACACATCCATATTTCTCTCTATTAAGGGGCTGCTTGGCAACTTCGGAATGGTTAAGTGTTGAATCACTAAGAGGTCTGAACCATTAAGTGCTGAACCAATAAGAGGTCTGAACCATTAAGAGCGAGTATAATACTTAACCGTTCAGAGGTAAATGTCTGACCAATTCAGATTAGAGGTTTTAACCATTCAGACTCAGTATAATGCTTAACCATTCAGAGGCAAATATCTGAATCAGTATAATGCTTAACCATTCAGTATAAACTTACTTACAATAACAATTATACCCAAGTCATCTCATTTTCTAAAGCACACTAAACTCATACTGATCACACACACTACTTGCTCAATAATCACACACACTGCTCACTCAATGATCACACCCACTAACTAACACGCATTACATATCATAATCATTAATGTGTCACCAAATATGCTTCGGTCTTTATCAAATCACAAAAGAGGATTAGATCTTTCTCAGTTCTTGATTAAAAATTTGTGTTCAGAAAAAGTGATAAACTTGATCTGAGTCCATTATTAAGCTGGCAGGTCATCAAATACAAAAGTAGTTCATATGTAGCAAACATATATCCATTATAATACTAGTCATTGAAAGGGTTCCATAATGCATATTTTTTATGGCATACAATAGTAAAACATCAGAAACGACTTTAAAGTAAAGAACAAACATTGTGTGCTAACATATAACTCATGGTATCTCAAATGGGATTGGAGGTCATTGCCTCATTGGGCAACTTAGGGGATTTTTGGAACGGGCAAATGAGATAAATCTGGCACTTCTAGAGATGGCAAATGGGGTAGTTCAGGTTTCGGAATCTCCGGCAAGTGAGGGAGTTCTGGTATGGGAATCTCAGGCAAGTGAGGTAGTTCTGGTTTGGGAATCTCAGGTAAGTCAAGCAGTTCCGGTTTGGGAATCTCCGGCAAGTGAGGTAGTTCGGGCTTGGGAATTTCAGGTAAATCAGGGATTTCGGGCTTTGGAAAATATTGGAAATCTATGTCTAGAAGGTTTCTTGCCTCTGCAATCATAGCACAACTCATTGTCGTCAGTGCGATGATGAACAACGGTATGACATGTGGTGGGTGTTTGTGAGGCGACATTGCTGATAAGTCTATGAATTGATTGTTTCCATATATCTCTGGATATCAATTTATATGAAGTAGATTGGACAGAAATGAAAGATTTGTTGATCAGTTGGTAGGAAAGCCTAAGCTTGTCAGCTCAACTCCTCATGAAAATGAGTTAACCAAATGATCAAGAAATCAATTTTGTTGCATTCACTTTGTTCTAATAATCATACAAACAACAATACTTAATCAAATATTCAAATCACAATAGTTTATTAAGTTTTCTAAATGTATCAGCAGACATCTATATGGTTTTATGGTTGGTAGCCCATGGGCTTGTGAGCCCAAATCAGGCCCATACTTTGTTTCACCGTCACATCAGGCATCAACCATCTGCATACATCGTTACATACAATTATACAAATTACAAAGAATCTTTAACATAAAAGATGAACTTAATTTTCGAGAAGAACTTAGTTCTTTTT